>CM039672.1:373068692-373500850 GCA_022496015.1 Hordeum marinum | reverse complement strand
CTCCCGTTCTGGTGCCACCAGACTTCTCTAAGGACTTTGTTATCTATTGCGACGCCTCGTGACAAGGATTAGGTTGTATTCTCATGCAAGATCGTCATGTGATTGCATACGCATCTCGACAATTGCGTCCACATGAGGATAATTATCCAACACATGATCTTGAGCTTGCAGCCTTGGTCCATGCACTGAAAACTTGGCAACATTACCTTCTGGGTAATCGTTGCGAAATTTACAATGATCACCAAAGTCTAAAGTATATTTTCACCCAGCCGGATTTGAATCTCAGGCAATGACGGTGGGTTGAGTTTATTACAGATTATGACTTAGGGATAACTTACACCCCAGGGAAAGCCAATGTCATGGCTGATGGACTAAGTCGTAAGTCTTATTGTAATAACCTGATGTTACAACAAGGTCAACCACTTCTCTATGTGGAATTTCAGAAGTTGAACCTCCACATTGTTCCTCAAGGATTACTTTCCAACCTGGTGGCGAAACCTACTCTTACGGATCAAATCATAGAAGCCCAGAAGCATGATGCCAGGATATCTCGGATCAAGAAAAACATTAAGAAGGGTAATGTTAGATGCTTCTCGGAAGATGATTGGGGTGTTGTCTTATTTGAGAACCGCTTGGTGATCCCGAAGAAGTAACATGTACGATAGTTGATCCTTAAGGATGATCATGATTCTCCTCTCACAATTCATCCGGGTAGTACCAAGATGTATCAGGACCTACGCCAGAGGTTCTGGTGGACTACGATGAAGAGAGAAATTGCTCAGTTCGTTGCTAACTGCGATGTTTGTCATCGCGTTAAGGCAGAACATCAAAGGCCCGCTAGCATCCTTCAACCTTTAGCTATTCCTGAATGGAAATGGGATAAGGTCGGTATGGATTTTATTACCGGATTTCCCAGGACTAAGAGAGGGAATAATGCTATCTTTGTGGTCATTGACCTGATCGCCTTTCCAAAATGGCTCATTTTCTTCCTGTTCGAGGGAGTATAACTGCTAGCTAGCTAGTGGAGTTATATGTTTCTTGAATAGTTTCTATTCATGGTGTTCCATTGGAGATTAACTCAGACCGTAGAAGTATCTTTACTTCCCGATTTTGGGAAAGTTTTCAAACCGCTATGGGGACTCATCTATCCTTTAGCACTACTTTCCACCCGCAATCAAGTGGTCAAGTTGAGCGAGTCAATCAAATCCTCGAAGACATGCTCCGTGCTTGTGTTATATCCTTTGGTATGAATTTGGAGAAATGTCTTCCATTTGCCGAATTTGCTTATAACAATAGTTATCAATCAAGCTTGGGCAAAGCCCCTTTTGAAGTTCTCTATGTGCGAAGGTATCGAACACCCCTTAACTGGTCAGAAAATGGAGAGAGGCAACTCTTTGGCGCGGATATGATCCAGGATGCAGAGAAGGAAGTTCGCATTATTCGTGAATAGTTGAAAACATCCCAATCTCGTCAAAAGAGGCAATATGATCGCCATCATAAGGTTGTGACCTATGAAGTTGACGGGAAGGCTTATCTTCGGGTTACACCTCCGAAGGGTACCCACCGATTCGGTATCAAGGGCAAGTTGGCTCCTTGTTACACTGGACCTTTTCGCATTCTTGCTAAACGAGGAGATGTTGCCTAGCACTTGGAACTTCCGCCGCATCTTTCCTAGGTTCATGATGTCTTCCACGTCTAGCAACTCAGGCGTTGCTTCTCGGACCCTGTCCGTGAAGTAGACCACGAAGCGCTTGATCTCCAAGATAACCTTACATATTGAGAATAACCTGTTCGTATTCTTGATCAAGTTGAGCATACCACTCGGCATCGGAACATCAAGTTTCTCAAGGTTCAGTGGTCACACCATTCTGAGAAGGAGGCCACATGGGAAAGAGAGGATCATCTTCGACTAGAGTACCCCGCGCTCTTCCCGATGACATCTAAATCTCGGGACGAGATTCTTTTGAGTGGGGGTGAGTTGTCACATCCCTAGCTAGCTTCCTAGTATAGCATGCGTGTGCATCATATTTTTACTTGTTTGCATCAACTTGAAATGGGGATTAACAGAAACCCCAAACCCTCACTTGAATCAAACCAATTTAAAGATTGTGAAAAACCAACAAATGCAAAATGCCCATCAAAACTGTCCCCTATGTCTGATAAATGTGGACTTGAATATATCAGGGGTCATTCTAAATATTTGAACATTTATAGCATTTTAAAATAAATATGAAAGCTTCTCAAAATGCCAATTAAAGCATTAAAAATATTTTAGTTTTCAAAATATTCTGAAACTTTTATGGACGTTTCAAATATTCAAACTAATTTCTATAAAATATTTGGGATATTTTATACCTAACATTTGTGCCTAAAAATAAATAAAACAAATGTCAGAAAAAAATAAAAACAGAGAAAAAATTAAAAGGAAAAAGGAAAGAGGCCCGGTGGAGGCTGGCCCCGCAGCCCAGCTGGCCCAGCCAGCCTCCACCATCTTCAACCTCCTGCCAGTAGGCAGGAGGGCGTGTGTGCACGCGGGACGCCGACACACGTGCGGCCACCTCCTGCTTGCCGCCGAGGCTGGAGGCCGCTAGGAGCGCCAGCGCAACGCCCCGGAAGCCCCTGGAGCCGTTCTTCCTCCCCTGCCATTCTCTCTCGCTCTTCCCCCTATCCTCTGCTCCCTCCTCGCCGAACCAAAGCCGCCGTTGATTCGCCGTCCTCCGCGCGTCCCCGACCATGCCATGACGCCAGAAGCCCCCCCGGTGAGGCCCCGGTTCCTTTCCCCCAAGCCCCGTCGCCGTTCTCCTCCTCTAGCCCCACCAATCGCCGGAACAGAGAGGAGCTCACCGCCGTCCATGGCGTAGCCATGGCCACAGCAGCCACAGCTCACGCCTGACCATGGGCTCGTGCTCAGGGCACTCTCAGGAGCCTGTCGCCGCCCCTAGCTCCTCTTCCTGTAGCCTGTAGCGTCGCTGCCGCCTTCACTCGGGCTCCGGCCGCCGCGAGCGAGCTCGTCACCGTTCGCTCCAGCCGCCCCTTGCCTCCCTGCGTGTCCCATGCGATGCGGGCGAGCTCAGGCTGCGCCCTAGTGGTCTTAGCCCGCCCGGAGACCCCCTACAGCGCGTTTTCGGCGAGCCTCCGCCGTCGGTTTGGTCGTCGCCGACTGAAGTCCGGTGAGGCCGACGTGGCGGCCATCAGCGCTCACCCCCGTGGTCACTGACAGTGGGCCCCGCAAGAGGGTCAACCCCAGTGAGCGCGGGATTTGACCCTACTTAGCGGTGAGTCACTAACCAATGGGTCCCGCTGGTCAGTTTGACCTGGACCGGTCGTTTGACCAAGCTGACGTCAGAGTGACTTCAGGCTGACGCAATAATTCATTTATGTATTTAAATAAATTCCAGAAAATGTTCGAAACTTAGTAAAATCATATAAATTAATTTGCAAATCAGATGAAAATAATTTATATATGAAAATTTATTAGAAAAATCCAATGAATCCAATGGTGCTGTTATCTTGCATGTTAGAGCATCCTAAGTAGATAAACATTGACATTTATTAATAGGTTAACATATGAAATATGAAATGGAGAATGATTTTGGACCTATATTGAAAATCACTTCATTTAACTTGGACAGTAGTTGCATTAGCTCATCCATACATGCTGCCATGTCATGATCATGCATCATATTGTTCCACTTACCATGTATTGATTGCTTTCTATCTGCATTGTGGTACGCCCTGCTTCTGAGAATACCTCCGAGTATTCCAATCAAGGATAAAACCTTTCCGCTACCCAGCAAGGCATCCAACCCCTTTGATCATTCCGATAACATCCCACTGTCTCGCTCCTGCTCTTGTTTATTGCAGTAGGACAAACGTTCACTTGTCTATTATAAACTGTAGATGAACCCATTCCTTTGCATGACCTGTCATTGTCACAGTAAATAGATAAACCTTGCAACCTAGCATACTTGGTAGATACTTGTGCCATGATGTGCTTTGCTTACTTTTCCTGCTATGCTTGCTAGGCTTAGAGTTGTGTCAAGTCTGATTGATTTGGATGAGGAACTGGAGTGAAACAATGTTGTCTGATGTGATAAGCTTATGATGAACCCGATTCGGTAAAGGTAGCGATGAGAGGCTATGTAGGAGTACATAGCGGGTTGTCTCATTGGGACTGTTCTTAGGAACTGAGTTCCGTGTTTGTGATCCAAGACTAGTTACTACCACACATTGGGTTCCTATAACTCGACCCCTCTCGACTTATCAATCGCTTAGTATTTCGTCCAGGAGTTGCAAGTAGTTTCTGGTGTTTATAGCATGATGGAGGCCGTGCGTAGCGCTAACCCTAGGGGTGGGTTATGACGCGGTAGGCAGTTGCACGGTGTACCAAGGGTCACCTGAATGGTGGGCTTGGGAACCCGACGCACATCGTTTGGGGCCGTAGCGGAAACTTCGATCGGACTTTCGTGCGGGTTCAGTCTCAAATAGGCGATAGCCTGGAATAGAGGTCTTGTGTGATTAACGGTCGTGGCTGACTCCCTCGCTGGGCTTCCGCTTGAAGGTTGCCGAGGTGCATGGTTTTATGAGCGCACAACGATAAGTGGCGAGAGCGTGTGTGAAGAAGTATACCCCTGCAGGGTATAAAACTGTTTGAATAGCCGCGTCCTCGGATATGGACTACTTGGAGAACTTATGCTGTTCATAGATAATTTAATGGATACTCATAAAAATATCAAGACAAAGTGTGAGTACCGTGGATGGCACTCTTGTAGGAGATGGAAGTGAATCCACGGTGGTGTATTGTTGTGGAGTTAGTGGACTCTTGTGCGATATCTAAAATTTGAACAACGAGTTAAAATTGTGTAGTGTAGGTTAGCCATGAGTCAAAGCTGGCATTGCTGCATAAACTCCACCACTCCCCTTGTTGATACACGAGCATGAATAGTCTAGGTCTATTTTAAAGACTTGCTGAGTACGATTGTACTCACGTTTGCTTGGTAAATGTTGCAGATGAGACTCAGGACCCATCAGGTGGGTTCTATCTAGATGTCGACAATGCCGAATAGCTGGTGTCCCAGCTACGACGTTATGCCCTATGGCGGGCTGTAGATAGTCAGGCCATGTGCCCTTTTTACCCTTTCTACTGTCTGTACCCAGACAGCTTTATGCTTCCGCTTGGTTTGTATGGACTTGCTTGTATGACTTGAGTGTCGGGTCATGTGACCCCTACCTGTAAGAACATGTTATGCAAGGCTCTTCTAAGCCTCTTAAATAAAAGTTGTTTTGATGTATGGTTATGTTGTGATGCCATAGTTGTATCTATGCATATCGGGCATGTCGTGTGTATGTGTGACGTGCAACGGTATGTATGGGATCCGACACCTAGTCATGTGCCTTTAGTAGTACTCTATACAGGGAACTGCCTCTTTGTGCTTCCACCGAGCCTTGGTATCTTGCTACTGCTCCTGACACATTGATTGACCGGCATGTATCCTTCTTTGTGGCTGCGTCTGTCCCTTCGGGGAAATGTCTTGCAGTGTAATGGAGTCCCTGTAGCCTACTATGACTCGTCTACATGCAGTGATGACATTTATGTCCCACGGTGTAATGGAGGCCTTGTAGCTTGCTATGACTTGTCTACACAGGCTTGAGGCCGACACCTGCATTACTAGGTTACGTATGCCTGTCTCCGTACGGATGTGCCAGTGACATGTTCACATACGTCAGCCAAAAGACGCAAACGGTCCCAGCTAAGGTAAGGCTATAGCCGTGGAGATTACTGTGCGTGAGGCCGCAAAGTGATGTGATATGTTACAGTCTGGATTCATATGACTTAGGATCGGGGTCCCGATAAACAAACACCTATGGGATCACGGGGACCCATTTCGGCTCGGCGGGCGGCGAGCTGGCACAAAGAGACGGTCTAGTAAGCGGCGCACGGGGAGTTTTTACCTAGGTTCGGGCCCCACGGATGCGGAAAACACTACTCCTACTTGGTTATATTGATCGTGTTCTAGGGTTCAAGCTACAAGAGCGCCATGAATAGCTGCTACGTGAGCTTGGTAATCTCTCTATTTGTCTAACCGTTGGGCTGTCCGGTTGTCTAATTGCCCAACAGTCTGATTGTCTAACCTTCCAAAAGTCAGTAAGTCCTCCTCTATAACACCCTGGGTCTCCTTTTATACTTAAGGGAATCCCAACAGTGCCGTACAGTGTGCACACAAGATGCACAGTGCTACTACCATGCTATTGTACCTAACTCTGGTGGAGTAGGACAACACCATCTAATGCACCACCAGGCGCCTCAGTCCGGTACTAGAAAAGGACAAGGGCCCGTCCCATCGGCGCCGCTTAGCTCCCTCCAACATCGATGCCGTGACACACGTCCAGGCGAATCGACACCTCGCCTGTGCGCTAGCAGTTCTTGTCCTAGGCAATTGATAACTAGACCGATATCATTGTTGCTGTTTTATATGAGGGAGAGGCATGAGCTAAATACTTTCCATACTTGGATCATATGCACTTATGATTGGAACTCTAGCAAGCATCCGCAACTACTAAAGATCATTATGGTAAACCCAACCATAGCACTAACACTTCAAGCCCCTTTAGTCCCATACACAACAACCCCCTTCCTCGGGTGTAAGCATCTGTCACTCTAGACACTCACTATATGCAAATCTTAAACGTATTGCCACAACCTGCAGCGGGGATCCCTCATGCTTGCGCGACACAGAGGGCACCATAGGAGAAGATCATATCAACATACAACTCAAACCAATCAAGATCGTCAATAAACCCATAGGACAAAAGGAATCTACTCAAACATCATGATATAGCAACAAATCATTGGATAATAATATGAAGCATAAAGCAACATGTCTAAGTAGGGGGTAAAGCGGGATGCGGGAGAGTGGACCACTCTAGATAGATGAGGGAAGGTGATAATGGTGGCGATGAAAGCGGCAAAGTTTTTGGTGTAGATTGTCGTCACAATGGTTGCCCCGGCGGCGCTCCGGCACAACCAGGAGAGAGGGGGACAGAGACCCCCTCCTCCTTATTCTTCATTGGTCTCCCCTCTAGATGGGAGGAGAGTTTACCCTCTGTTCCACGCCCACCATGGAAACCGGAGGGCAGGAGCCCCTCCGAGATTGGATCTCTCTCTATTTCTCTTCTGTTTTTAGACCGTTCAATGTTTCTCAAATATCTGGATGTCCGAAACTGCGATCGGGCTGAAATTTTGATGTGATTTTTATCGGTAAATTATCTTTCATGGGAGTAATGTAGGGCCCCAACTGACTTAAGGGGGAGCCACGACCTAACAGGGCGCGATCAACCCCCTGGTCGTGCCTTGTTTAGTGGTGGGCCCCTCAGGCACCGTGTTGCGTCGATTCTTCTTCCCAAAATTGACATATATTCCCAAAAAGATCTCCACATATTTTTATCCCATTTTTAGTTTGTTTGATATGGATATTCTGTGAAACAAAAAACACACACAAAATAGGAACTGGCACCAGGCACTTGATAAGTAAGTTACTCCCAAAAATAATATAAAATGTTGCCAAAAGTATATAAAAGTTGTAGAACATTGGCATGAAAAAATAAAAAATTATAGATACGACAAAGAAGTATTATCCATTGATGATGCCCAGGTAGGATGCTGCCATGGAGATGATGTCGGAGTTCTCGCAATGATCTAGCACTGCGAGGGCGTTCTAGGGCATCCAAAGGTCACCAAAGAGAGTAGTGGAAAGCAGGGATAAAAGATAGGGGACGGGGGCGAGTTAATGGTCCCATTGACCACTATGACATTGTTTGTCCATGACACACAAACACATGAGAGAGAGAGGGGTCCAGGAGGGCTACGTATGATGTGCGGAGTTGGACTACACATATGGACAAGAAGAGACAGACATGGGTGAGCTGGGGGACGAGTCCCGATGTTGCCGGAGCGCAAAGGCAATGTACATGCCATCCGCGTGGTCACCATGTTCATTTGTGCATGCGGGGTGACTCATCTTGACCAAGTGGGTCACAGGTGTAGTTCCTTCACCCAGTGACTCCGTTGTTACCTTTAATCAACTAAATATGGTCTAGGTTGATCAATATCATCAACAACAGTTTCTGGGTGGAAACATTGATTAGTTTTTGGGGAAACTTGATGTGTAATTCGTATGGGGAGGTTGTCATCTTGAAATGTGGCACGAGATTGCACACACGGTAGAAGTTTCAAAGAATTCAGGCCATATATGGACATACTTCTTTCACAACCTCAATTTTTGTCCAGATACTAGGTTTAGGAGCTATGTTCACATGGCTTGCTGTATTTGTCTGAAATTCAGTGTAGAGTGATGACATATGGATAAGAATGGACCGACAAAGTTTCATGCCAATTAACAATTCCTAGCTAGTACTTCCTTTACAAGGCTTCTATCTTAACAAAAACTTCGAAAAAATTGCTAAGGAATAATGGATAGGAAAATGGAGCTGAATTTTGATACTTGACAATGGTATGGGTTAGATTGCTTAGTGAATAGGTTTGAGGCAATTTAAGGAAAAATACATAGTACTTCCTTCATAAAGTACAATTCTATCCAAAACAGAAAGTGAATTTTGTTGAAACATTTTTGAAGTAGACAAGAAAGGGTTTTGACATATTTGGAGAAGGTATGGCCGAAAGATTTTACATGTTTTTTTGGAATTCCTAGCAAGACAAAAATATAGGTTTCTTAACTATCTAGGGCAAGATGAGTTATTCCTTTAATTGAAAAATGGGCATTAAGTTGAAATATGAATTGGAGCTAGGCTGGGATTGAAGTGGCATGATCTTGGGAAAGGTCTCGAGATTTTAAACCACCTGGTAAAAGAAAGATAAACATATTCTCAAGCTTTCATGTCAATAGAGCCATTCAAATATGAAATCATTGGAATATTTTGAACATGGTCCCAATATATTTTAACACGGTCCCAATAAACATTGTCCTAATGAACACAACCCGTAGAGTCATTCAAATATAATAAGAATCTTAGGAGCCAACGCTATATTTTAACACAATCCTGATGAACATGGTGCTAAGATAGCTTGGTAATATTTTGCTGTCTCACATGAATACTTAGGCAATCCATGTGGACAATCTTGTGTGAGTTGACTCGGTGTAGAATAAGGTAGGTTAATCAGGTGTGTGTATGCCCCTTGGGCTGTCACCTGGAGGCATTACTTTGGGCTAACTTGAGTATCTTGCCCATACGATTATATTCTAGTTGTACTTCCCATTTTGCATGTCAACTTGATTATTTATGCTGTAGTAATTGTGTTTGTATCTTTTCTTTTGTTTTTTTGTTTCAAGTAAAGCCTTCGGGATAGTTTGAACATGTGTTGATTTGATCATCTGTAGAAACAAAACTTTTGCGCCTAGCATTTGAATTTTATTTCTCTACTAGAGCATGATAAATTGCTAAAAATTATCCATAGTATTGGGATTAGATTTTTGTATGTTGTCCAAATATTTCAGAATTTTCACACAAGTGAGGAGTTCTCTTGGCCTCACTGGTTTCTATAGGCGTTTTGTGAGAGATTTTAGCACCATTACTGCACCTCTCAATGAGCTTACAAAGAAGGATGTGCCTTTTGCTTAGGTTACCGCACAGGTGAAAGCCGTCACAGTATGGAATTGGATTAGGAGGTGTGTTATTTCAAGTTGGTAAACTTGTTGCGTGCTTTTCTAAAAAATTGAGTGGGGCCTAGTCTGGATTAATCTTCTTATGATAAGGAATTATATGGTCTTGTTCGGACTTTGGAAACATTGAAACATTATTTATGGCCCAAAGAATTTGTTATACATTCTGATCATCTATGAAACATATTAAAAGTCAAGAAAAACTGAACCGTAGACGTGCTAAATGGGTTGAATTCATTGATACTTTCCCGTATGTCATTAAACACAAGAAGGGTAAAGAAAAGGTTATTGCTGATGCATTCTGTCATTGTTACACTATGCTTTCACAACTTGACTTTAAAATATTTGGTTTGAAGACCATCAAAAATAAGTATGTGCATGATGATGAATTTCGAGATGTGTTGCAACATTGTAAGGAAGGGAGGACATGGAAACAGATCATTTTTAATGATGGATCTATGTTCCGTGCTAACAAGCTATGCATGCCAGCTAGATCCATTCGTCTTTTGTTGTTGCAGGAGCCACATGGAGGAGTACTAATGGGACACTTTGGCGTGAAGAAGATGGAGGACGTACTTGCTACACTTTTCTTTTGGACAAAGATGAAACGGATTGTTGAGCGTTTTGTTGCTCGCTGCACTACATGTCAAAAAGCTAAGGCACGACTCAATCATCATGGTTTATATATGCCTTTGCTTGTACCTGGTGTTCCTTGGGAGGATATATCCATGGAATTTGTTTTAGGTTTACCTCAAACAAAGAAGGGGAGGGATAGCATATATGTTGTCGTGGATAGTTTTTTTAGAAATGGCACACATTATACCATGTCGTAAAAGTGATGATGCTTCTAATGTTTTTGATTCTTTCTTTTGTGAAATTATTCTCTTGCATGGTGTGCCAAATATGATTGTTTCATATCGTGATGCTAAATTTCTTAGCCACTTTTGGAGATGTTTATGGGCTAAGTTGGGGACTAAACTACTTTTTAGTACTACATGTCACCCCAAACCGATGGACAAACTGAAGTAGTCAATAGATCATTGTCTACTATGCTTAGGGATGTTTTGAAGAATAACTTGAAAATGTGGGAAGAATGCTTGCCTCATACTAAAGTAGTCAGTAGTTCATTGCATTCTATTACTAAGATGTGCCCCTTTGAAATTGTGTATGGTTTCATACCTCGTGTGCCTATTGCTTTGTTGCCTCTTCCATCTTCAGAGAAGGTTAACTTTGATGCTAAACAATGTGCTGAATTAATATTAAAAATGCATGAGGTAACTAAGGAAAACATTGAGCGTATAAATGCTAAATACTAACTTGCTGGAGATAAGGGGAGAAAACATGTTTTCTTTGCACTTGGAGATCTTGTTTGGTTACATTTGCATAAGCATAGATTTCCTAATTTGCACAATTCAAGGATAATGCCACATGCTGATGGTCCTTTTAAGGTGTTAGAGAAAATAAATGATAATCCATATAAACTTGGGCTGCGTGTAGAGTTTGGGGTTAGTCCCGCTTTTAACATTGCAGATTTGAAGCCTTATTTTGGTGAGGAAGATGATCTACCATCGAAGACGACTTCATTTCAAGGACGGAAGGATGATGAGGACATCCCTACTAATGTTACACCCACATTCCCACCAGCTACACATATTGGACCAGTTACTAGAGCCTATGGATGCCAACTATATTATCAGGTACTTTCATTTCTTGGAAATCCTTTTAATGTTCATGAATAATGATGCTGCCTAAATTAGATACTTTTGTTTTACTTATGAATGAAGGACCTAGCATGGACATGAAGGATGGCCATTTTAGTGGTATCAAGCATGGAGGAGAAGGTGCACACGAAGGAAATAACAATGGAGTTTCCAGTGGTGATTTTCGCACTTTGAAGCCACCATACGGAGAGTATGAAGAATTGGAAGAAATATAGAATATGCCACTTCATAAGTTTCGTCCATAGGCTATTATAGGTGCTGGGTTACCTTAGTTTTGGGTCAGGCCCATGTAATTTTGAAACACCACTTTATATGCTGTTTTTAGAATCTGTATGTCTGGGGAAACAAAGTTAGGGTCGGTTTCAGACCCCTCCTCCAAGGGGTCACGGAATTCCTCCTCTATTTTTTTAGGGCGTCGTTTAGGCTGGGGTTTTGTTTATATTACAAGTCCGCCATAGCTACAACTTTGCGTCATTTGTTTGTGTACCAGGACAAAACCAAGATGTCACAGAACCCCACTTTCATCAATAAAGCATTCCTCTTATATTCGCAATATCCAGATTGCAATCTTAGTTTCTTGCCTCCTCTTCATTTGTCTTCAAGAAATAGACCCTCGTGGTCAGGTTGATCGTGCTCTGGCGTGGACAATAACCTCTTGGAGTTTGTTTGGTGATTGCTAAGGTGCGACGTCCTCGCACGTCCGTAGTCAGATCATCAAAGTCGACTCTACCAAAAATGATAGCCACATCTAATCGAAAGACAGGGACATTTTCGCCTCTATCAATTAAGCTAGGCATAGAGTGCTCAAGTAGTTGATCCAACCGGATCCCAAGGCATATCAAAGCCAATTTTAATTAACAATGATTTTTCCTTTAGTATTGAGCACAAGGTGATGTATATCATGTCACAACAAAGTCTAACTCTCTTCCTATGCATTGGCATGTCATAAAAGAACTATTCATTCACATAAAAAAAGGCCAATACATAGCATACATAGTTTCTTGCAATTTCATCTTATTTTTAACAAAGAGTGGTGAATATTTTGTTCCTCTCTCATACTAATTGCAAGTAGGTGTAGTAAGCACAAGTATATTATAGTCATCGAAATCATCGTGAGTAATGGTAAAATGCAACCCATCAGTATAGTTCTTAATAAGTGAAAACTTCTTGGATATGGACAGTTGGGAGAATTCAAAAAGATAATAGGACTATCATGTGTGGGTGCAATAGCAACAATTTCATGCTTAACATAAGGAACTATAGCAAGTTCATCACCATAAGCATAATTCATAGTGGCATCATGGCCACGAGTATCAAGTTTATAAAAAAGTGAAATTTCAAATGAATCCAAGGGATCATAGCAATCATCATAGCATTCATCCTTCGGTATGTACAAAGGGAAATTAAGCAATATTTCAGTTGAAGAGTTACTCTCATTAGAAGGTGGGCTCATGTGATCAATCTGCTCTTCCTCCTTTTGTTCTTCGCTCTCGTCCTCATCTTTTTCATCTAATGAGCTCACAGCTTCAACAATTTCTTCTTCCAGATATTCCTGCAAAATATTCATTTCTTCCATGGTAGCATACATTCTATCAATAAATTCATTAATATGGGTGTTGTGTTCATAATTCCCATAGCAATATTTAAGTATGGAAGAAACTCCGTTTTGTAAACAATATCGTCATTGTTATCATACTTTTCAAAGAACGCTTCCATTTCATAAGCACCCTTAAAAGCAGCAAATTCTTATATTTGTTCCACATCATAGTAATCATGTATACTATTAGCCTAACAAGCCAAGGTTTCATTATAATTAAATTCAGATTGAAAGGGAAGGTATAAAACCTTAATCTTAGAGCAACAAGTATAATCACATCTCAAGCATAAATTCCAAGCATACCAACGCAACATTTTAATTTGATCCCGTAAGTGTTTCCCTTTTTGAGACAAGCGATAATCCCTAAAGTACTCATGTTGATACAACGTGTCTCCCATTATCAAGTTGAATGGGGATTTCTTAGGATTATCAAATTAGTATTTAATGTTTTTCACATAACCAACATCGAGGGTTTTTGGAGGTTCCCCATCTCCATGAGTACCAAGTACACCTAATTTTTTGGTATTTCGTGTCCCATATCCATAACTAAAGATATAAAACAACTTATAACAAAAAATAAAATTACATAGTGATAAAGCAAACAAGCACACACGATAGTATCAACCGCTATGATATTGCTCGCGACAACGGTGCCAGAAAAAGTTCTAGATAACCCACAAGTATAGGGGATCATTTGGAGCTTTTTTCGACAAGTAAGAGTGTCAAACCCAACGAGGATCTAAAGGTAGAATTAATATTCTCTCAAGTTCTATCGACCACCGATACAACTCTAGTCACGCTAATGCTTACTTTACCTAGAACAAGTATGAAACTACTTTGCGGGAAGGAAACTAGAAGTATTTACTTGTTTTAAAATAGATAGTTTTGCAAGATAATAAAGAACATGGACATAAAAGTTAGGTGTTGTTTTAATAAAAGAACACAAAATTAAATATACAGATTGTGGAAAAGTGGTGGTAGGATTTACGAGATTGTCCTAGGAAATTGATAACTAGACCAATATCATTGTATGCAGTTTTATATGAGGGAGAAGCATGAGCTAAATACTTTCCGTACTTGGATCATATGATTGGAACTCTAGCAAGCATCCGCAACTACTAAAGATCATTATGGTAAACCCAACCATAGCACTAACACTTCAAGCCCCTTTAGTCCCATACACAACAACCCCCTTCCTCGGGTGTAAGCATCTGTCACTCTAGACACTCACTATATGCAAATCTTAAACGTATTACCACAACCTGCAGCGGGGATCCCTCACGCTTGCGCAACATAGAGGGCACCATAGGAGAAGACCATATCAACATACAACTCAAACCAATCAAGATCATCAATAAACCCATAGGACAAAAGGAATCTACTCAAACATCATAAGATAGCAACAAATCATTGTATAATAATATGAAGCATAGAGCCCCATGTTAAAGTAGGGGGTATAGCGGGATGCGGGAGAGTGGACTGATCTGGACAGATGAGGGAAGGTGATGATGGTGGTGATGAAAGTGGCGAAATTTTTGGTGTAGATCAACGTCACGATGGTTGCCCCGACGGTGCTCCGGGGCCACTAGGAGAGAGGGGAGAAAGCCCCCTCCTCCTCTTTCTTCATTGTTCTCCCCCTAGATGGGAGGTGAGTTTACCCTCTATTCCACGACCGCCATGGCATCCGAAGGGTAGGATCCCCTTAGAGATTGGATCTCTCTCTATTTCTCTTTTGTTTTCTGACCGTTCACCGTTTCTCAAATATCCGGAGGTCCGTAACTCTGATTGGGATGAAGGTCTAATGTTATTTTTAAGGGAAAATAATCTTTCCGACGGGAAAGTATGCCCCCAACTGACTTAAGGGGGATCCATGAGCTAATAGGGTGTGGTTAACCCCCTGGCCGTGCCTTGTTCCGTGGTGGGGCCCTTAGGCACTGTGTTGTGTCGATTCTTCTTCCCAAAATTCACATATATTCCAAAGAAGATCTTCATAAAGTTTCATCCCATTTGGAGTTCGTTTGATATGGTTTTATTCTACAAAACAAAAACCACAAAAAAATAGGAACTGGCACTGGGCACTCGATAAGTAAGTTAGTCCCAAAAATAATATAAAATGTTGCCAAAAGTATATAAAAGTTGTAGAACATTGGCATGAAACAACCAAAAATTATAGATATGACAGAGAAGTATCACCCATCGGTGATGCCCAGGTAGGATGCTGCCATGGAGATGATTTTAGAGTTCTTGCAATGATCTAGCACTGCGAGGGCGTTCGATGGGGCCATTGACCACTACAACATTGTTCGTCCATGACACACCAACATGTGGGGTAGAGGGGTCCAGGGGGGCTAGGTGTGATGTGCGGAGTTGGACTACACATATGGACAAGAAGAGACATGCATGGGTGAGCTGGGGAATGAGTCCTAATGTTGCCGGAGTGCAAAGCGTGATGTCCATGCCATCCTCATGGTCACCACGTGCATTGGTGCATGCGGGGTGACTCATCTTGACCGAGTGGGTCCAAGGTGTAGTTCCTTCACCCAATGACTTCGTTGTTACCTTCAATCAACTAAAGATGGTCTAGGTTGATCAATATCATAAACAACAGTTTCTGGGTGGAAAGAGTGAGTAGTTATTGGGGACAAATTGTTGTGTAATTGGAAGGGATAGGTTGTCATCTTAAAACGTGGCACGATATTGCACAGAAGGTAGAAGTTTCAAAGAATTCAGACCATATTTGGATATAGTTCTTTCACAACCTCAAATTTTGTCCAAATACTAGGTTTACGATCTATGCTCACATGGCTTGATGGATTTGTATGAAATTCGGTGTAGAGTGATGACATATGGATAAGA
Source organism: Hordeum marinum (assembly GCA_022496015.1). Lineage (NCBI taxonomy): Eukaryota > Viridiplantae > Streptophyta > Magnoliopsida > Poales > Poaceae > Hordeum > Hordeum marinum. The sequence continues at coordinate 373,484,999 of CM039672.1, read as the reverse complement.
ATGGACCGACAAATCTCCGGCCAATTAACAATTCCTAGCTAGTACTTACTTCACAAGACTTCTATCTCGAGAAAAACTTTGAAAAATTTGCTAAGGAATAATATCTAGGTGAATGGAGCTGAATTTGATACTTGACAGTGGTATGGGTTAAGTTGCTTAGTGAATAGGTTTGAGTCAATTGAAGGGAAAAAATAAATAGTACTTCCTTCATAAAGTACAATTATGTCCAAAGCAGAAAGTGAATTATGCTGAAACATTTTTGAACTACACAAGGAAGGGTTTTGACATATGTGGGGAAGATATGGCCCAAAGATTTTACAAGTTTTTTTGGAATTCTTAGCAAGACAAAAATATAGGTTTCTTAACAATCTAGGGCAAGATTAGTTATTCCTTTAATTGAAAAATGAGCATTACATTGAAATATGAATTGGAGCTAGGCTGGGATTGAAGTGGCATGATCTTGGGAAAGGTATGGAGATTTTAAACCACCTGGGAGAAGAAAGATAAAAAATATTCCCCTTGGGCTCTATGCCCCTTGTGTGAATTGACTCTGTGTAAAACAAGGTTGGTTAATCAGGTGTCTCTATGCCCATTGGGATCTCACCTGGAGGCATTACTTTGGGCTAACTTGAGTATCTTGTTCATACGATTATATTCTAGTTGCACTTCCTATTTTGCATGTCATCTTGATTATTTATGTTGTAGTAATTGTGTTTGTATCTTTTCTTTCGATTTTTGTTCCAAGTAAAGGCTTTGGGATAGTTTGAACATGTGTTGATTTTATCCTGTGCAGAAACAAAACTTTTGCATCCAATATTTGATTTTGATTTCTCTACTAGAGCATGATACATTGTTAAAAATTATCCATAGTATTAGGATTCGATTTTTTTATGTTGTCCTAATATTTCAGAATTTTCAGATTTACATAAGTATGGTAAAAAAATCTGTCATTACGTACTATTTATTTTTATAGATTCTATTTTTATTACATAATGTGCTTGTATTGGAGTTTTTATGGATTGTATCGGGGGGTATAGAGATGATAAAGAAGTAGGTATTATGCAAGAACAATTTTTAAAACATTCAATACCAAAGTCAATAATTTAGTTGTTATACTAATGCATCTCACGAGGTTGTGTTGAGTTTTGTGTGATTGAAGTATTCAAACTTTGGGTGAGATCACGATGGAGAAAAGACTAAGGAGCAACAAGAACTTATGTTTGGGGATTGCCAAGGAACCCCAAGGTAATAGTCAGGGAATATCCTAGCATCTAAGCTCGGCAAATCCCATGAAGGCATCCCCTCTTTTGTCTTCAATCTATCGGTAACATCACTTGAAGCTATATTATTATTCATCGCATGGTATGTGCTTTGCTCGGAGCGTCGTGTTTTTTTGTTTCGTTTGTTTCCACAATCATTGTTTCCTGATTGCACCTATTATGAGATACACATATTCATCATCATTTCCTAGAATGCTCACTGTGCTTCAGTTATATCTTTTGAGTTAGGGCAATTTGCACAAGTGCTTCACTTATTACCATAGAGCACGACAATACTTTTATTTTGTGGAAATCATTTGCACTCTCAAGCTTCCCTTATACCTTTTTGAGAGTTTAATAGGAAGTGGTAATTTGGAAGAATTAAATGTTTGGTCCAAAAACAATAGGTATACAAGAGTGGTATCATTAAAGTGTCAGTCATGGCATAGGAAGTTCAAGCGTAATTTATCCCTAATTGATATATCTTGTGTTGTCGGAATTGGGGGCATGCGATGGTTAACTCCTCCCAACGTCCCTCCTGGAGCATGTGAGATTAGTTTGCTTCAAGGGATAATAACACTTACACAATAAATACTTGACTTCTTCATTACTAATGTGAATTATTGGACTATAAGCACTTCCACCTTTCCACTTTGCTAGCCTCTTCGGTACCATGCATTACCCGTTCTCACCTTAAGACATGGCACAAACTTGGTCGGTGCATCTACCCCTGATAAGGTACACTATATGACACATAAGCCTCATTATATCATCCCAACATAACCACCATGCCTACCTATTATGGCATTTCCACAACCATTCTGGATATATTGACATGCAACTTCCATTGTTACTATTCATTACATGACTTGAGCATTCATTGTCACTTTTGCTTTGCATGATCATAAAGAGATGACATGATATTTGTGGCAAAGCCACCATTCATAATTGTCTTACATGTTACGTTAGATCATCACACATCCTAGTACATTTCCATAGGCATTCATATGTAGTCATCATGTATCAATATGTAAGTAAAATAAAGTGTGATGTATTATTAGGGTGTGCCCCGACTTGCGAGGATGAAAAATAAAGCGGACAAAAAGAGCTCAACAAAAGAGAGAGAAATAGAAAAAAGGAAAGAAAGAGAAATAAAATTACAAATAAAAAGGAAAAAAGAAAGAAAATGAGATAGGGCGCACACAAAAATATTATTTTCACATTTATGCTTCAAATTAGCACTAAGTCCATCATATAGAGAGTTTTCATATACTTCATGATTATGCTACTTGCATTTTTACATTATATAACTTGGCTTGTATATTCCGATGACTAGCTTCCTCAAATGCTCGAGGTCTACATGAGCAAGAAAGTTGGATGCACACCCACTTAGTTGCATTAGGAGTGCTTCCATACGGTTACAGATCTAGTGCATCCATGTCATGGAATTCCCTAATCCTTGCATTGACATCAATAGTAAGGCCTCTTGATACGGGCAAGCCCGTGTAGCGACCCGACCTGAAAGGTCGAATCTCCGGTGTTTCCGTACCATCCCAAGATCATGCTGGTACACACACGGTACATCAATGTATATATCAAAGGGAAATCACACAGCATTATATTAATCGAAGTCTCATATCGAGTCCTTTATTACAATAAAAATTACAATAAAGTGGCTGAAAGCCAACTCACGAGAATATCTAAATCTTGTGGAAGCGTCGAAGTTAGATGAGTCCATCTGACTCCAAGGGCATCTCACCGAGCGTAGAACGTGTCCTCACTCCTGGTCGGAAAAGTACTCTGCAACATGATACGTTGCAGCCGTGTAGGTCAGCATATGGAATATGCCGGCAAAGTCACAAAAGAGGGGTGAAAAGATAATCATCTAGTCTACATGCTTATATGGCAGGTGGGGTGGTAAGTTTTTGCGTAAAGCCAATTTTTCCTACATCAAGAGAGGGCTAAGCAAAATATTACTAAGTTGGTTGATTAATGAGATGGTTCCACCAACCAATTCTCATACCCAAATTGTTAATACCCAGATCATCATATTAATTATGTTGAGAGTTCCGAATGTTTCAGTTCCTTTGGCTCAAGTCGTCCATGACCGTGGACACGGCTAATCGATTAGGTTTGAGTACTCTGCAGAGCTTTGCACACGTTCCCCACAAAATTTGGTCGCCTCCGTTTGATTTCTCGCACTTCAGGGTGTTTGAGAAAACGGATGACCAAAACATGGTCTTCCAAAGGGTTTCCCTGCGCCTCTGTCGGTGCCCATCCTTTCCTACCGTTCTTCTACATCTCGTAGCACCGCCTGTCCAGGGTCGCCACGATATCCAACCAAGACAGAGCCCATAATGACTTGTGGCTGTGTAGGTAAGCCTTGGGTCTTGAAGCACCCATCCATCTCCTTGTGCCTGGGTGGATCTTTCCGCGTGAATACTGGCCATCTCCAGCAACACCTAGGCAAATCGACTAGTTTCTCCAGGGTGCCGTTCAACCATCATCCACCCAGAGGTATGTTGAAAACTCGGAGTCTTGAAATCTTGATCATTATGTAGGTCTTGAAATTATTAACTCTCTCAACTCTCATGAATCACACAACCAACCCCGTCTACTAATAGCATAGCAAAAAGTAAACAACGTTTCCCGGGGCCAATGTGTCAAAGAGTTTGAGGGGGTACCTACCACATGATACTACTACAATGTAACCAAGTTTCCAACTAACCTATCTTGCATGCAATTGGGGAAGATGGTAGAACTAATGCATATAAAACATGGGTAAACATGATCAAAGTGACTTGCCTAATTGATGATCTTCGTACACGAGTGACTCTAAGTAACAAGCTTCACACTCCGGATAATCTAACGAAGCAAACAAGATCACTCAAATAAGCGTACAACAAAATATTGTAACTCACAACCATCAACCAAGAACTAGTAAACAATCAAGACAAAACATTGCACAAAAATCACAAGCAAGAAAACACACAAAGTTTTGTTTTCTAAAAGATGATTGATAAAACACTACTAACATAATGAAACTATTGGTATTAACCAAAACAATAGTTGACGGCAAGAAAACAATAAAATATTTTATTAATAAACAGAATAAAACCAAATTAAGTTTGTTGGGAAAACTTTTAGTAAAGTTTTTGAAAGTTTTGATAAACACTATATGAAACAACTATAGTTTTACTAACAAAAGAGCAAAACAAAACTTATTATTTATTAACAAAACATGTTCTTAACAGGGAAGAATTTACAAATAAACTTGTCTTAGAAAACAAAATTAAATTATATAAAACTTTGTTGAAACAAAACTATTACTAACTAGTTGTTTTAGTTCAAATTAAACCTATTTGAAAAATGTGTTGAGATTCCTATGTTAATAAAGAAACAAACTAAGAAAATTTATATTTTTATTAACATAAGTAAAACACCTAAAGTTTAACTAACAGAACCTATTAAACAAATAAAACTAAATCTAAGTTAAACTAACTAAAACTAAGTAAATAAAACTATACTATAATACTAGGCAGATTCTGTTTATAGATAAAACACTAATAAAAATCATCCTAAAAATTCTGAAACTAAGCACGAAGGTAGTTCTAACTAATACAAAACAGTAGCAAAAGATTCATATCAAAATCTATTTTCAAACTCTAGTTATTCAGATTTGAGTGATTTGAGCAAATTTGATTAAATTCAAATTTATAGTTCAAATTTGAAACTTAAAATTACAGGGTGAAACTACATGAAAAATTTGAGCTATTGCAAAAAAAAATCAACTCAAAATATTAAACAGATTAAAAGTTATAAGAAAAACAAAATTTGAAATCACTCTGTTAACTAAAACAAAACAGAAAAGAAAACTTGATTTTCAACGGCCAGGGGGGGCTACGTGGCGCTTTCCTATTGGTGGCTAGTGTGTGCGCGTGGAGGTTTGCGTGCGGAGGACCGGTTGGTAGAGAATACCGGTTCGGAAATTAATCCGATCTAATCTCGTGCGTCGGTTTGAGATCGTACGGCTACGAAGTGGGAGGGGGAAGCTCACAGAGAAGAGGTCACCGGCGAGGGTTCTCCGGCGAGTCCGAGACGGCGAAGTTGTTGGTGTTGGCGCTCCGGTGGTCGAGGGAAGCTGCGGAGTGGTCCGAGCGGTGGCGCTTGACGTCCGGCGTCGATTGGTGGCAACCGTGGGGCGAGGGGTGGACGGAGTCGACGGCAAGTGCGGGGAAGGGCTTCGGTTGGGGCTGCAACTCCGGCGACGAGATGCGGCAGCCTTCCGGAGAGGTAGGAGGGAGTTTTGGGGGGGAAATGAAGATCGGGGAGTGGCCGGTACTTATAGGGGGTGCGGGGAGCGAGAGGGAGTGATGGCAGGCGGGATCTGTGGGGGGGGGGGAGAAACGGCCGGCGACGAGGTCGTTGGGGGGAGGAGAGTGATGACCGAGCGAGGTCTTCGGGCGGTCGGGGTGGGGTCCGCCGCTCAGCGAGAGAGGGAGCGAGGACTGCGCGTCGGTCGGCCGACTCGTAATTAATACGCGAGTAAAGGCCTGTGGGCCGGTCGGTTTAAATAAAAAATCCGTTACCGTTTTCTTTTAATGTTTTCCGGCGACAATCAAAAGCATTTAAAACATTCAAACCGTGGTTAAAAGTAGGAAATAAATATATCAACATTAACAGAATAATAAATGCTATTTAATGAACATTTTTATTCTGTCATTTGAATACCTTCGAAAAAATATTATTTTCAGAATTGCCTATTTGTTTTTAAATCCTTTTTGCAAATATTTTCAGAATAACTCCTGGTTATTTTTGTTCAAATAAATCACCAATTAGTCCCTGGTGTGGAGTGTCATGTTCCTCCCCTCTTATTTGAACTTTTAACCAAGACTTCAAATAGGTAAAAGCAACTTAGGGAAAAAATAGAAAGGGCTTTCAGAAAGTCAGAAGAAGCATTTCAACAAATACATACATTCAAACAATGATGATGATAGATGCATAGCTACATTTCATAACATTCCAAAATGAAATTTTGGGATGTTACAAACCTACCCACCTTAAGATGGATCTCGCCCTCAAGATTCAGGTTGGCTAGAAAATAGGTGCGGGTGGTCTCTACGAAGATCTTCTTCGCGTTCCCAGGTGGCTTCTTCCTCGGTGTGGTGACTCCACAAAACCTTACAGAACTTGATGATCCTGCTGCGGGTAACTCTGTTGGCAGTCTCGAGGATTCTGACAGGCTTCTCCTCGTAGGTCAGATCATTGTCAAGTTGTATGGCCTCTAGGGGCACTGTGTCTCTCAAAGGAATATCATCCATCTCAGCATGATATTTCTTCAGCTGGGACACATGGAAAACATCATGAACTCCAGATAATACTTCCGGCAATTCCAGCTTGTATGCAACTTCGCCTCTACGTTCAAGAATTTTGTAGGGGCCTATGAATCTGGGTGCTAACTTTCCTTTAACACCAAACCTTTTGATTCCTCGAAGCGGGGACACACGAAGATATGCTCGGTCTCCCACTTCATACGTCACTTCTTTACGTTTGCTGTTAGCATAACTCTTCTGTCGAGATTGAGCTATCTTGAGTCTGCCGCGAATCAGCTTGACTTTCTCTTCAGAATCTCGGATAAGGTCGGGACCAAAAAGTTGTCGGTCTCCAACACCATCCCACGTCAGTGGCGTTCTGCACCTCCTTCCATATAAAGCTTCGAAAGGGGCCATCTTCAGACTGGTCTGATAACTGTTGTTGTACGAGAATTCGGCGTAAGGTAAGTTGTCATCCCAACTAGATCCATAATCTAGCGCACAAGCTCTCAACATGTCTTCCAGAATCTGGTTGACTCTCTCAGTCTGTCCATCTGTCTACGGATGAAAAGCTGTACTAAACTCCAGCCTTGTACCCAAAGTTTCATGTAATTGATGCCAAAACTTTGAGGTAAATTGTGTTCCTCTATCTGACACGATACTCCTCGGAACTCCATGCAGACATATGATCCTGGTCATATATATGTTGGCTAGCTTAGCGTTGGTATAGGTGGTTTTCACTGGAATGAAATGAGCCACCTTGGTCAAGCGATCAACCACTACCCAGATGGAATCATAACCTGAACAGGTCCTAGGTAGTCCTATGATGAAGTCCATACCAAGCTTTTCCCATTTCCACTCGGGTATCGGCAAAGGTTGGAGTAACCCTGTTGGTTTCTGATGTTCCGACTTTACTCGCTGACAAACATCACATATTGCAACGTGTTCCGCAATATCCTTCTTCATACCTGTCCACCAATAACTTTCTTTCAAATCCAGGTACATCTTGGTGTTGCCTGGGTGTATCGAGTAAGGTGAATCATGGGCTTCCTGAAGTATCAACTTCCTGAGCTCTGGGTCATTGGGCACATAGATTCGGTTCTCAAACCACAGAGTTCCTTGCTCATCCTCACGAAAACCTTTAGCTTTTCCATCTTTATTCTCTGCTTAATCTCAGCTATCTCCTTGTCCGATTTCTGGGCTTCTCGAATTCTTTCAGTCAAGGTGGACTGAATCTCCAGTGTGGCAACATATCCTCTTGGGACTATCTCTAGCTTGAGCTCTCTGAGATCATCGGCTAACTCTTGGGGTAATCCTCCCGCTGTGAGTGTGTTTACATAAGTTTTCCGACTCAAGGCATCGACTACAACATTAGCCTTACCTGGATGGTAATGTAATCTCATGTCATAGTCCTTGATTAACTCTAACCATCTCCTCTGTCTGAGGTTCAACTCCTTCTGCATGAAGATATATTTCAGGCTCTTATGGTCGGTGTATACATCACAACTATTTCCGATAAGAAAATGTCTCCAGGTCTTGAGTGCGTGCGCTACGGCTGCTAGTTCCAAATCATGGGTGGCATAATTCAACTCATGAGGTCGTAGTTGTCTGGATGCATAAGCTACAACCTTTCCATCTTGCATGAGTACTCCTCCAAGCCCTTGACGTGAAGCATCACAATAAACCTGGAAGTCCTTCTGAATATTGGGCAAAATCAACACTGGGGCTGTGACCAAACGTTTCTTCAACTCCTGGAAACTGGCTTCACATTCCTCAGTCCAAATATACTTAGGACTCTTTCTTCAACAACTCTGTCATAGGGCTTGGTTATCTTTGAGAAATTCTCAATGAACCTCCGGTAATATCCGACAAGTCCGAGGAAACTGCAGGATCTCCTTAATTGAGGTGGATGACTTCCACTAGGTGACTGGCTTCAACCTTAGCGGGGTCTACAGACTATTCCTTCTCTAGGAAATAACATGTCCAAGGAATCCGACTTCCGTCAGCCAAAATTCACATTTGCTGAACTTGGCATATAATTGATGCTCTCTCAGCTTCTCCAGAACTAAATGCAAATGTTCCTTGTGTTCTTCCTCATTCTTGGAGAATATCAAAATGTCATCGATGAACACCACGACAAACTTGTCCAAATATTCCATAAACACTTTGTTCATCAAATTCATGAAGTAGGCAGGAGCATTAGTCAAACCAAAGGACATGACTGTATACTCGTACAAGCCATACCTTGTGGTGAAAGCTGTTTTGGGTATATCCTGTTCACGAATCTTCAGTTGATGATACCCTGATCGAAGATCGATCTTAGAGAATACTTTGGCGCCTACTAGCTGATCTAACAAGTCATTAATCATCGGCAGAGGGTACTTGTTCTTGATAGTCACCTCGTTCAAGGCACGATAATCGACTACGATTCTCAAGGTTTTATCCTTCTTCTCCGCCAAAAGAACTGGGGCTCCCCAAGGTGATGAACTTGGGCGAATATATCCCTTGTCCAATAGCTCCTTAATCTGCTTCTTGATTTCCACTAAATCATTTGCGGCCATCCGATAGGGTCTCTTGGAATTGGGGCTTGTCCCTGGTTGTAGCTCTAGTTAGGAACTCAATCTCCCTATCTGGTGGCATGCCTGGTAATTCTTTCGGAAATACATCCAGAAAGTCTTTTACCACAGGTACTTCCTCCTGAACAACTCCTATGAGGGAATTTAATCGAGCACTCATCTAGGTGCGTCGGGATACATACTTAATCCTCTTGTTTTCCGGGGTGGTGAGTGAAACAGACTTGCTGGGACAATCAAGATTTCCTTCATACTTGGTCATCCAATCCATGCCTAGGATTACATCCAATCCCTTGGATTCTAAGACGATGAGGTTGGTGGGAAAAACATGGTTTCCTATATTGAGTTTCAGGGCATGGCATCCTATTCCTGCCATCATCATACCTCCTGGGGAACTGACCTTAATGGGCTGTCTAAGGGTTTTGGTGGGAAAACCATACTTATCCACAACTCCCCTTGATATGAATGAATGAGTTGCACCGGAATCAAAAAGTATTGTAATTGGACGTGAATGCAATAAAAACTTACCAACCACAGTCTCGGGTTGATCATAAACTTCTTCCACGTCAAGGTGGTTCACCTGGGCACGAGGAAACGGATTTGGCTTCTTGGCTGTGGAGTTGCCGTTTCCATTTCCCTGCTTGCTCTGGGGACACTCAGTAGCATAGTGACCTCTCTTCTGGCACTTGAAACAGGAGATGTGGCTCAGATCCTTCTGAGTAGGAGCGTGACGGTGCTGGTTGTTGTTCCCATTCCCATTGTCAGTCGTGAAATTGCCATGGTTGGGACGGGCATTCCCATTTCCTCCATGGTTGTGGCCTCCATGGTTATGCACGGCATGAGTGTGCCTTCCAAACTTACCGGTTCCTGATCCAGTATTCCCTGAGTACGGGGAGTAGCGGGGCTTCTGATGAGCTCCAGAGTTAAACTTCCCCTGAGTGTACTTCCTCTTGCGGTTCTCAATTTGCTGCTGCTTTCCCTCCAAGATGAGGGCCTTGTCCACCAGCTCTTGGTAGTTGTTGAAAGTAGCCACTACCAGCTGCATGCTCAACTCATCATTGAGTCCTTCCAGAAACTTCTCTTGCTTGGCCGCATCATCGGCCACGTCTCCTGGTGCATAACGTGCCAATGTGCTGAAGTCATCCACGTACTGGGCCACATGAGCGATTTCCCTGGCGCAAGTTGCGAAACTCGCGCTTCTTCAGACTCATGGCTCCAGCTGAAACATGTGTGGTGCAGGAAAGCTTGCTGGAACTGCTCCCAAGTTATATCAGCAATAGGATATGTGGTGGTGTAGTTCTCCCACCATGAAGCTGCTGGTCCATCCAGTTGATGTGCGGCAAAGCGCACCTTCTCAGCGTCAGTACATCCAACGGTGACGAGTTCTATCTCCATCTTACGGAGCCAGTCATCTGCCACAATGGGCTCAGTGCTGCTGGAGAAAGTTGGAGGGTTCAACCTCAAAAAACGGCTGAGATTGTCAGCCTGGGGTGGATGGTGGTGGTTGTTGTTCTGGTTGTTGGTCTGATTCTGGATCAATAGCTGCATTCTGCTGCTGAAGGAGTTGCGTGAGTTCCAGCGGGAAGGTGAAGTCGGACTCACGTCGTGGAGGCATCTTGTTGTTTCCAGAGGGGTGAGAATTAGAATAGAACAAGGGCCTAAAAGGAGAAATTCACTACCCATATGCAATGCAACAAACATATCACACCAAACACTCATTCATTTATTCAATCAATGTCAAAACATCGGGAATACAAGTCTCAATCAAACTACACATCGACCTACACTCTTAACGTTGAAAATAAAAGATACATGGAGGGCATAACTAAAGTTTTCCTCAGAAGTACATGGTGACTGAGTCTCCTCCAGTGGTGCTCTCCTCATAGTCATCATCGTCGCTGATGAAAGGAGCCAACTCTCCTTCAGGATGAAGATTTTCACCCATGTCCATCTGTTCCTCCAGAGTGGCGATGCGAGTATTCAGCTTGTCGATCCTCTCTAAGAAATCATTCACCTCATACTCATGCTCGTACTCGGCTTCCCGTAAGTCAGCTTCGAGGTCAATATCGCGGTTCATCAGATTCTTGATTGTCTTCATATCAGCACGAACTCGAAGCTCCAGAGTCCTGATGTGCGTCTCCAGGGTCTGGATATATGACATGGTGGAGTCTCCAGTGGGGTTGGTGATGATGTTGCCATGGGCATCTCTGCGGCAAACCATGCTGAGTCCTGGTGAAATGGTTCCACCTCTGTATTCCTCCTGAATACGTCCAAGGGCACGATGAATGGCCATGTCTCTTCCAAGTATCCAGCTGGGTGCCACAAACTTGAAGTCGATGGGTTCCTTCCGATTCCCAAAGGTCTTCCCTGGGATGTGCACCTCTATCCTGTAGCGTCCATCTTGTGGAAATGACATGATAAGAGTCCCGGTGATGCTCAGCAAAGCAATCCTCACGTCCTTGACGATCCTCATCAGCTCCTTACCAAAAGGCATCGTTGCGTCAGGCTGGCAAAACTCTGTGATCAACACTGGGATGAAGGTGGCCATCTATAAATTTTGAAATAACCGGAGAGAAATCAGAAATGAATAGACGACAGTATAAGAATTTTAAAGACAAAGAGATACAATCCTAAGGCTTTCCAATCCTAGAGGTTACGTCCTACGGCCAGCGTGTGCTCTGATACCATTTCTGTAGCGACCCGGCCTGAAAGGTCGAATCTCCGGTGTTTCCGTACCATCCCAAGATCATGCTGGTACACACACGGTACATCAATGTATATATCAAAGGGAAATCACACAGCATTATATTAATCGAAATCTCATATCGAGTCCTTTATTACAATAAAAATTACAATAAAGTGGTTGAAAGCCAACTCATGAGAATATCTAAATCTTGCGGAAGCGTCGAAGGTAGATGAGTCCATCTGACTCCAAGGGCATCTCACGGAGCGTAGAACGTGTCCTCACTCCTGGTCGGAAAAGTACTCTGCAACATGATACGTTGCAGTCGTGTAGGTTAGCATATGGAATATGCCGGCAAAGTCACAAAAGAGGGGTGAAAAGATAATCATCTAGTCTACATGCTTATATGGCAGGTGGGGTGGTAAGTTTTTGCGTAAAGCCAATTTTTCCTACATCAAGAGAGGGCTAAGCAAAATATTACTAAGTTGGTTGATTAATGAGATGGTTCCACCAACCAATTCTCATACCCAAATTGTTAATACCCACATCATCATATTAATTGTGTTGAGAGTTCCGAAAGTTTCAGTTCCTTTGGCTCAAGTCGTCCATGACCGTGGACACGGCTAATCGATTAGGTTTGAGTACTCTGCAGAGTTTTGCACACGTTCCCCACAAGATTTGGTCACCTCCGTTTAATTTCTCGCACTTCAGGGTGTTTGAGAAATGGATGACCAAAACATGGTCTTCCAAAGGGTTTCCCTGCGACTCTGACGGTGCCCATCCTTTCCTATCGTTCTTCTACATCTCGTAGCACCGCCTGTCCAGGATCACCACGATATCCAACCAAGCCAGAGCCCATAAGGACTTGTGGCTGTGCAGGTAAGCCTTGGGTCTTGAAGCACCCATCCATCTCTTTGTGCCTGGGTGGATCTTTCCGCGTGAATACTCGCCATCTCCAGCAACACCTAGGAAAATCCACTGGTTTCTCCAGGGTGCCGTTCAACCATCATCCACCTAGAGGTATGTTGAAAACTCGGAGTCTTGAAATCTTGATCATTTTGTAGGTCTTGATATTATTAACTCTCTCAACTCTCATGAATCACACAACCAACCCCGTCTACTAATAGCATAGCAAAAAGTAAAACAACTTTTCCCGGGGCCAATGTGTCAAAGAGTTTGAGGGGGTACCTACCACATGATACTACTACAATGTAACCAAGTTTCCAATTAACCTATCTTGCATGCAATTGGGGAAGATGGTAGAACTAATGCATATAAAACATGGGTAAACATGATCAAAGTGACTTGCCTGATTGATGATCTTCGTACACGAGTGACTCTAAGTAACAAGCTTTGCACTCCGGATAATCTAACGAAGCAAACAAGAGCACTCAAATAATCATACAACAAAATATTGTAACTCACAACCATCAACCAAGAACTAGTAAACAATCAAGACAAGACAATGCACACAAATCACAAGCAAGAAAACACACAAAGTTTTGTTTTCTAAAAGATGATTGATAAAACACTACTAACATAATGAAACTATTGGTATTAACGAAAACAATAGTTGACAGCAAGAAAACAATAAAATATTTTATTAATAAACAGAATAAAACCAAATTAAGTTTGTTGGGAAAACTTTTAGTAAAGTCTTTGAAAGTTTTGATAAACACTATATGAAACAACTATAGTTTTACTAACAAAAGAGCAAAACAAAACTTATTATTTATTGACAAATCATGTTCTTAACAGGGAAGAATTTACAAATAAACTTGTCTTAGAAAACAAAATTAAATTATATAAAACTTTGTTGAAAGAAAACTATTACTAACTAGTTGTTTTAGTTCAAATTAAACCTATTTGAAAAATGTGTTGAGATTCCTATGTTAATAAAGAAACAAACTAAGCAAATTTATATTTTTATTAACATAAGTAAAACACCTAAAGTTTAACTAACAGAACCTATTAAACAAATAAAACTAAATCTAAGTTAAACTAACTAAAACTAAGTAAATAAAACTATACTATGATACTAGGCAAATTCTGTTTATAGATAAAACACTAATAAAAATCATCCTAAAAATTCTGAAACTAAGCATGAAGGTAGTCCTAACTAATACGAAACAGTAGCAAAAAGATTCATATCAAAATCTATTTTCAAACTCTAGTTATTCAGATTTGAGTGATTTGAGAAAATTTGATTAAATTCAAATTTTATAGTTCAAATTTGAAATTTCAAAGTACAGGGTGAAACTACATGAAAAATGTGAGCTATTGCAAAAAAATCAACTCAAAATATTAAACATATTAAAAGTTATAAGAAAAACAAAATTTGAAATCACTTTGTTAACTAAAACAAAAACAGAAAAGAAAACTTGATTTTCAACGGCCAGGGGGGGGCTACGTGGCGCTTTCCTATTGGTGGCTAGTGTGTGCGCGTGGAGGTTTGCGGGCGGACGACCGGTCGGTAGAGAATACCGGTTCGGAAATTAATCCGATCTAATCTCGTGCGTCGGTTTGAGATCGTACGGCTACGGAGTGGGAGGGGGAAGCTCACAGAGAAGAGGTCGCCAGCGAGGGTTCTCCGGCGAGTCCGAGACGGTGAAGTTGTCGGTGTTGGCGCTCTGGTGGTCGAGGAAAGCTGCGGAGTGGTCCGGGCGGCGGCGCTTGACGTCCGGCGTCGATTGGTGGCAACCGTGGGGCGAGGGGTGGACGGAGTTGATGGCAAGTGCGGGGAAGGGCTTCGGTTGGGGGCTGCAACTCCGGCGACGAGATGCGGCAGCCTTCCGGCGAGGTAGGAGGGAGTTTTGGGGGGGGGGGATGGAGAGCGGGGAGTGGCCGGTACTTATAGGGGGTGCAGGGAGCGAGAGGGAGTGATGGGAGGCGGGATCTGTGGGGGGGAGGGGAGAAACGGCCGGCGACCAGGTCGTGGGGGGGGGAGGAGAGTGATGACCGAGCTAGGTCTTCGGGCGGTCGGGGTGGGGTCCGATGCTCAGCGAGAGAGGAAGATATGAGTGTGCGTCGGTCGGCCGGCTTGTAATTAATACGCGAGTAAAGGCCTGTGGGCCGGTCGGTTTAAATAAAAAAATCCGTTACCGTTTTGTTTTAATGTTTTCCAGCGACAATCAAAAGCTTTTAAAGCACTCAAACCTTGGTTAAAAGTAGGAAATAAATATATAAAAATTAACATAATAATAAATGCTATTTAATGAACATTTTTATTTTGTCATTTGAATACTTTCAAAAAAATATTATTTTCAGAATTGCCTATTTGTTTTTAAATCCTTTTTGCAAATATTTTCAAAATAACTCCTGGTTATTTTTGTTCAAATAGATCACCAAATGGGTCTTGGTGTGGAGTGTCATATTCCTCCCCTCTTATTTGAACCTTTAACCAAGACTTTCAGAAAGGGCTTTCAGAAAGTCAGAAGAAGCATTTCAACAAATACATACACTCAAACAATGATGATGATGGATGCATAGCTACATTTCATAACATTCCAAAATGAAATTTTGGGATGTTACAAACAAACTTGCGATTGGGGTATTGACCTTCTTCCCATTCAACTCCATTAGCGTTGAAGTAGCCAACACCACGATTCTTCCGGTATCCTTCGTGCTTGCATACAATCTCCTCAAATTGTTTGCACCCTTCAGGACTCTTGTAGATACCTTTCTCTATAATCCCTTTCAAGAGTTCGTTTTCTAGATCAAGTGTAACTTGGCTAAGAGAAGAGTTAGTGGGATCAAGAGAACTACTAGAAGCAATATCATTGGATTTATCATTTTTATTGCTACTAGTTGAAGAACCTTTCTTTCCTTTGTTACTAGCTTGCTTAGTCTTAACTTGTGGCATGAATGTAGATAAGAGAATTTGCTTGGCTAGATAAGAGGAAGTCTTCTTTCAAAGATCGTCATTGGTAGCTTTAAGGAACTCATGCTCTTGCTCTAAGTTAAGCTTCTCGAAGCGTAGCTTCTCATGTGTCCTTACAAGCTCTGTATGATCTTCTAGAGTTGACTCGTGAGCTAACTTAAGAGTTTTTAGTTCTTGAGTTATTCGTTCTATTTCCAACTTATCATCATCACACGACTTATCTACACTAGAGTGAGTACTAGCAAGTTCATTTTGACTAACATTACTAGATTTGTAAAATAGCAAGTCATCTTCAATTAAAAAGTCATCTTCATCATTGTTGAAATCAAGATACCCGAGGTGTGATACCTTGGGGCTTTAGCTATGAAGAAACATGGACACCCTTCATTTGGTGAATCAAATATATCGTAGGAGTCGGTTGTCACTAGACAAGTCTGGCAACACCTTCATCTTGACTATAGTCGGAGTTGGAGTTTTAGCATCTCTCGGAGTGGTTGTCGGATTCGGAGCCGGAAACCCATTCACTAACATGAGATTGATGTTTCCTTCTTGAGTAGCTCTTGGTGTACTTGTCCTTCTTCTCCGAGTCCCTATTTCTCCTTAAGGGTCTTCATTCATAACGATCATCTCTACTCCTTCTCTTTCTTTGAGGTGACTCGTCTCTTGAGCTTTGTCTTCTTGGTGACTCTTCTTTCCTGTTGTAAGGAGCCGTGCACTCATTGGAGTAGTGTCCGGGCTTCCCACAATCATAGCAGTTTCTGTCATGACTTGACGAATGCTTCTCTTCATATCTTGAGTTTGAGCTTCGATCTTTGCTTCTATTCTGGTAGAACTTGTTGAATTTCTTGACCATGAGGCTTATCTCTTCATTTGTGACAAGGTTGTCGCTAGATGTAGTGGGAGAATCACTTGTGGCTTTGTAAGCACCACTAGACTTGTGGTGAAACTCTTCCTTGTCTTTGAGTGTCATCTCATGAGCAACAATTCTTCCAATCACTTCCGTTGGATTGAGATCTTTGTAGTTGGGCATCATTTCTATCAATGTGCAAATGGTGTCATATCGATCATCCAAAGCTCGAAGTATCTTCTTGATGATGAATTTGTCAGTCATTTCTTCACTTCCTAAGTTGGCAATCTCATTGGTGATGAGAGCTAGCCTAGACTACATCTAAGCGACTCCTTCACCATCCTTCATCTTGAACTTGTCAAGTTTACTTTGAAGAACGTATAACTTGGATTCTCTCACTGATTCTGTACCTTCATGCATATCAATCAAGTATCCCAAATCTCTTTTGCATTCTCAAGACGGCTGATTTGTTGACTTCTTCGGGGCATAGGCAGTTGAAGAGAATGTCACGTGCTTTAGCATTGAGTTGCAATATCTTCAATTCATCCGCAGTCGCTTCGCGATCAGGTTCCCTTCCTTCCGCAAAGAATTCACCTTGCATACCAACACGAACAACAACCCAAACGGAGGGGTTATGACCAAGCAAATGCACTTTCATTTTGTGCTTCCAACTAGCAAAATTTGTGCCATCAAAGTACGGACCTCTAAGGTGATAATTTCCCTCACTAGACGCCATACTCTCCTAGGTTGTGAAACCAATGCAATGCAGACCAAAGCTCTGATACCACTTGTAGGATTGAAAGTAGTGCTAGAGGGGGGGTGATTAGACTACTTGACCAAATAAAAATCTACTTTTTCCCATTTTTAATTCTTGGCAGATTTTAGCATTCATAGTATGTCAAGTACACCCTACACATGCATGTCTAAGAGTATAGCAGTGGAAAGAAAAGACAAGCATGTAAGTAAAGAGAGGGTAGGAAGATCAAACAAAATTAGTGACACGATGATTTTTCTCCTGGTTCCGATAGGTGGTACTATCGTACATCCACGTTCATGGAGTCTTCATCCCACGGAGGGTAACGGTTGCGAGAGTCCATGGACGGCTCTACCCACGGAGGGTTCCACAAAGAAGCAACGTTGACTATACCATGACGGCCTACGTCCACGGAGGACTAGCCTTACTCGGGGTAGATCTTCATGAAGTAGGCGATCTCCTTGCCCTTACAAACTTCTTGGTTCAACTCCACAACATGAAGTAGGAGGATCCCAAGCGACACCTAACCAATCTAGGAGGCACAACCCTCCAAAAGGTAATATGCTCTGTAATGTGATGAACTCCTTGCTCTTGTGCTTCAAGATGATACACTCCTCAACACACAATCACTCTCTCACATATTTGGCTTGGTAGAAGAGATTGATTGGGTGGAAAGCAGCTTGGGGAGGCTAGAAATCAAGATTCATATGGTTGGAGTGGAAGATCTTGACCTCGATAAAAGGGTAGGTGGTTCTCCCTCAGAAAATCAGTAGGTATGAGTGGGGAACAGTTCTAAGTGCTTCTCTCTTGAGTGAGTGGTGGTGAAGGGGTATATATAGGCATCTCAAAAAAACAGACGTTACACAAAATATGTTAGACTCGGTGGAACCGAGGTGTGAATCTCGGTTGTACCAAAGTGACTTAAAGTTAGCAACTTTTGAATCTTAGTGAGACCACTATAGGAATCTCAGTTGGACCGATAAGGTGACCAACGGTCAGAAAGTCCACTCTCGGTGACGCTGATCTAACAATCTTGGAGGGACCAAAACTATGAACTTGCGTAACAGAAAGTTGGCAGCCTAACACGGTGGCACCGAATGCATTATCGGTTGCACCGAAAAGCTAGGGTTTGGCTGAGTGTGTCTAGGGTTTGGAATCGGTGGCACCGAGTGTAAAATGTTGGTTGCCCCGATTTTGATATTTGGCTTTGGACAGACTTTTGTGGAAGAGCTTGTGGGTGTATGTGGTGAGTATCACTTGTGCACGTATGAGCATTTTGTTCACCAACAAAACCTTACCCCCTTTTAATAGTATTGTCTTTCCTATGGACTCAAAGTGATTTCTCACAAACGTAAAATGTAGAGTCCTTTGCTTGAAGATTGGCCAATGCTATTCCTTGCATCTTGGGGTATTCGACAATACTTTTGCCAACCCATCATTGAACTTTTCCTGAAACATACTTAGTGGAAACATTAGTTCAATGACTATATGTTGTTAGTAATTACCGAAACCACCAAGGGAGCAAATGTGTTTCCAGTCTCCCCCTTTTTGGTAATTGATGACAACATATAGATCAAAGTTTCGACATATGATATAATCAATGAATATAATCGTCGCTTTGAGAAGTATGTGATAAGCAAGAGCCCCCCCTCATTCTGTGCATTATTTTTAATTTGCATTTGAATGCAAATGTATAATCGATTAGGTACATGGGGCACTTCTTCCATGTCACATACAACTTGGCGGTGTGCGAGAGTAATAAGAATTAACAACATAGCACAACACAACAAACAAAGTGAGTGATCATCACATAATCATAAAATGATAGGAAATAGTAGCAACACACATAACAACGCATGATCACACACAAACACCAAAGTATCTCACGTCAAACCAAAAGAACCAAATATTTTGATCTATATATAATCATAAAACCAGCAGATAAAAAATAGACACTCTCTCACTCAAAGCCTAAGATCTATATGAAACTTCTGCGCCTTTGGCAACATGTTACCAAAAAGCTCGAAGAGATATAAATAATCGTTCTGCGAGTGATCTCCTCCGGTCGTCGATGGCAGAGTTGAGAGAACCGCGTCGGCGAAGACTTCCGCTGAAGTCCTGGATGGAGCTGGAGTAGATATTGGAGGCACTAGAGCTGATGGTGTTAAACATATTGTGGCTGGAGAAGAAGATGAAGGCCCCGTGTTTGGAGATGGTACTGCAGGAGTCCTGACCTTAGTCGCGAACTGGGCAGTCATCCTAATAGGTGCACTATCCTCCTCATCATCAGAAGACTCAGACTTTGAAGAGGTGCCATGGATTGGGGCTTCATCAACCTCCTTCTTGAGCTCATTGACTGTCATAGTCAACCCATCAATCTTGTCATTTAGAGTTTTCATTCTATCATCAATGATGTTCGCAAGGCTATCCTGAGTACCCATGATGGTCTTGATGTCCTTCTTCATCTCCAAGACAGTGGTGATCAAATGATCCATCTGCCCGTTCTTGGACCTGGGAACCTGAGCACTAGTGGCTCGAGCTCCCTCTGCTTCTGCCTCTGTATGTGCCTGAGCTGCAGCTGATGTGGGATGGTTTGGGTTCATCACCACAACGTTGTCCTCAAAGTCCGGCTGAAGTGGAAAATGGGGACTATCCAGAGGAAAGATGTGCTTCTCAAGCATAGAATTGATAAGCATCTGGATATAGGGTGAGTAGCAGCATGAGCACTTATGATCAACAGCAACCCTCTTCACAGTCTCTACTATCAAGTCCATCACTCGAATCCCGGTGTGATGATCAAGATGGATGAGCATATTGATGGAGTATCCACGAATCATCTTCTCATCTCCAGACTTGGGCACCATGGTATGCCTCAGGATAGTGTTCATGGTCGGAGGCCTGGATGGAGAAAGTAGATCGAACCAAGCTTGTGAGATTTCACTTTATCTGCATGGATAGGATTATACATATCCTTCATAGCATTGTGGCTCTCATTGGATTCTATGTAGACATTCAAATCTCCATCTCGTACCTCTGGGACTCCTAAGATGGTAGCACACTAATCAACAGAAGACTCATATCTTGCTCCTTCAATCATCCAAACAATCCTGCCATCTCCATAAAAATGAGCAGTGGAATAGAACTGCATGATCATCTCATCATTCCAAGCAGTGAACTCCTTCCCAACAAATTTGTCAAGTCCAATGCAGTGGAAGTTGTCTTGGACACATGGAAAGTAATCCTCATTATCCTTGATGTACTGCCAGTCAACATATCTTATGTCACTGTCTGCAGGACTCTTGTCTAGCAAACCTGTCTCATAGAAGTCTTGCTGCTCTTTGGTATAAAATCTATAGTCCACACCAGTCTTTCTCCTATGGGCATATGGATCAATAGCTCTCCATGCCCTCAACCCTGAATCCTTCCTCTTCTTCATATCCTTAGCTACTGGGTGGATGGCATCATGAACTGGAAGGTGAGGTCTGAGCTTCATCAAAACAGTCATAGCATCGTCATCATCATCATCTGCTTCTCTAAAAGTAGACTTCTTGTTCTTCTTAGTAGCACATATGTCCCTAGTAGTCCTCTTGGACTTCTGTGCATCAGCTTTCTTTGAAGTAGCCTTCGTGCTCTTGGAGGTGCCTGGCTTGGGCATAGCATCAGCCAAAAGTTTCTTGGCTTTCTTCTTAGGAGGGGCCTTAGCAACATGTTCCTCCTATTCCTCCTCCTCCTCAGCAGCAGCACCAACAACAGCAGCCTCCTCTTGATCCTCATACATTGAGGTAGGCCTGCCCTACACATGGATGATCCTCTTCCTGGCTGTCTTCTTTGGCACAACTTTCTTGGGGACCTCAATAGACATTGTTGCCCTAGAACTCTCATGTGCTTTGAAAGTTTCTGCAGGAGCATAAATCTTGATGACCACCTTCCTAGATGAGGTGGCCTGATTGGCAGACTTCCTAGCAGCCTTCTCTTGCTTCTTAGCAAGAACCTCTTCCGAGACAAAATCAGAATCCTCTTCCTCTGAGTTGAGTCTCTTCCTTGTCCTAGTGGCAGCCTTAGGAAACCCATGAGAACTGGGAGTGCCTGGACCTGAAAAGGAACTACACTTAGGACTCGTGCATGGACTCATCTCAACGTTCTGCTCTCGCAAATTCTGATTGTGTGAACCTGACATGCTGACCCTGTGAATAGAGTATAGAAGAGTAGAATATGGTAAGTCATCACAACATGCAGATATTTTTGAAAGTTTGAACAAAAGATTTTCCAAGTTTTGCATTCTGTCAAGTGTATTTTGGTACAGCCGAGGCAGAAATTTTGGTCACACCGAGACAAACACCTACCTTTCCAGGAACTTGGCACCATTTCGGTCGGACCGAAAATGAGCACTCGGTTCCACTGAGGTGTTCTCAGTGTGGCCGAAACTAAAATCGGTGACATCGATTTTTCCACATCGGTTCTACCGAGATACATGTGGCGGATGGCAAAACCCTAAAAATCAATCATTCGTTATTCTACAGGATTTTTCTTGTGGATGGAAAGTTTTCAGACTATGGCTTATAGATAAAATCAATTTCGTTGCACACGAATTGGACGAGGAGCGCAAGAAGAGTCGAATCCACACCATAGCTTGGCGATGGATCCTCTATGGCGGCGACGGCGGTGAAGATGCCCGTTGACGGCGAGGATTCCAGCAGAGGAGGAGCACGCGAGGACAAGGGCGACGACTAGGGGGTCATTTTGCGGCAGCTTAGGGTTTTGGGGCGGGCGAGAAGCCTCTAGTGAAAACTATGGCCCCCGGATTTATTTTATCATATTGATAATAACTAAAATACCTTGCTGCACTTATTTACTTTCTTTTTACTTTTACATTTTATATATTTATCACTATCCGAATGAATCCTTGCAAGTAACGAGTTCAATGGGATTGACAACCCTCTTGCCCATGTTGGGTTCAAGTATTTGGTTTTGTGTGTCCACGTGCTGAAGACGAGAGTTTGCCTTGATTATCCTTTGGTTCGATAACCTTGGTTCCCATTGAGGGAAATACTTATCGCTACTATATTGCTTCACCCTTCCTCTTTGGGGGAAAACCCAACGCAACTCACAAGTAGTAGAAAGAATTTCTGGCGCCGTTGCTCGGGAGGCATCATCAAATTCTCACGAGGTACCTACACACAATCATTAACTTGTTTTACTCTATATTTTCCTAGTATGATATCTTTATCTTTGACACACAAGAACGTAAAGTAAAATCAAAATCTAGGATAAATGGATCCTCATCCACTACCTAATCTTTTCAAAGGACTCAATTATGTTGAACCAATTTCTAATGAGTTGAGTGCACTTGATTATCTTTATGAAATTTTCTTGAAAATCATGAACCTAAAAATGTTGATGAAGTGTTAAAACAAATATATAAAGTTCTTCATGATAGATCCTTAAATGAAAAGTATGATTGCACCATTTTTATTGTACATTCTATTAATGTTACTTGTGTTAATGGTATGCAAAACTATAATCTTGGGGATGATGATTTTGTTATGTCCACTACTCATTGTAATGCTCATGATTGGAGTGATCCTTCTTATGATTTTTAAAATTTATTTAATCCTCATCATGAATTTGTTATTGATAATTACATTTGCAATAATATTAAAAGTCGGTTTGAAAGAGTGTCAACTTTAGGTAAGAATCCCACACATTCAGAGAGTGTTCAATTTGATGAAACTTCTCATCAAAGTGGATTTGGAGAGGTCATGACTTCAGTTGATGATAATCCCACTATTTTGGAAGATTATAAAACCATTATGCATATGGATCATGAAGGGAATATTTTTTATGATAGCTATAGTGTTGGATTGAATTATGATCCTACATGTAACTAATATGAGAGAGGCAAATATGGTTATAGGAATTTTCATGTTGAATCCCCTCTCTTCATGTTCATATTGTTAATGCTTCATTCTTCCTATTTACATATGCTTGATACTTTTTGTCTTGATAATTTTTTTGCTTATAAAGTGCGTATGAATAAGAAGTATGTCAGACTTAAATGTTTTGTCACATGTTTTATGATGCTCTCTTTGTGCTTCAATTATTTTCTTTTATGTGGGCATCATTATTACCCTAAGCCTATCTTAATGGCTATAAAGAAAGAGCTTGTTGGGAGATAACCCAATACCTTTTGTTTTGGTGTGATGAATTCATTATTGCTACTGTAATGATTGTTTTTTCATGTTTTAGTTAGTGTTTGTACCAAGTAAAGACTTTGGGATGACTTGGATGATAATTGAATCGATTCTGTGCAAAAACAGAAACTTTTGCGCGCAATATTTAATTTCTATGATTTTACTAGATTGTCTTTTTGATATGATTTTTTACATAGTATTGCCTTACAAACTGCCCAGGTTTCCCTAACTTATCAGAATTTCTTGAGTTAGAGAAGTATG
The DNA here is from genome assembly GCA_022496015.1 of Hordeum marinum. Taxonomy (NCBI): domain Eukaryota; kingdom Viridiplantae; phylum Streptophyta; class Magnoliopsida; order Poales; family Poaceae; genus Hordeum; species Hordeum marinum. Next base: position 373,461,239 of record CM039672.1, on the reverse strand, counting down.
GTTTTAATACAGATCATTACAGACTGCTCTGTTCTAGACAAATTCTATTTTTCTTGCATAGTTTGCTTGTTTTAATGATGCTATGGATTATATCGAGGGGTATAAGTCAGGGAGAAGTTAGAATACAATAACTACTATGCAATAATTAAAAATAAACTATTTAAACAATACCTAAAAGTTTTTAATATGTCTATTATACTAACCGATCTCACGAGGTTTCTGTTGAGTTTTGTGTGCTGATGTTTTTCAAGTTTTGGGTGAGACAACGATGGATGAAGGAATAAGGAGCAGCCAAACCCCCGGTTTGGGTATTCCCAAGACACCCTAAGGTAATATTCAAGGAATACCCAAGCGTCTAATCTTTGGGATGCCCCGGATGACATCCCCACTTTCGTCTACAATCTATCAGTATGTCCCTTGGAGCTACATTTTTATTTATCACATGATATGAGTTTTGCTTGGAGCATCATGTATTATAGTTTATTTTCCTTTTAGTTTAACACAATCATTGTTTTCTGGACACACCTTTTGAGAGAGACACATTATCATCATATTTTTTAGAAGACTTCATGTGCTTCACTAATATCTTTTGAGCTAGCCAGTTGCCCTAGTGCTTCACTATATATTTTAGAGCACAACCGTTGTTATATTTTATAGAAATAGATGCACTCTTGTGCTTCACTTGAATATTTTTGAGAGTCTAATAAATAGGAATGGTAATTTGCACGTGTTATAAGACTAGCCCAAAAAGGATAGGTATTCAAGGGGGTACAATAAAAACTTTCATGTAGCTCAAGAAATATGAAACATAAGGTTTGATTACATTGATGTAGTAATGTGGAAGGATATAAGTTCATGATCATTGCTTAGTAGGAATATCGGTACTAAAGCTTGTTATTTACTACTCATCTAATATTGGCCATGGCATGGTGATGAGGTGTGAGCATTATTATGTCCGAAATGAAATCCTATCGTGTTGTTTGAATCGGGGGCGCACGATGGTTAACTCCTCGCAAACTCCTCCCTAGGGGAAAGCGATGGTACTTTGCTTTGAGAGAGCTAATAGTATTTACAATAAGTATGTGAGTTGTTTATGACTAGTGTGAGTCCATGGATTTACGCATTCTCACCTTTCCGCAATTTGCTAGCCTCTACGGTACCGTGCATTGCCCTTTCTCACCTCGAGAGTTGGTGCAAACATCGCCAGTGCATCCAAACCCTGTGATATGATACGCTCTATCACACATAAACATCCTTATATCTTAATCAGAACAACCATCATACGTACCTATTATGGCATTTTCTTTGCCATTCCGAGATATATTGACATGCAACTTGTACCGTTTCGTCACATGACTTGTGTGTTCATCATCATATTGGTTTGCATGGTCATATAGTGTCATGGGAACAAACACCTAGGACCACGGGGGGCCCTTTTGGTTTGACGGGGGGTGAGCTGGCACAAAGGGGCGGTCCGGTGAGCTGCACACGGGGAGTTTTTACCATGGTTCGGGGCGCACGGATGCGTAAAACCCTATTCCTCCTTGGTTATATTGATCTTGTTCTAGGGTTCGAGCTATAGAGCGCCATGAACAGCTGCAATGTGAGCCTGGGACCCTTCCCCCTCTCTAACTGTCGGGCTGTCTGGTTGTTTAACTGCCTAACTGTCTGAAAGCCCAAAAGCCAAAGAGTCCAAAAGTCCTTCTCTATAACGCCCTGGGCCTCCTTTTATACCCAAGGGAATCCCAACAGTGGCGTACAGTGTGCACACGGGATGCAGAGTGCTGGTATAGTGGTATCGTACCTAACCCTGACGGAGTAGGACAAGAGCACTAAATGCACCATCAGGGGCCTCGGTCCGTCAGTGGGACAGGACGGGGGCCCGTCCCATCAGCGCCGCTTAGCTCCCTCCAACATCGACGCCGTGACATGCATCCAGGTGATTCGACACCTGCCCTATGCGCTAGCGATGCTTGCCGGGGCCTAGCCTTGTCGGGACCTTGCCTTGCCGGGGGGCCCGGAGGCTCTACGTCCCTCCCCGCAAGGTCTTGCCGGGAGTCTTGAGTCTTCTGTGCTGGTGCTTGATAAGTCTTCGCTAGGCCTTGCCACCGGGGAGGCTACTACTGCTCGTGCATGAGTAAAGGGGCACTAGATGGCCCAAAAACTCTATTGCACTGACAGGAGCCGTCGGGCCTAGGCCATACATGTCGCGGGGCATTGTTGGGTTAGGCCCAAACAGTGCACGAGCATGCGTGGTAGGGCCTTGTAGTTGTGACCATTGCGCTCGTTGCATTTCCCCACGATGCCCATTGAACTCGGGTAGTGGGATACATGCGCGGCGTGGTCGTCGAGTTTTTAGTTACCACGTTAGGTCCTTTCCACCACGCGTGCCACATGCATAGCGAGGAGCTAGCAATGGGCTCCCGTGACTTAAAGTCCCTAAGAAAAGGCAGTAACTGCGGCGCCATGGATTGGGGCGACGGGGCGGTTGCTGTTCGCCCTGTGATTGAGGGCGTCGCTATTGGAGGAGGTGGGCGGGGTCCTTTGGAGTGGGGGAGTGCCAGCCCCCGCGCTTCCCCCTATAAATTGGGGACGGTGGGGCGTAGCTCATCCATCCTTCTCCCGCCCTTCGAGTGCAAAACTTTGCAGTACGCCTCCTCCCTCGTCTTCTCGATCTTTAGGCAGTGCCCACCCTTTGCCATGACCAGGGGGCGAGGGCGACCGCCTTCCTCAGCTGCAAGGAGGAGCTCTCATCTGGATCATGCCGCCGCTTCAGTCGCGGAGGCGGCGGAAGTCTCGAGTTAGCATGGTGGAGGAGGCGCGAGGGGTCGTGGCCGCCGCGGTGGTCGAGGTCGGGGGAGGCGGAGCGCTGCTCCACCCCCTTCTCCGAAGCCAAGCATCTCCACCGAGGAGGCCCACGCCGAGGGGATGATGCTGGACTTCGTTCTCGAGCTGGGCGGTCCCCTCTAGAGCCACCTGCGCCTCCCATGCCCCTTCGCCCGAGCGATGGAGAACAACCGTCCACCCTTCCTATGGCTGCGGGTGGCAGGGTGCTGCAAAGGCACGACGCGGGTGGATGTTGATTACCCAGCGCGCTGCATCATGTTCCTCAGGCACGGTTGGAAGACCTTCACCTGTGCCCACAACATCTAGGTGGGGCACGTTCTTCGTTATAAAATGATGGACACCGATACGCTCTCCATCAAGATTTATGGGAGCTCCGGCATCTGCCTCAGCTGCTACAAAGAGAGTGCGAGCAGTGCCGAAAGCCTGTCCTCTAGCGAGAGTGACGGGGAGGACAACAGCGAAGACAATGGCAATGAGTCTGGTCCTCGAGTGGTCAAGTCGGAGCCCGAAGATTCGAGATCGGACTGACCGCCGACCGCACCATCGTCGCTAGCCTCATGCCTGTCCCCCTCCCGGCAATATGTCCTTGTCGGGTGCTTTAGTCCCGGGCGCTGCCTCATATTCCAGCTCCAGCAGGCCCGCGGACTTCGGCTTCATGGGTCCATCCTCCTTTCTGCCCGCTCCGGCCTTCTCCTTCGTGCAATGTTGGTCCAGGAGGGACCAGCTCTTGCCTGCCCATCTAGCAGCCCTGCTCGTCCGTGCAGTGCTGGTCTAGAGGGGTAAGGCCGGGCTTCTGCCGGGGGCCTCTCACCATCTTTTTATTCTGGTATCCCGCCTCTCCTTTCCATCTTTTTCTTCTTGTAATATCCCCTAGGGGAGAAAGTCAAATAAAGATGTACTTAGAAAAGAAGTGGTATCTTATGTAAATTTCACCCCATTTTGAATGAATGTTTATTATCTTCCTTGTTAGACTGTTTCTGCGTATGAAATTTTCCCTACACCTTTTTTGGAAGAATCTTGCCGACGTGTGTAGCCCTACTGCGAGCGCTTTGAAGAACGGGTCCATAGCAGCCTGCTGGCGGTGCTACTACCGGCAAGACACCTTGGCATCCTTGGCGCGGCCGTTCAAGGCATCGGCCTTACTCGAAAATGGGATAAGGGCGCGAGCGCTGTCACTTGGATCGTTGAGCGGACTCGGAAAAAAACAAGGAGCGCGCGAGAAGCCACTTAAGCCATTGAGCGGTCCCGAGCGTAGTGAGGGCGCATCCAATCGTGGCAAGGTTCCTGTGCATGCAGATTATCCATACAGAAGTCAAAATCGCTCAAGGAAAATAACTTTACGGCAAGGTTTCACTTGGGGTTTTCGCAACTTATCTATTTGTTGCCTTTCTCCTTTCGTCAAGGTTTTTTGGAGCGTCACTCATTGGTATCCGTACCATCACCCCCCAGCAAAGCTGCATGCGAGGGATCCTTCTGCCCTTTGGACAAAGAAAGAAGAGAAAATATGGATATCGAACCTTGGCAGTTCGTTAGCTCTTACCAGAATTAAGCGCAATGCAACACTCCAGATAAACATGCACATAAGTAAACATGAGAATCAAACAGGATTGCAGAACACTTATCTTTATTTATCTACGCACAGGGTCTGAGCCTGGCTTTGTACCAACGATTACATGCTTCAGTGGCAAGACTTGTACAAAAGCTGGTTGCCGGGGCTGGCCCGGCAACCGCGCGTCATGGGTAGAACTTTCGAAGATGTTCGATATTCCAGGAGTTGCTCACCGGAATGCCATCCTCGGTCTCCAGGCGAACTGCGTCGGGCCTAGTGACTCGTACTACCCAATAAGGGCCTTCCCACTTTGGTGTCAACTTGTTTGGATTCTTGGCGGACTGAACTTGCCGAAGAACAATGTCGCCTTCCTCAAGACTTCTAGCATTGAACTTGCGACTATGGTAGCGGTGCAAGGCTTGCTGGTAGCATGCAGCTCTCACAACAGCCTGAAGACGGTCTTCCTCAAGGTGCGTTGCGTCGTCTTGCCGCAACTGCTCTTGCTCGAGCTCATTATAAGCGAGCACTCGAGGTGACGCATATATGAGTTCTGTGGGGAGCACTGCCTCCGCCCCATAGACAAGGGAGAAGAGTGTCTGGCCGGTAGCTCAGTTTGGAGTCGTCCTGATTGACCAAAGATCCACCGGCAACTCATCAATCCAGTTCCTTCCGCACTTGTACAGCCTATCAAAAGTTCTTGTCTTGAGACCTCGGAGCACTTCAGCATTAGCCCTCTCTGCTTGGCCATTGCTCCTCGGGTGGGCGATAGAAGCAAAACAGATTTTGCTACCAAGGTCTTGGACATACTGCATGAAGGTGCGGCTCGTGAACTGTGTGCCATTGTTAGTGATGATCCTGTTGGGAAGACCAAAGCAGCAAACTAGTCCCTTAAAGAACTTGACGACAGATTGTGCTATCACCTTTCTCACTGCTTCCACTTCCGGCCACTTTGTGAACTTGTTGATCGCCACGTACAAGTACTCAAAGCCCCTGGCAGCGCAGGGAAAGGGACCCAAGATGTTGAGCCGCTAGACCGAAAATGGCTAGGAGAGAAGGATTATTTGAAGGGCTTGAGCTGGTTGATATAGTTTCTTCGAATGAAACTGGCATGCTTCACACTTGGTTACTAACGCAGTTGCATCCTGGAGGGCGGTGGGCCAAAAGAAACCTTGCCGGAATGCCTTTCCGGCAAGTGCTCTTGATCCTATGTGGGAGCCACATATACCTCCGTGTATCTCTACCAACAGATCCAGTCCATCCTCCCGAGAAATGCACTTGAGTTTCACGCCGTTCAATCTCTTTCTGTATAGGACATTGTCTATGAACTGGTACATATGAGACCGGCAGGCTACTTTCTCTACTTCCTCTTGTTCCTCGGGGAGTTCTCCTGTCTGAAGGAATTGGACAAGATGTTGTGCCCATGCTGGAGCCTGTGGCTCGACAACAAGGACTAAAGGTGTATCCTCTGCCGGGGGAGCATTTACCTCGACGGCAAGGGCCCGACGGCCTGCCGGAGTATGCTGCACCCCGGCATGCCTGGCGGGAGCGTATGCTTCTATGGCAAGAGCGGATGGCCCTGCCGGAGCATAGTACTCACAAGCAAGCCTGTCGTTCTCTTGGACAACTTTCTCGTCGGCGGCTTCAGGGAGCTCTGCCGGGAAATACTTACCGGAACTTAACTTCCTTCTCTTCTCTTGTCCAGTTGATGGTGTCACGGAGGGTTGAGTTAGTTGCAGCACGAAAGTTCCTTGTTCCACAGGTAACTTAAGGGTAGCACATTTTGATAGGCCAGCAGCAACGTTGTTCTGTGCACGTGGAACGTGCTCCATTTGCAGGCTGTCAAAACGTTCTTCCAACTTCCTCACTTCATCTACATAAGCCTCCATCAACGAACTTTGGTAATCTTTGTTCACTTGCCTGACGACAAGTTGAGAATCAGCCTTGACAATAAGTTTCTTGATGCCAAGATCCATTGCGATCCTGAGACCGGCAAGTAGTAGTGTTGTTTGTTGGTCTTTCCCGGGGAAAGTGCATCTGGATCACATATCTGAGGTGCTCTCCGATGGGTGCGACAAGCAGCACTCCGACACCAGCGCCTTGTAGCGAGAAAGTTCCATCGAAATACATGATCCATTCTCGATCAGTCTCCTTGCTGGGGAGAGTTGACTCTGGAATCTCTTCGTCAGGCGTTGGGGTCCATTCTGCAATGAACTCTGCCAAGGCCCTGCTCTGAATGGTCGAAGTGCTTTCAAACTTAAGACCACAGCTTGATAGTTCCAGAGCCCACTCCACAATCCTGCCGGTAGCTTTTGGGTTCCTCAATATCCACTATAACGGGAAGCGGGTGTCAACAGTGATCTCATGTGCTTGGAAGTAATGGCGTAGCTTCCTCGAGGCCATAAGAAGGCCGAAGAGCAATTTTTGCACGCCAGAATACCTTGATCTGGCCCCCTATAACAAGGAGCTGACAAAATAGACTGGTCGCTGCACCACTTTCTTCTTCTGAATTCTCTCTTTCAACTGCGCAGATCCATCCTTGCCGGCACCAGACCCTGCCAAAGGCTGTCCTGGCTCATTGTTTGGCGCCCCTGCCATTGCTGCCGCTTCTTCGTCAACTTCTCTTTTGGCCACTAGTGCATCACTCACCACTTGACCGGCGGAGAGGAAAGGTACCTCTTCAAATCCTGCAGCGCTACCTCCACTTCCGAAGTCCATTTCATTGGACCCGCCTTTTTCAAGATTTTGAAAAAGGGCAGGGCGCGCTCGGTAGACTTTGAGATGAACCTACTCAGAGCAGCAACACAGCCGGCAAGGCAGCGCACGTCCTTGACTCGTCTTGGTGCCTCAATCTACTCAATTGCTTTGATCTTGTCGGGATTCGCTTTGATTCCGCATTGAGACACAAAGAACCAGAGAAGCTTGCCAGATGGGACGCTGAACACACATTTCTCGGAGTTGAGCTTCATGTTGATCTTGCGCAGATTGGCAAACGTCTCTTCTAGGTTTGCTATGAGCGTGGCCTTGTCCTTGGTTTTGACCACTATGTCATCCATATAAGCCTCCATATTACTATGCAGCTCGGGTTCAAAACCAATCTGGACTGCTCTCGCAAAGGTAGAACCAGCAGTTTTCAACCCGAAAGGCATACGCAAAAAGCAGTACGTACCACATGGGGTGATAAACGCGGTCTTCTCTTCGTCTTCCTCGGCCATAAAGATATGATGATAACCGGAATAGGCGTCAAGGAAAGATAACAAGTCACAGCTGGCGGTGGAGTCCACAATATGGTCGATGCACGGGAAGGGAAAAGGATCTTTGGGGCAGGTCTTGTTGATGTCTGTGAAATCAATGCATAGCCTCCACTTCCCATTCGCCTTGCGCACTATGACTGGATTGGCTAACCACGTAGGGTGGAGTACTCCTCTGATCAGACCAGCTACCTCTAACTTCTTGATTTCTTCGGCAATAAACTGTTGTCGCTCCAAAGCTTGCTTCCGAACCTTCTGCTTGACGGGCCACGCGTGTGGACGGACGGCAAGGTGGTGCTCAATCACCTTCCTGGGAACACCGGGGATATCAGATGGTTGCCATGCAAACACATCAACATTCGCCCACAGAAAGGCGATGAGCACGCTTTCCTATTTATCATCAGGGGTGGAACTTATGGTGAAAGATCCCCCCATGCCATCCTCCTTGGCGGGCACCTTCTTGGTCTCTGGCGGAGCTGCCTTGGACTGCTTGCTCTTGTTGATGGAGCTCTCTGGCACATCGTCAATAGTAGCGCAACACTCCGAAGAGGACTGCTTGTCAGAATGTGTGCCAGAGGCCTTAACGGTCTTCTTCCCCCCGGGAGCTTCTGTGCCAGGAGCAAGTGCCTTGGTAGCAGGTGCTGCGGCTGCGCCCTGGTAGAGTTAGTCAGCGCAGATGAGCATGCTCTTCTTGTCGGAGTTGAGGGTAATGACGCTCATCGGTCCGGGCATCTTCAACACATTGTAAGTGAAGTGAGTGGCCGCCATGAACTTGGCCAGTGCCGGACGCACGAGAATGCCGTTGTATGGCAACGAGATCTAGGCAACGCCAAAGGCGATCTTCTCCTTTCTGAAGTTGATATCGCTACCAAACGTGACCGGTAGCGTGACCTTGCCTTTCGGCTGAGTCCTTCCCGAATTGACCCCTTGGAAAGCGCCTGTCAGCTTGAGATCTTCGTCAGGAATCTGCAGCCTCCGAATGACATCGGCCGAGATCAGGTTCAGGCTGGCCCCACTGTCGACTAACATTTTCGTCACCTTGAGGTTGCGGATTGTTGGCAAGACCAATAACGGCAGGGACCCAACCGCAATTATGCGATCAGGGTGATCCTTGGTGTCAAATATGATCGGAGTGTTGAACCGTTTTAGAGGTTACTATGCGCCGATAGAGGGCTCTGCCGCATTAACCTTGCGCGCCCGCTGTTTAAGTTGGCAGTGAGAGGAATGTGACAAGGCTCCTCCTTCTATGCACATCGCCTCCGTAGCTTTCTGAAATTCATGCTCACTGAACTCGTCGTCCTCTTCGACAGCATCATCATCTCCCTTTTGCTTGTCACGGTCGCGGGTGGGCCGATCCTTCTATTGGTTGGGCTTGCTGCGACGACCTCCTCGGCCAACACGCTTCTTGCTAGACCCCTCAGCACCATCTTGACCCTTCTCCTTGTCGCGTCTTTCATATTCAGCCCTCTGCTTCTCGGCAAGCTACTTAACTTGCCGACAGTCTTGGAGGTCGTGGCCTTTGGTGCGATGGATCTTGCAATACTACTTGCTGGAGTCTTCTGGCTTGTCGGCAGCTGCTAGGACGTGGCAGGAGGCGCACCCGGCAACATCGTTGCCGGGGTCTTCAACCTTGCCTTTCTTGGTGGCACCGGGGTTGCCGGATCCTTCGATGGCTAGCATGGTGTTGCCCTTGCGCTTCTTGTTCCGCTGCCAGCCCTTCTTTGCCGGGGCAGCGGTGTCTTCGTCCTCAGAGTCGACCTCCACACCGACATCTTCGCCAGGGAGTCTTCTCCCTTCTTTAGCCCGAGCGCACTTGTCTGCCAAAGCATAAAGCTCGGTGACATCCCTGACTCTATTCATCGCCAGCTCTTCCCGCATCATGCGCTTGCGCACGTTCTGATGGAACGGGCTGATAACAGCGGCATGGTGAACGTCTCGGATATTGTGGTGCACGCGGCTGAACCTCTGGATGTACTTGCGTGGAATTTCGCCTTCCTTCTGGGGGATGATGTGCAGGTCGCTCTCCTGGCTAGGAGCTTGATGACCCCCAGTGAAGGCGCCAACGAACTTGTGAGACAGGTCAAGCGAGGAGGTGATGGATCTCTCCGGTAAATGCATCAGCCATGACCTGATGTTGGGCTTAAGCACCAAATGGAAGTAGTTGGCCAATACCTTGTCGTCGCGCCCCCCGGCAGCCTGCACCGCAAGGCTGTAGACGCTCAGGAACCCTGACGGATGGGTCTTGCTGTCGTACTTCTCCGAGACTTCCGGTTTGAACGTGCGGGTGTTGGGCCACTGGACTTGCTGCAGCTCAGGGGTAAACGCTGGACAGACCACCTCGTAAGGTAGGCTGACAGGGTACCCCAGCACAGACTTGTCTACAGTGGATCCCGCGCGCCTGTCCGACTGGAGGCACGCTTCCCATCGCCGCTCGATTGCGGTTCGAGCGTCCTCCTTGCCACGTTCCCAAAGAACATGACGCTGATCATGGCGCGTCCGTGGGTCAGACAACGCCGTTGAGTAACCGTCGTGGGCGTCAGTCCTTCGGGTCAGCGACCGACGATGCTGTCACGGAGGAGAGTGCACCGAAGTCGCGCCGACTCCGGGAACTTCATTGCTGGTTTGAGGCAGCCCTGTGGGCCGAAGCTTGTCTGCAAGGCTGAGGAGGCTCTGAATGGTGGCTCTCCATTCGTCGAGCTTCTCTGCAATAGGAGGGAAGTTCAGGAGTAGCTGCGCTCGCACCATCGCTTCCTCCGCTATGGACGGCATCGAGTGGCGCGAGGAACACGAGGTGCTCTGACTCCTAACCGTCTTAGAAGGAGCACCTCCACGGTCCCATGTCGGCATGCCACTCTCGCACGCATGCTGGTTCCGTGCATCTTTGGAATGATGCGCGGGAGCTTTTTCGTGGGGACGCTGAGAACTGCGGGCACCGTGGCGCGGCTCTCCGCGCGCGTCTTGAGAAGGTCGTGGCGTAGGCACCGGCGTGTGTGCCCTAGAATAAACTCTTCCGCCCCCGGAGTTCGCTGTACCACCTGCAGGCGGTACTGCTCCCTCGTGAGACCCACAGGTGCGGGGGTTCCCACCACCGCTATGAGCGTCTTCGCGGAGAGCGTCACCAACTGCTTGGTCTTGGTCACCGGAGACTGGGATATGTCACTCCGTATGACGGAGAGGTATCTCTAGGCCCACTCGGTAAGACACCATCATAATGAGCTCAATGTGACTAAGGATTTAGCCACGGGATGATGTGTTGCGGAACGAGTAAAGAGACTTGCCGGTAACGATATTGAACAAGGTATAGGGATACCGACGATCGAATCTTGGGCAAGTATCATACCAGTAGACAAAGGGAATTGCATACAGGATTGATTGAATCCCCGACATCGTGGTTCATCCGATGAAGATCATCATGGAGCATGTGGGAGCGAACATGGGTATCTAGATCCCGCTGTTGGTTATTGACCGGAGAGGTGTCTCGGTCATGTCTACGTGTCTCCCGAACCCGTAGAGTCTACACACTTAATGTTCCATGACGCTAGGGTTATAGGGAAATAGTGTACGTGGTTACTGAAGGGTGTTCGGTGTCCCGGATGAGATCCCGGACATCACAAGGAGCTCCGGAATGGTGCGGAGGTAAAGATTCATATATAGGAAGTGAGGTTTTGGTCACCGGAAATGTTTCGGGCGTCATCGGTAATGTACCGGGACCACCGGAAGGGTTCCGGGGGTCCACCGGAAGGGGCCACCAGCCCCGGAAGGCTTCATGGGCCAAGAGTGGGAGGGAACCAGCCCCTGGGTGGGCTGGTATGCCTCCCACCCCAGCCGAAGGCGCAGCAAGGGGTGTAGGGGGCAAACCCTAGGGCGTGGATGGGCCCAAGGCCCACCCTAGGGCGCCGCCACTCCTCCCACCTTGCCCACCGGCCCGCCCATCTAAGGGTGCCGCACCCTCTAGGGTGGGAACCCTAGATGGGGTGCCTCCTCCTCCTTTCCCCTATATATATGTGGGGTTTTGGAGGGTTGCAACACATACGAGTTCTCTCCTCTCGGCGCAGCCCTACTCCTCACTCTCCTCGTTCTCCGTAGTGCTTGGCGAAGCCCTATCGGAGACCATGTAGCTCCACCATCACCATGTCGTCGTTCTGCCGGAGCTCCCCCTCAACCTCTCCTCCCATCTAGTAGGAGACGTCACCGGGCTGCACGTGTGTTGAACGCAAAGGCGCCGTTGTTTGGCACTAAGATCGGAGTCCAACGCGATCTGAATCGCTACGAGTACAACTCCACCAACCGTGTTCTTTTAACGCTTCCGCTTAGCGATCTTCAAAGGTATGAAGATGCAATCTCTTCTTTCTCGTTGCTGGTTTCTCCATAGATAGATCTTGGTGAACACGTAGAAAATTTTGATTTACTAGTACATCTCTCAACAGTGGCATCATGAGCTAGGTCTATGCGTAGAATCTATGCACGAGTAGAACACAAAGCAGTTGTGGGCGTTGATCTTGTTAATTTGCTTACCACTACTAGCCTTATCTTCATTCGGCGGTATTGTGGGTTGAAGCGGCCCGGACCAACTTTACACGTACGCATACGTGAGACCGGTTCCACCGCCTGACATGCACTTGTTGCATAAGGTGGCTAGCGGGTGTCTATCTCTCCCACCTTAGTCGGATTGGATTCGATGAAAAGGGTCCTTATGAAGGGTAAATAGAAATAGGCATATCACGTTGTGGTTTTCGCATAGGTAAGAAATGTTCTTGCTAGAAACCTATAGCAGCCACGTCAAAACTTGCAACTACAAATTAGAGGACGTCTAACTTGATTTTACAGCATATGCCTTGTGATGTGATATGGCCAAAGGATGTGATGTGATGCATTGTGATGTATGAGATTGATCATGTTCTTCATGACTTGCATGTCGATGAGTATGACAACAAACATGAGCCATAGGAGTTCTCTTATTTTATTGTATGACCTGCGTGTCAATCATAAACGCCATGTAATTACTTTACATTATTGCTAAACGTTAGCCATAGTAGTAGAAGTAATATTTGTCGAGACAACTTCATGAAGACACGATGATGGAGATCATGATGATGGAGATCATGGTGTCGTGCCAGTGACAGTGATGATCATGGTGCCCCGAAGATGGAGATCAAAGGAGCAAGATGATATTGGCCATATCATGTCACTATATTGATAGCATGTGATGTTTATCATGTTTACATATTATTTGCTTAGAACGATGGTAGTGAATAAGATGATCTCTCAATAAAATTTCAAGAAAGGTGTTCACCCTAACTGTGCACCATTGCTAAGGATCATTGTTCCGAAGCACCACGTGATGATCGGGTGTGATAGGTTCTAACATTCGCATACAACAGGTGTAAGCCAGATTTACACACGCGAAACACTTAGGTTGACTTGGCGAGCCTAGCATGTACATACATGGCCTCGGAACACGGAAGACCAAAAGGTCGAACATGAGTCATATAGAAGATACGATCAACATGGAGACGTTCACCATGAATGACTAGTCCGTATCACGTGATAATCAGACACGGGCTAGTTCACATGGATCATGTATCACTTGGATGACTAGAGAGATGTCTATCTAAGTGGGAGTTCATTAAATAATTTGATTATGTGAACTTAATTATCATGAACTTAATCTAAAATTGTCTTTACAATCTATATTGCAGATCCAATGGCCAACGCTAATGTCACCCTCAACTTCAACGCGTTCCTAGAGAAAACCAAGCTAAAAGATGATGGAAGCAACTATGCAGACTGGGTCCATGGCTTGAGGATCATCCTCATAGCTTCCAAAAGATTGTATGTCCTTGATGCACCGCTAGGTGACCCACCCATTTTCCCAGCGGACCAAGACGTTACGAATGCTTGGCAGTCACGCTGTGATGATTACTCCCTTGTTTAGTGCGGCATGATTTACAGTTTAGAACCGGGGCTCCAAAAGCATTTTGAGCAACACAGAGCATATGAGATGTTCCAAGAGCTTAAACTGGTTTTCCAAGCTCATGCCCGGGTCGAGAGATATGAAGTCTCCGACAAGTTCTTCAGCTGTAATGTGACAGCCCAAGTGATGTCCCTACCTTTTATGGCATGCAATCTCTTGTATGAACCTTGTTGCCATGAGCTTAATGACTGATTTGCACCTTGTCATACCATGTCTTGTCTTGCATTCATGCATCATGCATCATGCATCCATCATGCCATGTCTTTCTTTTGTAGTGACTTTGTTAGTGAGTGTGGCTTGTGTTGTGTGATGTGGTTGGATCATGTGTGGTGCACCTCCTTCTCTTCCCCTCTCTTTTCTATTCAACAAAACCCAACCCAATGCCTTTATTTTCCCATGTCATTTTAGCAGCAGTTTTAAGTTGTTATTCAAATTGTTTAAAAATGTTCAAGTGCTAGCCTAAAATGTTTTAAGAGTGTGGGTGTGGTTCTTTTGTTGATTTGAGCCTTATGTGTTTGGAGTTTTTAAATAACAGGGGTTGTCTATTTTTAAAATAATTAAATTACTTGTCCTAAAAATCATCTTGATATTTTTAGTGAATAGTGCATTTTATTTTCATTGCAAAAGTATATTTGTTGTGCCCAAAAGTCCTATATATTTTCTCTAGTTTTTTTTTCTTGTGTTGCTATGTTTTTAAAAAAAAACTTCTCTGTTTTAATTGTTTTGTGAGAGAGTGGCAGGATGGGCCTTTTCCTTCCCCGCGGCCCATCCCGCAAGGGAACGACCACCTGCTCCGTCTCTCGTCTCCGTCAGGTTCAGAGGAGAGCGTGCTCCGCCGTCCTCATTTCCGTCGCCCGTCGCCATCAGCCTCGGGGGTATTTAAACCCCCTCGGCATGCGTGCCCCCTCCGCATGGGTTCCTCTCTCCCATCGCGCCGCCGCAGCTCCCTTCTCCCTCTCCATCCCTCTCCCTCCTCTCTCCTTCCCCTCAGTCAGGTAAGAAATTATTGAGAGCAGAGAGTTCAGAGAGTTTTAAAGAGCCCGCCGGTCGGCTTCGCCGCCGTCGCCGCTTCTCCGGTGGGCCTTGTCCCCGGTGGTGATGGCTTGGAGCTCAGGGATCCTCCCAGCGTTCCATTCCTGCTGCTAGGAGGTGAGGAGCGCCTCCACGCGATGCCAATTGCCGTCGACGTCGTTCGCAAGGGAGCAGGTCGTCGTCGGTCTTCTTCCTCCTTGTCGCTGCCGCGTCTTCGCCTCTTCTTCCCCGTCGTTGCGATCAGGGTCGCCATCGTCCTCCCCTAGGTGAGTAGTCGACGCGCAGTCCTCCTCCCCTTTTAGCCAGAGCGTCACCGTCGTGTTCTTCGCCGCCGCGCCCCTGTTTGAGCTCGAGGTGCTCTGTTGCCGGTACCTTCTCCGTGTCTGAGTGCGGGAATGGAGTCCCCGTACTCCCCGCGTGCCCCGCGTCCTTCCTGTCGCTCGGCTAGTGCCGTAGATCGCCGAAGTTGCTCGCCGTAGTGCCGTTCTCACCGTGGGTGTTCTGCGATTCAGTTTCGTTAGTGAGTTGCGCTTGCGTGTGTGTATTAGTGCAGCCAAGGGCCTCCTCTGTTAACGTTCACGGTCGTAACCAAGTGGCAACCGGCTTGGGGGTCGACCAGGAGGTCGCTGGTTCGAGCCCGAACCTCCACCCCTTTTGTTTTTCTTTTCTTTCTTTTGTTTTTCTTTGTTTTCTCCTTTGTTGTTTGTATATGTGTATGTGCAGACCTGTATGAGTGTGTGTGTGACTAATTATATTTGGTACATGTGTGTGTGTGCTTGATGTATACTCACATGTGTGTAGGGTGTATGTGTAGGTGTGCGCATATATGCTTGTGTGCATGTGGGTGAGAGTGTGTGTAGTGTATGTGTGTCTGCACATATGCATGTGCTTGTGAGTGTTTGTGTGTGTGAGTGTGTAGTCCTATGCATATGTATAGGCATATATGCACTTGTGCATATGTGTGTGTGCATATGTGTGTGGATGAACACCCACACACATGGGCTTGTGTAGTGCAAGTGTATGTGCCATGTGCACTTGTGAATGTGAGTGGTGTGAGTGCCTTATGCATTGTGCATATGTGGTGCTTGAGTGTGTGGGTGGATGAACACCCCCCCTCATGGGTGGTCTGTTCATGGTTGGTATGTTCATGAGTGGTGTGTATGCTTTGTAGTGGTGTGTGTAGAGAGTGTCTGTGTAGGTGGCTAGTGGGTTTTCCCCCACTTGCCATATGCTTTGTTGGTATATGCTTGCTTATAGGTATTATTAGTTACTTGCCATGTTAAACTAAGTTTCCAAATCTGCTTATGTCCATTTATGATCATGTCCATTTAGAGTAAGTTTTAACTTATAAGAGAGTGGATGGTTGCTTGCTAGTATATTGTGCCATGTTGCTTCACATGAACATATGAGTATGACACATGTTTTTGGGGTAGAAAGAGCCAAGGAATTCATTGGTGCTTTCAGATTTCACTTTTGGCAAGTTTAGAAAACTGTCATTTTCTGCTGTGATGCTACTTTGTCATTTTTGCATGATTTAATCCATGCTTGCTTTGGGGCATGTGCCAACATGGAAGTGCTAATGTTTTATGTATATTATGCCATGGCATTTTTGTTTAACTTGATAATCACCCATACAAGTGGGAAACTTGTTGCAAAGTAGCTAACTTGATGTTACTGTTTTCGTCATGGTAAATATTTCTAAGTCTGAGAATCTCCTGGTATTTTTATGCCATGAAGAGTGGTTGACATCTTGTGATATGTTGAGAATTAGCTCATGCTCAGTGTTAGTATTTTGAAGTAGATGTTGTCTACTACCACTCTGTTAATTTTCATGCCAAGAGGTGATCTCTAACCCCTTTAACTTCTGCTGTCAACATGCTACCATATTAACTCAGATTCCAAAAAAACTGTTATTTTCACCAAGTCGCAGAAAAAAAACTGTTTCATCATGCCAAATTGATAGCTTCATACTTATTGATGTGTGCATACTTTGTAGTTTGTATAGTTGGATAAGTTGACAAGCATTTTATGTAGTTTCTGTCAATGCCTTGTTTGTGGTGATAGGATTCCTGTAGCTCAAGTTGTGGGCTGTGAAAGTGGCTATGTTGCTGTTTTGTGGCAGATTGTTGTTTTATTGTTTTGTGACTTGTGGGAGCTATACTCCATGGAATTGCCTGAACTTTGAGTCTATTGTGGTTGGTTTTTCATTGCCTAACCAGTGGCTACCTTGGGAATTTTGCTAGGTGATTTGTTCTGCTGTTACCGCCATAGTTTCTTGTTACCGGTGTTATGTTTTCCATACTTTGCACTCCTAACATGCTCGGGGTTGTTATGGGGACCCCCTTGTTTATTCGGTTGAGATTAAAACTTGTCTGGAAAGACCCAACATTGGTACTACATTTGCTTAATAATTTAATAAAATTTTCATAGGGCTTTGCAACCCCGTGGATAATTAATCAACCCCCGGGCCAGTGCTACTCATGAGTGTTGGTCCAAACTAGAGCACCGTGCAGGGCCAACCCGGGGCAACTCGGGAGATTTCTATTAGGCCACCGTACGCTTCGCTTATCCGTCATGTCCTGAGAACGAGATACGTGGCTCTTATCGGGTTCGTCGACACGTCTGGTGGTCTTGCTGGATTTGTTTTACCTTTATCGAATGTCTTGCGTGTGGACTCTGACTTTCTTCGGGTTATCTCGAGGTGTTGGAATTCCTTTGGAGTTACCTATGACGATCAAGAGATCCATGGTCGAGGCTATTCCCACGGAGTGTGGTTAATTTGTGACGGACTAGTTGGAGCACCCCTGTAGGGTTAAAAAAATTCGAGAAGCCGTGCCTGTGGTTATGTGGCAACTTGGATATTTGTTTAACACCCGATTGTAGTCAATTGAAGTAAACTCTAATAAAATACACCAACTGTGTGAGTAACCGTGATCGTTGCTGCTCGTGAACATGATCCGAGAGAGAACACGGTGGGGTTATGATTGACGTAAGAAGTGTTCAGGATCTCATAGAGGTCATTTTAGATTCGAACGTTCATTGTAGGCCACTCACATTTATGTTCATGTTAAGTAAGTTTAGCCACCATAAATTCTTAGTGCTGCTGCAAACTAAACACATACCACATCCCAACCTTTAAGCTTGAATAGTCTCGGTACCCGATCGCATGATTGTTGAGTCCTTGTGGCTCACAGATTACTACAACACTCCAGGTACAGGTACAGATGAGTACGTGCAGGATGATCTGATGTAGCTCCAGTGGGAATATGATGAGGAAAGAGGCAGGATGTACGTGACTTACCCAGATGAGTAGAGGACCATGGTCGTGATCTTTGGGATAGCGAGATAATGTCATTTGCCTCTGTTTTATCGTTTGATTTGGTCCGTAGTCGGACCCTGTCTTCATCTTGATGATTTGAACTCTATGTGGAATTGTAATTTAGTATGTGGCGAGTGTAAGTCAAACTTGTATACTCTTCTCTTCTATAATGTATGATGCATTGATACTATACTTGCGAACGACAAGATGCGCATCTATCCCTTGCGAGGCTCTCGTGCCTTAAAATGGATAGGCGCGCATCTTGGGTGTGACAAGTTGGTATCAGAGCCATACGACCATAGGAGCCTTTGCTTGATCGAACTTGGCCGAGTCGAGTCTAGTAAAAACTATTTTTAGTCTAGTTATATCGGAGAGTAGGATTCTTTTTACTATTCTTCTATGCTATGGTGAGGTATTCGACTTAGGAATTTTTGATTCTACTCCTCTTCTCGCTCAAATTTTTTTTAGGATCACGCGGGTATTTTGGAGTCTATATGATACCAATGTGATAGGGTTCTGTCTTGGTGCCTCCTGTCTGACTTGATTTCTTCCGGGGAGTCGAGCACCAGGGAATGTTGGCACATCGTTATCATTCAGCTTCCTTGATATCTCAGGATGGAGAGTGTTCGAAATTACTTCAATACTTGTCGTGGTGAGATAAGGTAGGAGTCACCCAGTACTGGTGAGGCGTCCGGGGTACCACCATGGTTTAGTATCGTTGTGAGTTCGAGGATTCGAGTTAGATGAATTTACGAAAGCCTCTAGTTATGTGTTGAAGGATGGATACAGTTGGGGTGTAGGATTGCTAGTAGACTGAGATATTTCCTCCTTGTATCCCCCACACTGGATTGCATAACCAGAAAGTTTTCGGAAGTTCTTAGGTGGGAAATCTTGTAGTTATCTAGGATCATCTACTTCAGATGTATGTGGGCATGTACATTTGTTCTGAGCAGTTAGCTCAATACTTTTGTTTTATTGCAAGTGGCTTCTAATATCTGATGATGTTATCCTAAACCGAAGAAGCATTCTTACTAATTTTTCAGTAGGCAGGCCGTGTTGTTATTGTTCAATTCTTTCAAGTATTTGATTCAGCTTTTGATTCTTCTTATCAATGAGGGTCTGATGCGTTTTGTCCATCTTCAGGATGGCTCCACCAACTCGCAACAATCCGGGTCATGGTGAGGAGCACACTGATGTTCCACCACCACCCCCGCCGCCGCCACCACCTCCTCCTCCACATGCTTGGCAAGCTGTGATGGCCGCAACCAATGCGAACACTCAGATGTTGCTCAGGCTGTTGCAAGAAAGGGAGCAAGGTTCAGCAATGTTTTCAAGGGAATTTTCAAAATCAACCTAAGTTTGCGACGCTCAATCAGTTCCTTACCAACCAGCCCAAGTCTTTCACCTGTTGTGAGCAGCCTTTTGATGCTGATGATTGGCTCTGTGATATGAGTAAGCATTTTGAGTGCAGCAATGTCAGGCCAGAGGACTTTGTTAGATTTGTATCGTTCCAGCTCAAGGGTCAAGCAGCTGATTGGTGGCAGCAGTATAAGGATTCCAGGGGCGATCGTGTTGTTACTTGGGATGATTTTCGTCGTGACTTCAGGGCTCATTACATTCCGACAAGCTTTGTTGAGGAGATGCATTAGAAGTTCAGGAACCTGAAGTAGGGAAGCAAGTCTGTCTATCAATACAACGTCGAGTTCCAGAATCTAGCCTGTTATGCTAAGCAAGATGTTCGAGATGACAAGGCGATGATCTATCAGTTCAGAGGTGGTCTCAAAGATGAGCTTCTATCAGGCCTAGTTCTTCAAGAGCCTCGTGAGTTTGATTAGTTCTACAACATGGCTTCGAAGGTCGAGGTAACTCAGCTCAAGTTGGAGAACTCAAGGAAGCATTCAAGGGATTCATATTCATCTTCTTCTAGCTCTCAGATGGTTCCCAAGCAGCAGAAGTATTGGGCATCAAATCCTCCTCCGTTTCGTCCTCCTCAACAACAGAAGCAGTTCGGTGGTCGTGGTTCTTTCCACCCACCCAACCCAGGTTTTCAGAAGAGACCCCAGGTGTTCAAGGCAGTTCTTGTTCCTCCTCTAGGCAATGTTCGTCCGCTTTCTTAGGTGACTTGTCACAAGTGTGGCCAGAAGGGTCACTATGCAAACAAGTGCAACCAGCGGCGTCTTCCGCCTCCTCCTCCTGTCAAGCCTCCAGGCAATGCTATGGTGAACCATAACCCCAAGACCGCAAGAGTGAATATGGTGAATGCAGCAGAGGCAGAGGATTCTTCTCAAGTGATCATGGGTAATCTCTCAGTTAATGATTTCCCTGCAAAAGTATTGTTTGATTTTGGTGCATCGCATTGTTTCATGTCAAAGCCATTTTTGGTTAAGCATGATTTCCCGTCGGCATCATTGGGTAGACCATTGGGTATTGTTTCTCCGGGTGTTTCAATGAGGACCAATTCTATTGTCCCGGATGTTTCTATCAAGATGGGCAATTATTCTTTCTTGGCTTCTCCTTATGTTCTTGGTAATTTTGACATTGATCTCATTCTGGGCATGGACTTCCTGGCTATGAATAAGGCTTATATTGATTGTCAAGCAAAAGAAGTCAAGCTGACTCATCCTTCAGAAGACGTGATTATTTTTGCGGGTCGCGATGACACAATCCGTCTCTTTGCTCTTAATGAGAAGGGTGAAATCTCGGCGATTTCTCAAATTCCGGTGGTGAATGAGTATGAAGATGTCTTTCCAGAAGAATTGCCAGGAATGCCTTCGCGCCGGCCAGTCGAGTTCGTGATTGATCTCGAGTCCGGGACTGAACCGGTCTGCAAGCGCCCGTATAAACTTGGCCCTGAAGAGCTGAAAGAGTTGAAGAAGCAGCTAGATGAGCAAGAACGTCTGGGTCTGATCAGACCAAGTTCTTCTCCATGGGGTTGTGGTGTTTTGTTTGTCAAGAAGAAAGACGGTACTGATTGTCTTTGTGTCGACTACCATCCATTGAACAAGAAGACAATCAGAAACAAGTACCCACTTCCCATCATCAACGAGTTGTTTGAACAACTGAAAGGTGCCAAGGTTTTCTCGAAGCTTGATCTTTGCATGGGTTCTCATCAGATTCGCCTTCGCGAAGAATACATTCCTAAGACCGCTTTCAGGATGAGTTTTGGCTCTTATGAGTACACCGTCATGTCGTTTGGTCTTATTAATGCTCCTCCAACCTTCTCAAGAATGATGAATTTCATTTTCTCTCCTTTAAAGAATGAGTTCGTCTTGGTCTATCTGGATGATATCCTTGTGTTCTCGGAGACAAAATAAGAGCATGCAGAGCATCTCCGCCTTGTGCTTGACAAGTTAAGGGAGCATTGATTCTATGCCAAGTTTTCCGAGTGTGAGTTTTGGCTCAATGAAGTGGTGTACCTTGGGCATGTGATCTTTTCCGAGGGAATTATAGTGCACCCTGAGAAAGTTGAGGCAATCTTGAAGTGGGAACCTCCTCAGATTGTGATGCAGCTTCGGAGTTTCCTCGGGTTTTCTAGTTATTGCAGAAGATTCATGGAGAACTTCTCTCAAATTGCTAAGCCTCTGTCCAATCTCCTCCAGAAGAGTGTCAAGTATGTTTGGTCTCCTAAGTGTGATGTGGCGTTCAATACACTCAAGCAGATACTGACTTCAGCTCCAGTTCTTGTTCCTACTGATCAATCT
Source organism: Hordeum marinum (assembly GCA_022496015.1). Lineage (NCBI taxonomy): Eukaryota > Viridiplantae > Streptophyta > Magnoliopsida > Poales > Poaceae > Hordeum > Hordeum marinum. The sequence goes on along the minus strand of CM039672.1, from coordinate 373,439,569 downwards.
AAGCCTTTCCAAGTATTCTGTGATGCTTCTGTCCAAGGTCTTGGTGGTGTTCTCATGCAAGACAAGAAGATTGTTGCTTATACCTCGCGTCAGTTGAAGCCTACCGAGAAGAACTACCCCACTCATGATCGTGAGTTGGCGGCAGTTGTGCATGCTCTAATGACTTGGAGGCATTTGTTGTTGGGTAGACCAGTTGAGGTATACACCGATCACAAGAGGTTGAAGTACATTTTCACTCAACCCAATCTTAATCTTCGATAGTCTTGTTGGGTGGAAATGCTTGAGGACTTCAATCCAAGCATTGAGTATACTCCTGGGAAAGCAAATGTCATTGCAGACGCACTCTGCCGTAAGGCGTATTGCAATAGTCTCATCTTGAAGCCTCTTCAACCCGCGCTTTGTGAAGCCTTCCGCAAGCTCAACCTTCAGATGATTCCGCAAGCATTTCTTGCCAATCTTTAAGTTTCTCCGACTCTAGAAGATTAGGTTCACCAAGCGCAGCTTCTTGATGCTATGGTGAAGAAAGTGAAGAAAGGTGTGGCCAAGGGCATTCCGAAGTATAAGTGCTTTCGCGTTGATGACAAAGATAACTTGTTCTTTGAGGACCGTCTTGTGGTTCCAAAAGGTGATTTCAGAAAGGTTATCATGGACGAAGCATACAATTCTCTTCTATCCATTCATCCAGGCAGTTCCAAGATGTATCAGGATCTCAAGCAAACCTTCTGGTGGACTCGCATGAAACGTGAAATTGCTCAGTTCGTGAACGAGTGAGATGTTTACCGCAGAGTGAAGGCGGAGCATCAACGTACAGCAGGTCTTCTTCAGCCTTTGCCTATCCCAGAGTGGAAATTCGATCATGTGGAGATGGATTTCGTCACTAGGTTTCCCAAGTCCAAGAGAGGCAACGATGCCAACTTTGTGGTTATCGACAAGCTGTCAAAAGTTGCTCATTTCCTACCAATCAAAGAATCTATCTCGGCAGCTCAGCTTGCAGAGTTGTATACGTCAAGGATAGTATCTTTGCATGGTATTCCTGAGGTCATCTCTTCTGACCATGGAAGCCTCTTTACTTCCAAGTTTTGGGAGTCCTTCCCGACTGCTATGGGTACCAACATCCGTTTCAGCATTGCGTTCCATCCGCAGAGAAGTGGTCAAGTTGAGAGAGTCAATCAGATCCTTGAAGATATGCTCAGAGCCTGTGTGATTTCGTTCAGCATGAAATGGGAAGACTGCCTTCCATATGCTGAATTCTCATACAACAATAGCTTTCAAGCTAGCTCAGGCAAGGCCCCTTTCAAGATTTTCTATGGCAGAAAGTGTCATACCCCGCTTAGCTGGTCTGAAACCGGTGAGCATCAGATATTGGGCAATGACATGATCACTGAAGCAGAACAAATCTGCCATGTCATTCGTGAGAACCTCAAAGCAGCTCAGTCCCGATAGAAGAGCTATTATGATAGCAAACATTGGGATGTTTCCTTTCAAGTGGATGATCTAGTCTATCTCAGAGTCTCTCCCATGAAGGGCACTCAGCGGTTTGGAATTAAAGGAAAGCTAGCTCCTCGTTTTATTGGTCCTTTCAAAGTTGTTGGCAAGAGAGGTGGTCTTGCATATCAACTAGAGCTTCCTCCAAATTTCGCGAACGTGCATGATGTCTTCCATGTTTCTCAGCTCCGGAGATGCTTCAAGACTCCAGAGCGCACCATTGACCTCCAAGACATTGATATCCAAGAAGACCTCTCTTATTGTGAGCATCCAGTTGCAATTCTCGAAGAAACTGAGCATAAGAATCGCAACAAGTCTATCAAGTTTCTCAAGGTTAAGTGGTCTCATCATTCTGACAAAGAAGCTACTTGGGAACGCGAGGACCTTCTCTGTTCCAAATTTCCAGACTTCTTTCGTTCCCAGATCTCGGGTCGAGGTCCTCTTGTAGTGTGGGAGAGTTGTGATAGCCCAAGTGTTGTCTCTACCTTTTATGGCATGTAATCTCTTGTATGAACCTTGTTGCCATGAGCTTAATGAATGATTTGCACCTTGTCATACCATGTCCTGTCTTGCATTCATGCATCATGCATCATGCATCCATCATGCCATATCTTGCTTTTGTAGTGACCTTGTTTGTGAGTTTGGCTTGAGTTGTGTGATGTGGTTGGATCATGTGTGGTGCACCTCCTTCTCTTCCCCTCTCTTTTCTTTTCAAAAAAACCCAACCCAATGCCTTTATTTTCCCATGTCATTTTAGCAGCAGTTTTAACTTGTTATTCAAATTGTTTAAAAATGTTCAAGTGCTAGCCTAAAATGTTTTAAGAGTGTGGGTGTGGTTTTTTTGTTGATTTGAGATTTATATGTTTGGAGTTTTTAAATAACAGGGGGCTGTCTATTTTTAAAATAATTAAATTACTTGTCCTAAAAATCATCTTGATATTTTTAGTGAATAGTGCATTTTATTTTCATTGCAAAAGTATTTTTGTTCTGCCCAAAAGTCCTTTATATTTTCTCTGGGTTTTTTTTTCTTGTGTTGCTGTGTTTTTAAAAAAAAAACTTCTTTGTTTTAACTGTTTTGTGAGAGAGCGCCAGGATAGGCCTTTTCCTTCCAAGCGGCCCAGCCCTCAAGGGAACGGCCACCTGCTCCATCTCTCGTCTCCGTCGGGTTCAGAGGAGAGCGCGCTCCGTCGTCCACATTTTCGTCGCCCGTCACCGTCAGCCTTGGGGGTATTTAAACCCCCTCGGCGTGCGTGCCCCCTCCGCTAGGGTTCCTCTCTCCCCTCACGTCGTCGCAAGTCCCTTCTCCCTATCCATCCCTCTCCCTCCTCTCTTCTTCCCCTTGGTCCGGTAAGAACTTCAGTGAGAGCAGAGAGTTCAGAGAGTTTCAGAGAGCCTACCGGTCGTCTTCGCCACCGTCGCTGCGTCTCTGGTGGGCCTTGTTCCCGGTGATGATGGCGTGGAGCTCGGGGATCCTCCCCGCGTTCCATTCCCGCTGCTAGGAGGTGAGGAGCGCCTCCACGTGGTGCCAATTGCCATCGACGTCGTCCGCAAGGGAGCGGGTCATCGCCTGTCACGCCCAAGATGCGGTCCTATCCTTATTTTGGCACGAGGGCCTCGATAGGGATAGAAGCGCATCTCGATGCATTCGCAAGAATGCATATCATTACAAGTACATGTACAGAAGAGATGAGTATATGGAATTGGCTTACACTCGCCACAAGCTACATCAGAGTCACATCAGTACAATAACAGACTCAAACATCATACATAAGAGCAGGGTCCGACTACAGACGAAGTCAAACGATAAAATGACATCCATCCTTGCTATCCCAGGCTGCCGCCTGGAACCCATCCAAGATTGATGAAGAGGAAGAAGAATAAGAAGAACTCCAAATCAAATCAAGCAACGCGCTCACGTCAAATCATCGCATTACCTGTACCTCCACCTGTTGTTGTAATAATTTGTGAGCCACAGGGACTCAGCAATCTCATTTCCAAGGGTATCAAGACTGTTAAAGCTTAATAGGTAAGGTATGGTTAAGTGGTGAGGCTGCAGCAAGCGACTAAGCATTTATATGAGTGTCTAACTTATGAATACAGAAATTAAAGTATGGTGGACTACGCATAACGGACGTGAACTAGTAATGATCACTAACTGATCCTGAACACCTACTTACGTCAAACATAACCCCACCATGTTCTCTTTCGGATAAGGACTCACGAGAAGAGACAGTCACGGTTATGCACACAGTTGGTGTATTTTATCAGAGTTTACTTCAAGTTTGCTATGACCGGGTGTCAAGCAAAGTATCCAAGTTTGCCACATAACCGCAGGCACGTCTTCTCGAAAAGATTTAACCCTGCAGGGGTGCTCCAACTCATCCATCATAAATTAACCACACACAACGGGACTAACCTCAACCACGGATCTCGTGATCATCCTAGGCAATTCCAAAGGAAACTAGACACCTCGAGATAGCCCGAAGAAAATCAGAGTTCCTCACTCAAGACGTTCGAGAAAGGTAAAACAAATCCCGCAAGGCCTCCCGGTGAGCCAGATCCGCAGCTAGAGCCGTGCGCTCTCTATCCACGGGCATCTTCCGTCTATGCGAAGTGGACGGTAGCCTGAAAATGCCTCGAGTTGCCCCAAGGTGGCACCGCCGACTGCTAGGTAGGTGGACCAACACTCATGCGGAGCACTGGCCTGGGGGTTGATTAATTATCCACGGGGTCCGGAAAGCCCCTATGCAAGTTCATTAGTTATTAGGAAAATGTAGTACCAATGTTGGGACTTGCCAGACAAGCTATATTGTAACCCGAAAATCAAGGGGGTCCCCATAACAACCCCGAGCATGTTAGGAGCGCTCATTTATGGAACATAATACCGGTTCACAAGTAACTAGGGCGGCAAGAGCGGAACAAAACACCGAGCAAAAGGCCAAGCCTTCCACCATTTACCAAGTATATATGTGCATTAAATTAAATAGCAGCAATATTGTGATATAACAAAAGAATGTCCATGTTGTCACATGGAAGCAATTGCACCTGCAACTAGAAACGCTATAAGAAGGGCTGAGCAAGCAGTAACATAGCCAAACAAAGGTTTGCTGGGATGTGGAGGGGTTAGAGGCTTTTCATGGCAATGTTGGGAGGCTTGTCAAACAAGTGGTAGGTAGCGAGACATAGCGATAGTAACGAGACATCTAACATAGCAATGATAGTAATGGTATCTAGGGAAATGTGTCATCTTGCCTGAGATCCCGCTCGGAAGAAGAACGAGTCCATGAAGAAGATGTGCCAACGTAGTCAAACGAATCCTCACACTCCGAACGCTTTCGGAACTCTATCAAGAAGAAGCAAACCGGAAACAAACAATCAACACAAGATACACCACAACATATGCATGACACGATGCACAACCAAATATGATGCATGTCCGGTTTAAACATGCAAGGCATGATCACAATTCACAACAATCAAATACTACACATTAAGTGAAGCTCAATATGCAACGAGTTGCATATTGACGAAACTCCACGTTCGAATTATTTAGTTCATTCTTGTTAGTTACATGACAATATTAAATGTTGTTAAACATGGCAAGAGGTGAAGCATAAGTAAACTATCTACCTAGGCATCTTAAATGAGGTCGGAAACAACTTATAGCATTTCCGAAATGACCCCATATGTTAATTTCGAAATTGGTCCAGATCTGAACTAAACATATTTTATATTTGTTAAACAGAATAATAAATCATATCATGTTATTCTACACGTCATTCTAGTCAACTTCCGTATATAGAACATCTCAAACGGAGCTACGGTCTAAAAGATATGAGCAACACAAGATGCGCATGTCATGAATGCAAATGCATGGAAAATGCAATCACAAACATTTCAAATCATGAATGCAGCAAGTTATTATGAAACTGCATGAGATTATAATCAAGTTTCATATATGGAATGTCCAAAACGGAGCTACGGTTCAACCACAATCAACAAAATAAGTTTTAGTTAAAATCTGCCAAGAACCGCAACATAGCATTTTGAACACATGAAAACAACAGGTTGCAATATTTCAAAATGCACAAATTAAGCATGTGGCAATAGCGTACAACATCCACTTCATTTCACCTCCATAAATCATAATCAAAACATGCATGGATCACATGGTAGGAAGCTCACAAGAAGGCTACTTGATAACAGTTTCACACTTAGTGAAAATAGCAGTTTTTCACAATGCAGTTTTTAACACGAAGGCATATTTACAGCAGTAAAACTATATGCTATAGATCATATTATGGCATGAAACTTAACAACATACTAAAGGACAACATCAACTACAAATAACTCCATTACACCTACCACAAAAGGGTTCTAGATCACTAGCAAATCACATGGCAAGACAGCAACAAAATATTAGAGATTCAAACTTAGAAATATTTTAGCATCTCAAAACAGCAGAATTTTATAGCATGTTGACAACAACAAAGTAACACCTAAACATGCATTTCTATGACAAGCAAAATGTCCAAGGGCTAGGACACATATCAAAGGGCATTTTTCATGTTGAAGATTAATTCATGTCATGCACGGATTAAATCACACGAAAATGACAAAAGGGCATCACGGCATAAATGACATGCACACAAAATTCTCAAATGGCAAAACTAAATGCACATATAATCCTATGGATTTTTCTACCCCGAAAACATGTATAATATGCATGGGTTCATGTGGAACATTAATCACAATTAAATATGCGAGTATTAGGCCTAACCACGTTATAGCAAATCATTAATGCAAATTAAATGCAAACATCATGCCAACAATTTTATCATGCATGAAAATGCGATGTCGATGAGATGAACATTTTTATTATGTGATTGGATTAATTTCGATGCACGGTTAAATAAATATGATAATGTAATAATATGACAATTATGCAAAATGACATGTTAATTAATTTTGGCATGGATGCAAATGGCATATTAATAATCTAAATTTAATTCTAAGCATATTTCATGTATAAAACATTTTTATACGGTGCACGAATAATTATATATAGACGTTTTAAAATCGCATCGGGCCTTCACACAAAATAATAATAAAACGCACGGGGCTGGGCTGCTACTCCCCCATGGGCCACTTGGGCCGGCTCAAGGCGCTGGTGAGGCCCACGAGCGGCGAGCGCGGGGTCAACGCTCGGGTCGAGCGGCTCGTCCTCCCCGCTCGTTCCCGAGCGGAGGCAGCGGAGGCGCAGGCTGGGACGGCGGGGCTGGCGAGGCAAGAGGAGGCTGGGGCGGCCTGGATCCGGCCGGCGGTGCCCGGATCTGGCCGGAGAGGTCTGGCTGGGAGCTTGGGGGCAGCGAGATGCGGGACAACGGCAGCGGGGACCTACGGGACAACGGCGGCCGGAGGTGATAGGGAGAGGAGGAGAAGGGAAGGAGAGGGAGAGGGCGGCGGTTCCAGCCCGGGCTCCGGCGACCTGGCACGGGGAGAGCTCGGGAGGAGCTCGGGAGCTGCCATGGAAGGAGCTCGGAGACACGATTCGGGCCCGGATGGGCTCGAGCGAGCCCAGATGGGCTCGGGCAGGCTGGCGGCTCGAGGAGGGAGAAGGAGGGGCTGGCACGGGGAACGAGGAGATTAGGGGTAGGCTGCCCAATTAGGAAGGGGAGGGGCTATATATAGGTTTCGGGGCTAGGGTTAGCTGACGTTGTCCGTTTTCGGACCGTCGGGTGTCGACTCGACGGACCGAAAGCGGAGAGGGGCTACGGTGGCTGGGCAGAGAGGCTAAGTGGAGAAGAGAGAGAGAATGGTGACCCGTGGCAAGAATTTTAAAACATCGAGAACGTCCGACGATAACCGATGACCGCACAGCTACGGACGACCGACGGGGTATCTAACGAACTCGGATCGCGATGAAATTCGACGGGCGGTCTATCTACAATACAACAAGATCGCACGTCAAGTTTCAACTCAATCCGAGAATATTTTGTGCGCGCTTAAAAACGGTTTTATTTACATGATGCCGCGGGCGCATGCGTGTGTGGCTGGTCTCGAAACGGGCAACGGCAAGAACAACGAGAACCGGCGACTACGAACGGATGCAAGTTTTCGAAAACGGGAGATGATGCTATGCAGATGATGCGAATGATGCGATGATGAATGCAAGAACCAAACGAAACACAGCCGAGAACGGAAACACAAAGGGAATCTTCTGGAGCGTCGGTCCCGGGGTGTCACATCGCCGGTCTTCTTCCTCCTCATCGCCGCCGCGTCTCCGCCTCTTCTTCCCCATCGTTGCGATCAGGGTCGCCGTCGTCCTCCCCTAGGTTAACAGTCAACGCGCAGTCCTCCTCTCCTTTTAGCTAGAGCATCGCCGTCGTGTTCCTCGCCGCTGTGCCCCTATTCGAGCTCGAGGTGCTCTGTTGTCGGTGCCTTCTCCGTGGCTGAGTGCGTGAATGGAGTCCCCATACTCCCCGTGTGCCCCGCATCCTTCCTGTCGCTCTGCTAGTGTCGTAGATCGCCGAAGTTGCTCGCCGTAGTGCCACTGTCGCCGTGGGTGTTTTGTGGTTCAGTTTCGTCAGTTAGTTGTGCGTGCATGTTTTTATTAGTGCAGCCGAGGGCCTCCTCTATTAACGTTCACGGCCGTAGCCGAGTGGCAACCGGCTCGGGGGTCGACCAGGAGGTCGCTGGTTCGAGCCCGAACCTCCACCTCTTTTTGTTTTTGTTTTCTTTCTTTTGTTTTTCTTCGTTTTATCCTTTGTTTTTTGTATATGTGTATGTGCAGACCTGTATGAGTGTGTGTGTGAGTAATTATATTTTCTACATGTGTGTGTGTGTGTGCTTGATGTATACTCACATGTGTGTAGCGTCTATGTGTAGGTGTGTGCATGTGGGTGACAGTGTGTGTAGTGCATGTGTGTGTGCACATATGCATGTGCTTGCGAGTGTGTGTGTATGTGAGTGTGTAGTCCTATGCATATGTATAGGCATATATGCACTTGTGCATATGTGTGTGGATGAACACCCACACACATGGGCTTGTGTAGTTCAAATGTATGTGCCATGTGCACTTGTGCATGTGAGTGGTGTGAGTGCCTTATGCATTGTGCATATGTGGTGCATGAGTGTGTGTGTGGATGAACATCCCCCCCTCATGGGTGGTATGTTCATGAGTGGGCTTGTGCTCATATGCCCTTAGGCATATGGAGCATGTGTGTTTATGCTTTGTAGTGGTGTGTGTAGAGTGTGTGTGTGTGTAGGTGGCTAGAGGGTTTCCCCCACTTGCCATATTCTTTGTTGGTATATGCTTGCTTATAGGTATTATTAGTTACTTGCCATGTTAAACTAAGTTTCCAAATCTGCTTATGTCCATTTATGATCATGTCCATTTAGAGTAAGTTTTAACTTATAAGAGAGTGGATGGTTACTTGCTAGTATATTGTGCCATATTGCTTCACATGAACATATGAGTATGACACATGTTTTTGGGGTAGAAAGAGCCAAGGAATTCATTGGTGCTTTCAGATTTTACTTTTGGCAAGTTTATAAAACTGTCATTTTCTGCTGTGATGTTACTTCGTCATTATTGCATGATTTAATCCATGCTTGCTTTGGGGCATGTGCCAACATGGAAGTGCTAGTGTTTTATGTCTATTATGACATGGTATTTTTGTTTAACATGATAATCACCCATATAAGTGAGAAACTGGCTCCAAAATAGCTAATTTGATGTTAGTGTTTTCACCATGCTAAATATTTATAAGTCTGAGAATCTGCTAGTATTTTTATGCCATGAAGAGTGGTTGACATCTTGTGATATGTTGAGAATTAGCTCATGCTTAGTGTTAGTATTTTCAAGTAGATGTTGTCTACTACCACCCTGTTAATTTTCATGTCAAGAGGTGGTCTCTAACCCATTTAACTTCTGCTATCAACATGCTACCATATTAACCCAGATTCCAGAAAAACTGTTATTTTCACCAAGTCCCAAAAAAACCTGTTTCATCATGCCAACTTGATAGCTTCATACTTATTGATGTGTGCATCCTTTGCAGTTTGTATAGTTGGATAAGTTGACAAGCATGTTATGTAGCTTCTGCCAATGCCTTGTTTGTGGTGATAGGATTCCTGTAGCTCAAGTTGTGGGCTGTGAAAGTGGCTATGTTGCTATTTTGTGGCAGATTGTTGTTTTATTGTTTTGTGAGTTGTGGGAGCTATACTCCGTGGAATTGCTTGATATTTGAGTCTATTGTGGTTGGTTTTTCATTGCCTAACCAGTGGCTACCTTGGAATGCCAAGAATTAGCCCATGGACTTGTTGACTTGTGTTTTGCCTTCGTACCTTGTCGTGAGCGTATCGTGAGAACGTTAACTCCGTTTCTTGCATTCTTTATATGCATTTCTACCGATTTTGCATAATGCATCTATATTTGCCAGGTTCATGCATGTCTAAATAACTTAACATGAGGTTCTGTCCAGATTCATTAATAACCAATCCTTGCATGTGAAACATGACTAGTTTTGGATTGCCATGTTTAATTCTTCATAAATGAATCATGCATCATCTTGGTTGTGCATTGCACCTTGGTTGGAGGTTTATTATTGTTTTTTCTCTTGGGTAGACGCGAGTGTTGATACTGAGTACGAGGACCCAGGAGAGTACCACTACGAGGATCCCCCTACTTGTTCCGCTGAAGAACCAACAGGCAAGATGATCGTACCCGGTTCCCGATACTATTTTCGCTTGCTAGTATCTCGCTCTTATAGTTACAATTGCACTACCTACCACTTGAATGTCAGCCTCCTAATTGCCATGATAGCCTCTAACCCTCCACATCCTAGCAAGCCTTTGATTGGCTAAGTTACCGCTGCTCAGCCCCTCTTATAGTGTTCTTAGTTGCAAGTGCAGGTTGTTCCATGTGATAACATGGATTTGGCATATCACAATATTATCTGTTATTTAATTTAATGCACATATATATCTTGGTATTACTGGAAGGCTTGGTCTTTTGCTAGGTGATTTGTTCCGCTGTTATTGCCATAGTTTCTTGTTACCGGTGTTATGTTTTCCATACTTTGCACTCCTAACATGCTCGGGGTTGTTATGGGGCCCCCTTGTTTATTCGGTTGAGATTAAAACTTGTTTGGCAAGACCCAACATTGGTACTACATTTGCTTAATAACTTAATAAAATTTGCATAGGGCTTTACAACCCCGTGGATACTTAATCAACCCCCGGGCCAGTGCTCCTCATGAGTGTTGGTCCAAACTAGAGCACCATGCGGGGCCAACCCGGGGCAACTCGGGAGATATATATTAGGCCACGTACGCTTCGCTTATCCGTCGTGTCCTGAGAACGAGATACGTGGCTCTTATCGGGTTCGTCGACACGTCGGGTGGTCTTGCTGGATTTGTTTTACCTTTATCGAATGTCTTGCGTGTGGACGCCGACTTTCTTTGGGTTATCTCAAGGTGTTGGAATTCCTTTGGAGTTACCTATGACGATCATGAGATCTGTGGTCGAGGCTATTCCCCCGGAGTGTGGTTAATTTGTGATGGACTAGTTGGACCACCCCTGTAGGGTTAAATCTTTTCGAGAAGCCGTGCCCGCGGTTATGTGGCAACTTGGATCTTTGTTTAACACCCGGTTATAGTCAACTTGAAGTAAGCTCTAATAAAATACACCAACTGTGTGAGTAACCGTGATCATCTCTGCTCGTGAACATGATCCGAGAGAGAACACGGTGGGGTTATGATTGACGTAAGTAAGTGTTCAGGATCTCATAGAGGTCATTTTAGATTCGATCGTTCATCGAAGGCCACTCACATTTATGGTCATGTTACGTAAGTTTAGCCACCACAAATGCTTAGCGCTGCTGCAAACTAAACACATACCACATCCCAACCTTTAAGCTTGAATAGTCTCGGTACAAGGGCGCATGATTGCTGAGTCCTTGTGTCTCACAGATTACTACAACACTCCAGGTACAGGTACAGATGAGTACGTGCAGGATGATCTGACGCAGCTCCAGTGGGAATATGATGAGGAAAGAGGCAAGATGTACATGACTTACCCGGATGAGTAGAGGACTATGGTCATGATCTTTGGGATAGCAAGATAGTGTCATTTGCATCTGTTTTATCGTTTGATTTTGTCCGTAGTCGGACCCTGTCTTCATCTTGATGATTTGAACTCTGTGTGGAATTGTAATTTAGTATGTGGTGAGTGTAAGTCAAACTTGTATACTCTTCTCTTGTGTAATGTATGATGCAATGATACTATACTTGCGAACGGCAAGATGCGCATCTATCCCTTGCCTTAAAATGGATAGGCGCGCATCTTGGGCATGACATGTAAGATGGAGGAGAATAGTTCTATCAGTGAGCACATACTCAAAATGTCTGGGTTGCACAACCGCTTGACTCAGCTAGGAGTTAATCTCCCGGATGACTCGGTCATTGATAGGATCCTCCAGTCGCTTCCACCTAGACACAAGAGCTTTGTGATGAACTACAACATGCAGGGTATGGAGAAGTCCATTCCTGAGTTGTACTCGATGCTGAAATCAGCGAAGGTCGAGATCAAAAAGGAGCATCAAGTGTTGATGGTGAATAAAACCACAAGTTTCAAGAAGGGCAAGGGTAAGAAGAACTTTAAGAAGTACGGCAAAGCTGTTGTCGCGCCCGGTAATTAAGTTGTCGGGAAGAAGAACAAGAATGGACCCAAGCCTGAGACTGAGTGTTTTTATTGCAAGGGTACTGGTCACTGGAAGCAGAACTGTCCCAAGTACTTAGCGGATAAGAAGGCCGGCAACATTAAAGGTATATGTGATATACTCGTTATTGATGTGTACCTAACCAGCGCTCGTAGTAGCTCCTGGGTATTTGATACCGGTGAAGTTGGTCACATTTGTAACTCCAAGTAGGAGCTGCGGAATAAGCGGAGGCTGGCAAGGGACGACGTGATCATGTGCGTCGGGAATGGTTCCAAGGTCGATGTGACCGCCGTCGGCACGCTACCTCTACATCTACCTTCGGGATTAGTGTTAAACCTCAATAATTGTTATTTAGTTCCAGCTTTGAGCATGAACATTGTATCTGGATCTCGCTTGATGCGAGATGGCTACTCATTTAAATCTGAGAATAATGGTTGTTCTATTTATATGAGAGAAATGTTTTATGGTCATGCTCCGATGGTCAATGGTTTATTTTTGATGAATCTCGAACGTGATGTTACACATGTTCATAGTGTGAGTACCAAAAAGTGTAAGGTTGATAACGATAGTCCCACTTACATGTGGCACTGCCACCTTGGTCATATTGGTGTCAAACATATGAAGAAGCTCCATACTGATGGACTTTTGGAGTCTCTTGATTTTAAATCATTTGACACGTGCGAACCATGCCTCATGGGAAAGATGACCAATACTCCGTTCTCCGAAACAATGGAGCGAGCAACTGACTTGTTGGAAATAATACATACCGATGTATGTGGTCCAATGAGCGTCGAGGCTCGCGGTGGCTAACATTATGTTCTCACTCTCAGGGATGACTTGAGCAGATATGGGTTTGTCTACTTAATGAAACACAAGTCTGAAACTTTTGAAAGGTTCAAGGAATTTCAGAGTGAGGTAGAGAATCAACGTGACAGGAAAATAAAGTGCTTACGATCTGATCGTGGCGGAGAATATTTAAGTCACGGGTTTGGCACGCACCTAAGGAAATGTGGAATTGTTTCACAACTCACGCCGCCTGGCACACCTCAGCGAAATGGTGTGTCTAAATGTCGTAACCGCACTCTATTGGATATGGTGCGATCTATGATGTCTCTTACCGACTTACCGCTATCATTTTGGGGATATTGATTAGAGACTCACGCATTCACTTTAAATAGGGCACCGTCAAAGTCCATTGAGACGACACCGTATGAATTATGGTTTGGAAAGAAACCTAAGCTGTCGTTTCTAAAAGTTTGGGGATGCAATGCTTATGTGAAGAAACTTCAACCTGAGAAGCTCGAACCCAAAGCGGAAAAGTGCGTCTCCATAGGATATCCCAAAGAGACTATTGGGTATACCTTCTACCTCAGATCCGAAGGCAAAGCCTTTGTTGCCAAGAATGGATCCTTTCTCGAGAAAGAGTTTCTCTCGAAAGAAGTAAGTGGGAGGAAAATAGAACTTGATGAGGTAATTGTACCTCCACTCGAACCGGAGAGTAGCACAACACAGGAAGTTGTTTTTGTGGAGCCTGCACCGGCTGGAGAGGAAGTTAATGATGATGATCATGAAACTTCAGATCAAGTTACAATTGAACGTCGAAGGAGGACACGTTCCACACCAGAGTGGTACGACAACCCTGTCCTGGAGATCATGTTGTTGGACAACGGTGAACCTTCGAACTATGAAGAAGCGATGGCAGGCCCGGATTCGAACAAATGGCTTGAAGCCATGAAATCCAAGATAGGATCCATGTATGAGAACAAAGTGTGGACTTTGGTGGACTTTCCTGATGATAAGCAAGCCATTGAAAATAAATGGATCTTTAAGAAGAAGACTGACGCTGATGGTAATGTGACCGTCTATAAGGCTCGGCTTGTTGCTAAGGGTTATCGACAAGTTCAAGGAGTTGACTACAATGAGACTTTCTCACCCATAGCGATGCTGAAGTCTGTCCGAACCATGTTAGCAATTGCCGCATTTTATGATTATGAGATCTGGCAAATGGATGTCAAAACAGCATTCCTTAATGGATTCCTTAAGGAAGAACTGTATATGATGCAGCCGGAAGGTTTTGTCGATCCTAAAGATGCTAACAAGGTATGCAAGGTCTAGCGCTCCATCTATGGGCTGGTGCAAGCATCTCGGAGTTGGAACATTCGCTTTAATGAGGTGATTAAAGCGTTTGGGTTTGTACAGGTTTATGGAGAACTCTGTATTTATAAGAAAGTGAGTGGGAGCTCTATAGCATTTCTCATATTATATGTGGATGACATATTGTTGATGGGAAATGATATAGAACTTTTGGAAAGTGTAAAGGCCTACTTGAATAAATGTTTTTCAATGAAGGACCTTGGAGAAGCTGCCTACATATTAGGTATTAAGATCTATAGAGATAGCTCGCGATGCCTCATAGGTCTTTCACAAAGCACATACCTTGAAAAGATATTGAAGAAGTTCAATATGGATCAGTCCAAGAAGGGGTTCTTTCCTGTGATACAGGGTGTGAGATTGAGTACGACTCAATGCCCGACCACTACAAAGGATAGAGAAGAGATGAGTGTCATCCCCTATGCTTCAGCCATAGGTTCTATTATGTATGCCATGCTGTGTACCAGACGTGATGTGAACCTTGCCATAAGTTTGGTAGGAGGGTACCAAAGTGATCCCGGAGTGGAACACTGGACAGCGGTCAAGAATATCCCGAAGTACCTGAAAAAGGCAAAGGACATGTTTCTCGTATATGGAGGTGCCGAAGAGCTCGTTGTAAAGGGTTATGCCGATGCTAGCTTCGACACAGATCCGGACGAATCCAAGTCGCAAACTAGATACGTGTATATTTTGAACGGAGGGGCAATAAGCTGGTGCAGTAGCAAGCAAAGCGTCGTGGCGGCATCTACATATGAAGCGGAGTACATAGCTGCATCGGAAGCAGCAAAGGAAAGAGTCTGGATGAAGGAGTTCATCACCGACCAAGGAGTGATTCCCAATGCGTCGGGCCCGATGACTCTATTCTGTGACAACACTGGAGCTATTGCCCTTGCAAAGGAGCCCAGGTTTCACAAGAAGACAAAACACATCAAGCGCCGCTTCAACTCCATCCGTGATTCCATTTAGAAGGGATATATAGATATTTGTAAAGTACATACGGATCTGAATGACGCAGATCTGTTGACTAAACCTCTCTCACGAGCAAAACATGATCAACACCAGGATGCTATGGGTGTTCGATTCATCACAATGTAACTAGATTATTAACACTAGTGCAAGTGGGAGACTATTGGAAATATGCCCTAGCTGCAATAATAAAATGGTTATTATTGTATTTCCTCATTCATGATAATTGTCTATTGTTCATGCTATAATTGTGTTAACCGGAAACCGTAATACATGTGTGAATACATAGACCACAACATGTCCCTAGTGAGCCTCTAGTTGGCTAGCTCGTTGATCAACAGATGGTCATGGTTTCATGACCATGGACATTGGATGTCGTTGATAACGGGATCACATCATTAGGAGAATGATGTGATGGACAAGACCCAATCCTAAGCATAGCACAAGATCGTGTAGTTCGTCTGCTAAAGCTTTTCTAATGTCAAGTATCATTTCCTTAGACCATGAGATTGTGCAACTCCTAGATACTGTAGGAATGCTTTGGGTGTGCCAAACTTCACAACGTAACTGGGTGGCTATAAAGGTGCACTACGGGTATCTCCGAAAGTGTCTGTTGGTTTGGCACGAATCGAGACTCGGATTTGCCACTCCGTATGATCGAGAGGTATCTCTGGGCCCTCTCAGTAAGACATCATCATAATGAGCTCAATGTGACTAAGGAGTTAGCCACGGGATGATGTGTTGCGGAACGAGTAAAGAGACTTGCTAGTAACGAGATTGAACAAGGTATAGGGATACCGACGATCGAATCTCGAGCAAGTATTATACCAGTAGACAAAGGGAATTGCATACGGGATTGATTGAATCCCCGAATCATGGTTCATCCGATGATGATCATCGTGGAGCATGTGGGAGCCAACATGGGTATCCAGATCCCGCTGTCGGTTATTTATCGGAGAGGTGTCTCGGTCATGTCTATGTGTCTCCCGAACCCGTAGGGTCTACACACTTAAGGTTCGATGACGCTAGGGTTATAGGGAGATAGTGTACGTGGTTACCGAAGGTTGTTTGGTTTCCCGGATGAGATCCCGGACGTCACGAGGAGCTCCGGAATGGTCCGGAGGTAAATATTCATATATATAGGAACTGAGCTTTTGGTCACCGGAAATGTTTCGGGCGTCACCGGTAACGTATCGGGACCACTGGAAGGGTTCCGAGGGTCCACCGGAAGGGGCCACCAGCCCCGGAAGGCTTCATGGGACAAGAGTGGGAGGGAACCAGCCCCTAGGTGGGCTGGTGCACCTCCCACCCCAACCCAAGGCGCATCAAGGGGTGGAGGGGGCAAATCCTAGGGCGTGGATGGGCCCAAGGCCCACCCTAGGGCGCCGCCACTCCTCCCACCTTGGCCGCCGACCCTCCCATCTAGGGCTGCCGCACCCTCTAGGGTGGGAACCCTAGATGGGGTGCCTCCTCCTACTTTCCCCTATATATATGTGGGGTTTTGGAGGGCTTCAACACACACGAGTTCTCTCCTCTCGGTGCAGCCCTACTCCTCCCTCTCCTCGTTCTCCATAGTGCTTGGCAAAGCCCTACCGGAGACCACGCGGCTCCACCGTCACCACGTTGTCCTGTTGTCGGAGCTTTCCCTCAAACTCTCCTCCCTCCTTGCTAGATCAAGGCATAGGAGACGTCACCGGGCTGCACGTGTGTTGAACGCGGAGGCGCCGTTGTTCGGCACTAAGATCGGAGTCGACTGCGATCTGAATCGCTACGAGTACGACTCCACCAACCGCGTTCTTGTAACGCTTCTGCTTAGCGATCTTCAAATGTATGGAGATGCAATCTCTTCCTTCTCGTTGCTGGTTTCTCCATAGATAGATCTTGGTGGACGTGTAGAAAATTTTTATTTACTACTACATCTCCCAACAATCCAGTCGTGGGAATCAGAAAGGTTTGAGCGAGAAACGCCGAAAATTTTGTTAGTGAAAATTGTGAAGTTTCCATTCACAAATTCTTTAGCTGTCAAGGACACAATGAAGACTTTGAACGAGTTTCAAAGTAGAATGCATATGAAGAATTTGTGAACAGACTGGGTTGAGTTTAGCATAGAGGGGGAAAGGGTCCGATCACATTCACTTAGATGAAAATTAACTTGAAGAATTAGCAATAAGTGAATGTTGTTTGGGACATTGAAAACTCAAATATATATATACATAGTCAATGAAGAACATAAGTTTCATAGTTTGAAGAATTTGAAAAGTTGAGGAATTTGCAAACTTGAGGAATTTGAAAATTTGAAGAATTTGCAAAATGATGAAAATCTCAACTTTGAAGAATTTCAACTGTGGTTGGTGGCATGACCCACTTTATAAGAATGATGACTTCAGACACCGCGTACAATTGTCGTAGGGTTCGAAGAATCAAATTCTTCATTAATTTCTTCACACTTAGAGGGTTATTCTTCATTGATTGAAGAAAAACGTTACTTCGTGTGTTGCACATTTAAGTCATCAATTTTACATAAGTGTTAGGATGTGTGTCCTTTTTCAAAGAACATTCGAAGGTTCTAAGATATTTAGCACACACTACAACTTGCAAAATCTCTTTTCATCCAAGGGCTTTGTGAAGATATCAGCTAGTTGTTCTTCAGTGGGGATGTGGGCGATGGAGATGTCGCCCTTGAGTACATGATCTCAAAGAAAGTGATGACAAATCTGGATGTGCTTGGTCTTGGAATGCTGAACTAGGTTGTAAGCAATCTTGATGGCACTCTCATTGTCGCAGTAGAGAGGCACATTCTTCAACTTGATGCCATAGTCCTTGAGGTTTTGCTTCATCCACAGCAACTGAGTGCAACATGAACCAGCAGCAATGTACTCAGCTTCAGCAGTAGATAGTGACACTCAGTTCTGCTTCTTCGAGGACCAACAAACCAAGGATCATCCAAGGAAATGACATGTGCCTAAGGTTGACTTGCGATCCACACGATATCCAACATAGTCAGCATCAGAATATCTGACGAGGTGAAGATTTTAGCCCTTGGGATACCATAATCCAAGCATTGGTGTGTGAGCTAAGTATCAAAGAATATGTTTCACAGCCTTATGGTGTGATTCGTTCGCTGTTGCTTGGAATCGGGCACACATGCAAACACTCGGCATAATATCATGCCTAGATGCACATAGATACAATAATGAGCCAATCATGGAGCGATATACCTTCTGATCAAAATCTTTACCATTTTCGTCAGTGCAGAGGTGGCCTTTTGAAGGCATTGGAGTTTTGACGCCTTTGCAATCTTGCATGTCGAATTTCCTCAGAACATCCTTGAGGTATTTCTCTTAAGATATGAAGATGCCATTGTCTTTCTGATGAATTTGAAGACCTAAGAAGAATTTCAACTCTCCCATGATAGACATTTGATATTCTTCACTCATCATATAGGCAAGTTCATCACTGTAACGTTTGTCAGTACAACCAAAGATAATATCATCTACGTATATTTGGCATATGGACAGTTCATGCTCATAGGATTTTTTGAAAAGATTTGGGTCGAGTGAACTGGGTTTGAAACTTTCTTCATGAGGAACTCCTTGAGAGTGTCTTACCACGCCTGAGGGGCCTGCTTGAGGCCATAGAGCGCCTTATTGAGTCTAAAGAGTTTCTCAGGATGCTTAGGATCTTCAAAACCCAGGGGTTGAGCAACATATACTTCGTCCTCAAGCTTACCATTGAGGAATGCACTTTTCACATGCATTTGATATAAGATGATTTCATGATGGTTAGCATAATCAATCAATATGCGAATAGCTTCAAGTATAGTAATAGGTGCAAAAGTTTCATCAAAGTCAATTCCTTCAACCTGTGTGTAGCCTTGAGAAACAAGACGAGCCTTATTTATTACCACAAGGCCATTTTCATCTTGCTTGTTGCGGTAGATCCACTTGGTACCTGCGATGTTATGCTTGCGGGCATCTGGCCAATTGACAAGTTTCCACACTTTGTTGAGCTTGAATTGATGTGATTCCTCTTGCATAGCTTGAATCCACTTAGTCTCCTTGAATGCTTCATCGACTTTGGTGGGCTCTATGATTGAGACAAAAGCAAAGTGCCCACAAAATTTAGTCAAATGTGAAGCTCTTGAGAGAGTGAGGGGACCTGGTGCATTGATGTCATCGATGATTTTGTCAATCTGCACTTCATTTGCAACTCTTGGGTGAGTAGGTTGACGTGGTTGAGGATTTTCTTCAGCACCATTTTCTTCAAGTGTATCACCATGAATGTCTTCATTCGTTGGAATGACTTCCTCAGTGGGTATGACGTCTTCAGTAGCCTTCAGCTTAATGGATTCCTCATGAGACTGTACATCTAACACAGAAGGCAGGTGCTCTCTTTGCGAGCCGTCAGTTTAATCGAACTGCACATCTATAGTTTCAACAACCTTGTGGTCGTAGGTGTTGAAGACTCTGTAGGTGTGCGAGTCCTTTCTGTAACCAACCATAAAACCTTCATGTGCTTTCGGTGCAAATTTATAGCTATGGTGAGGATCTCTAATCTAGCATATTGCACCGAAGACTTTGAGATAACTTACATTGGGTTTCTTGCGAGTCATAAGTTCATACAAAGTCTTCTTGAAGAATTTGTGAAGATATACCCTATTGATGATGTGGCATGCAGTATAAATTGCCTCAGGCCAGAAGCGACAAGGAGTCTTGTATTCATCAAGCATGGTGCAAGCCATCTCAACAAGAGTCCTATTCTTGCGCTCCACAACGCCCTTCTGCTGAGGAGTATATCGGGCAGATAACTCATGAGTAATACCAAGTTCATCAAGATATTCATCAAGATTGGTGTTCTTGAACTCAGTACCATTATCACTCTTGATATGCTTCATCTTGACGCCAAAGTTCGTGGAGGCTCTTGAAGCAAATCGTCTGAAGACATCTTGCACTTCAGACTTGTACAGAATATGCACCCAAGTGTAACGAGAGTAATCATCAAAAATAACAAAGCCATACAAACTTGAAGAATTTGTTAGTGTGGAGTAATGAGTGGGGCCAAAGAGATCCATGTGAAGCAATTCAAAGGGTCGAGTCGTGGTCATGATTGTCTTCGAGGGATGCTTGGATCTGGTCATCTTCCCAGACTCACATGCACCACAAAGGTGGTCCTTGAGGAATTTGACACCTTCAATGCCAATGACATGCTTTTTCTTCATGAGTGTCTGCAACTTCCTCATACCAGCATGTCCAAGTCGTCGATGCCACAACCAGCCTTTTGAGGACTTTGCAAGTAGGCATGTGGCAGGCTGAGGACCAGTAGAGAAATCAACAATATACAAGTCTCCTCTCCTAAAGCCTTCGAAGACTTTGGAATTGTCAGATTCCATGATGACAACACAAAGATATTTTCCAAATACGACAATCATATCAAGATCAGAAAGCATTGAGACAGACATAAGGTTGAAACCGAGGGATTCGACAAGCATCACCTTATCCATGGTTCGTTCCTTTGAGATTGCAACCTTACCTAGACCCAATACCTTGCTTTTTCCTTTGTCTTTGTAGGTGATATGCTTTAGATGAGATGGAGCAAATAGCAAATTCATCAGTAGATTCTTGTCACCAGTCATGTGGTTTATGCATCCATTATCGAGGACCCACTCGGTAGCTTTTGGAGGTTCATCCCGCAGATGAATTAGTACAACTTATGAACTCATATGCTTCAGAGTGAAGAATATGGCATCAATTTCATCAGACAGAATTTCATCACACAACGTAGTAAATAAAGTTGTGTGAGGACGTGTGAAATGAGGAATTCATTTCTACATGATTTTCTTGCGTCCTTTCAAGCATTTCCTCGAGTCTCCAGCAAATTCATCACACGTTCAAGTTCATCTGGAGACATGACCCAGCATAAGAAATTAGTTCAATTCACCACCCACATCTGGAGGGGTGGCAAAGAGTTCATTCTGCGAGCACCATATGAGAAGGGAGGCATTGAAGCAAGTGTGTTTCATTTCACAGGACGAGGTTTAGTGTACTCATATGAATAAGCAGAGAAATTCTTCGGGGACTTATGAACATAATGATTTGAAGAATAATGCACATATTCAGAGCTCTTTGATTTTCCCTGTGAAACAGATGCATTAGCACGAGAATGATATTTTTGACCACATGAGGAATTTGGTCTATGTGAAGACTTTGGTCCATATGAGGAATTTGATCTGGGGTTCCTGTTCTTCATAAGTGGTGTCGTGAGGACATTCACTTGAAGCTTTTGTAGGCAGCTCTTGGGAACCCAGATTTTCTTCATAGGTGAACCGTTCCTGCAGTTAGTTCCAACAAATCTGGAAAATACTTCGCCTTTCTGATTTTTGAAGAATTTGTAGTTGCAGTCAAGTGACTCATCAGAGGAATATGAAGTTTCACAAGTAAAGCCAGATAAAGTGGATGGCTCTACAGGAGGTCCTTTTGCAGCAATCCATGAGGTTTTGTGGTACTGCTCAGGAGTCTGGTAGGATCCATCAGCATTGATTTTCCTCTCAAATGGAATACCCACTTTCCTAGGGTTCCTGTTCAGAATCTGCTTTTTGAGGACATCAGAAAGGGTTTGATGCCCTTTGAGACTTTTGTACATGCCTGTCACATACAATTCCTTCAACCCTGCATGTTCGTCAGTGATACTTGTGGTATCCTCACATGAGGAGTTTGTGACCACTGGAATAGTTGAAGAATTTGCAGCAATAGAAGCATTTGAACATTCAGGTGAAGAATTAGCAGTTTCACGTTCGATGCATTTTAAGCAAGGTGGAACAAATTCTTCCTGAGCGGTACTAATCTGTTGAACCAGCAAGTAATTGTTTTCCCTTAGGACATCCTCATGTGACACCCTTAGTTTCTCAAGATCTTGTTTTCTTTGAAGAAATTCATAAGAAAGCTTCTCATGATCGGCTAAGAGAGCATTATGATGACTTTGAAGGTTATCATACTTTGTCTGTAGACTTTTGAGATCATCAGACAGAGTTTGAGTCTGATCCACTTCCTCATTCAATAGATCATCGCTTTTGTCTAGCATTTTTTGAAGCTTTTCAAGCGCACTTTGTTGTCTAGTAGAAATATTAGCAAGTTTGGCATAGCTAGGTTTCACATATTCATCAGATTCACCATCACTTGATTCAGAGGAGGAGTGATGCTTATGCACCTTGGAACCTTTAGCCATGAAGAAATAGGTGGGAGCGTAATCATCATTACTGATGCCAGAGTCATTGGAGTAGTCATTTTCTTCATCGTTGAAGATGGAGATGCTGACGAAAGCAGTAGCGAGAGCAAGGCTAGCGACACCAGATTCAAATTCCACCTCAGATTCTTCCTCTTCTTCATATTCTTCAGATTCTTCTTTTGAGTCCATTTCCTTGCAAATGAAAGCCCGAGCCTTTCTGGAACCATTCTTCTTGTGCATTGAGGACTTTGAAGATGATGACTTTGCAGATGAGGACTTTGAAGATTTCTTCTTTTTCTTTGAGTCATCAGAACTGTCGTCCTTGTACTTTTTCTTCTTCTTCTTTGATTCTTTTTCCCAGAGAGGACAGTCAGAGATGAAGTGACTAGATTTCTTGCATTTGTGACAAGTTCTTTTCTTGTAGTCATCTGAGGAATCTGATTTCCTCAAACCACTTTTTGATGACTTTCCAAATCCACCTCTCCTTGAGAACTTCTAGAATTTCCTCATGAGCATTGCTAGCTCTTGACTCAGTTCTTCAGGATCACCAAGGCTACTATCAGAATCTTTGCCTTCGGATGAGGAAATTGCTTTTGCCTTCAAAGCACGAGATCTTCCATAGCTTGGCCCGTAGAGGTCTCTCTTCTCAGCTTGTTGGAATTCATGAGTATGTCTCTCAAGAATATCAGCAGGATCAAGTGACTTGGAGTCTCCATGTTCTTGAATCATCAAAGCTAGAGTATCGAATGAGGAATAAAGAGATCTTAGTAGTTTCTTCACCACTTCATGGTCGGTGATATCAGTGGCACCCAGTGCTTGAAGCTCATTGGAGATATCAGTGAGACAATCAAAAGTTTGTTGAACATTTTCATTGTCGTCTCTTGAAGCGGTTGAAGAGATTGCGGAGAACATCAACACAAGAGTCACGTTGAGTGGAAACACATTCGTTGACTTTGGACAGCCTATCCCAGATAAGCTTAGCAGACTCCAAAGCACTCACTCTTCCATACTGACCTTTGCTCAGATGGCCACAGATGATATTCTTCGCTTGAGAATCGAGTTGCTTGAAATTCTTCGTATCAGCAGTAGTGACAGTCGAGAAATGCGGGGAACACCATTTTCCACAACGCACCAGAGATCGTTGTCAATAGCCTAAAGATGCATGCGCATCTTGTTCTTCAAATAGGGGTAATCTGTCCCATTGAAGGTAGGACACCCTACAGAAACCTTAATCATACCTGCAATCGACATAACTAGAACTCCAGGTGCTTAAACCAAAATCACACAGAACAAGGGAGTACCTTGCTCTGATACCAATTCAAAGTGCGTTATATCGACTAGAGGGGGGTGAATAGGCGATTTCTACAAATTCATCACTTGAGGAATTTCAACTTGAGGAATTTGAAATGTGACGAATAACTAGCAGCGGAATAACTACTCAAGTGCATGAGAAACACAGTGATAGCATAATCATCATGATGAAATTAAACATGCACAGATTACAAGTAGTGTGATATAGGATAAGCAGGTCAGGAACAAAGTAACTTGAAGAATTTGAGGTGAGGAAATTGTGAAAGTCTTGAGTCAAATTCTTCAAACAGTAACGATCAATTTCATCAACAAGTATACAAGGAATAGAGGGGTTGAGGAAATAGAACCATGTAGCTCGATGAAGATAATGGTTTGATGACCCAGTTCCAACTGATGTGACAGTCGTACGTCTGGTTTGGAGCGGCCTGGTATTTAAACCAGAGGACACACAGTCCTTACCATATTCTCCTTGAGCTAAGGTCACAAAGTCCTCGCCCAACACTTGTGGTAAGTCTTCAGGGTAGACTTCCAAAACCCTCACAAACTGGTCACCCGGCAATCCACAATTGACTGCTGGATGCTCTAGACCAAGATCACTCCATGATCCCCAATTGAGTGCAGGATGCACTAGACCATGACGCCTAACCGTCTGGAGGATACACAGTCCTCAAAGATAACAAGCGTCGGTTCCACACATGAACAATCTCTTTAGTGATGCTCAATAACTTTGGGTTTGGTAGTTTGGATTTGGATTTTTCCTCACTGATGATTTTCTCCCAAATTCCTCGGAGGATGGGTTGCTCTTAAATGACAAGTGTGAGTTCTTTCTCGGAGCAGCCAACGAACTAGTGGTTGTGGGGGGTGGCTATTTATAGCCAGGGTGCAACCTGACATGATAAGACATAAATGCCCCCAATGATATGACCGTTATGTGGATAAGATGATTGAGGATAGCTCGCGCTAAGCACAGCAACAGTCAGAATTTCGAACTATGAAAGTCCTCAGGCTTATCATGTTCCTCACTTGTGGGCAATTCACACTGGCGAAATCCTAACACCTCAGTCAGATCAATTTCCTCAGAGACCAGAAGAACTTCGTCTCTGTCACTGAAGAACTTGACTGAACCGCAAGAGATTTCGAAAAGGCTTCACTCGAAGGATTGGATAGGTTGAAGCTTTTGGAGTTGAGCATCAGTCGAAAATTTTCCTTAGTATTACCTCGGACCCCTTTAACAGTACGGTGTTTCCTATGACTCAAAGAAAGGAAATGAAACAATGAAAACAAAATACTTCACGCTTCATAGTCCTCGTTCATATCTTCAAGGTCACACCAACTTATTCATTTTCAAAGTCTTCAGGGAATATCAAAGTCTTCAGCAAAGTCTTCACCAAAGTCTTCAGTTGAAGACATACATGTTTAGGGGTCGGTAATCTCCGAATATATAAAACTCCTCATCGACTTATAGAGCACGTGTACACTAACAAACGCATTAGTTCCTTAACCTATAAGTCTTCAATACACCAAAATCACTAAGGGGCACTAGATGCACTTACAATCCACCCATGTCAAGGTGTCATCGCGGACGGCGATGAACTCGGTGCGGGAGAATGCCCTCGCTTCCATACCAGTTAGTGTGAGGTCACAGGTGGCAATGAACTCGGCGTGCCAGGATGCCACAGCTTCCTTACAAGTTAGTGAGTGGCACGGTGGAATGATCGATGAATGGGGATAGCTCTAGAGTAGAGTGGCCGGAAAGACATATAGTGCATTGGTTTTTCAGAGCACTTGAGATTGATATGTACAATGTAGCAGTCCACGCTCTGGCTACGCTTGCATGTTGCAACAGCATGCCCTGTCTACGCTTGGAAGCTTGCAAGTTGCCAGCGCATGCACGGTTGTCTAGAACTTGCACGATCGTCGAGAACCTAAGTCATAGTCGTTGTGTGCTGCCAGTCACGCAGTCTCGTCGATAAACCAGACATGGTTGTGTTGCATCCGCAAATTCACGTGTGCTCGATCGTGTTGACAAGTGTGCGCGGATGAGGCATTTCCAGGGAACTTAAGTGGCCACGCAGCTGCCAGTGAAAATAGCTGCCAGGTGGCAAAGCTAGCATGCACAGCTCGGCATTAAAAGCAAGCTCGCACGGATACAAGCCTTCTCTCTCTCCCGTACCATTGAATGTTTTGCAAACGATTTATTGTATGAAATCGTTTGCGATGAAAACTATATTTTGGAAAATTGGTATTAAATAGTACATGATACTTTGCATGGTGTTCAAATATTTACCACAACATAGTGATATCATATCACGACATTATACCATGTATCATATTTTCAGGCATGTTTCCCATTTTGTATAGTTAAAAAACCAATAAATGACACGCTTTTGGTTGACTCTTGCCACACATATCCTTGGAATTTATCTTAATTGTTCATGAAAGGCATGAACAATTACTCGACGCCACAACTATGATTTCTAAAACCATTTGCTTGCACTTTTTCATGTACCGAGTATTTGAATATGAATTATATGAACTAAATGCACATAGAATCCTAAATTTAGTAATGATCCCAGAAAAGTATCAAATTTGAACACGGTTCATTGTACCAGGTATGTTGAATATAGAAAAAAATCAAATACAAACAACAAAGGAAATGTGGACCCCCCTTCAAAACTTGGTATCTCCCTTCCAAAACAACGAAACTTCCTTGGTGACGGTTTGATGTATGAAGAGTGTGTATAGCGACATCAGCCAAACCTTTTCAAATAGCCACCACATAATATTGAGGTCATGCCAAGACACCACGCCATGTATCATGTTTTCATTTTCTAGAGTTAAAAAACCAATAATGACATGTTTGTGGTTGACTCTTCCCACACATATCCTTGAAATTTATACTAATTTTTGTAGAAGACATGACAATTTACTCAATGCCACGATTATGTTTTTTGAACCATTTTTGTGCACCTTTTCACGTATAGATTGTTCGAACTTGAATTATATGTAGTAAATGCCTAGAAATGCAAATAATAGCCTAAATATAATAAATGAGCCCGAAATAATGTTAAATTTGAACACGGTATATTGTAGGGGGTATGTTGATCGTAGGAAAAAATCAAGGAGAAACGACTATGAAAACAAGGATTCCCCTTCATAAGTTGGTGATTTCCTTCTTGAAACCACGGAACTTCCTCTGTGATGGTTCAATTTATGAAGAACATGTATAACGACATTAGCCAAACCTTCTCAAATATTTTCAACATCATAGTGAGGTAATGCCATGACACCATGCCAGGTATCATGTTTTCAAACATGTTTTTAAATTTCTAGAGTTAAAAAACAATAAATGACACGTTTGTTGTTGACCTTCCGACACATATCCTTGAAGTTTCTCTTATTTTCTTGTAGAAGACATGAAAAATTACGCAATGCCACAATTATGATTTTTCAATCCATTTTGTGAACTTTTTCAAGTACAAATTGCATGAACTTCATCTATATGTAGTAAATGCATATAAATGTACATAATAGCCTAAGTACAGTAAATGAGCCCGAAAAATCTCAAACTTGAACACGGTGCATTGTAGGGGGTATATTGACTGCAGAAAAAAAATCAAGGACAAGCGACAAAGGAAATGGGGATTTCCCTTCAAAAATTGGTGATTTCCTTCTCAAAACTACAAAACTTCCTCGGTGCTGGTTCGATTTATGAGGTACGTGTATAACGACATTAGCCAAACCTTGTCAAATTTTACCACGTCATATTCAGGTCATTTCATGACACCACGACATGTATCATGTTTTTTATTTCATAGAGTTCATAAACCAACAAATGACATATTTGTTTTTGATTCTTCCCACAAATATCCATGAAATTTCTATTAATTTCTTGTAGAGGACATGCAAATTTACTCAATACCACATTTATTTTTTCGAACCATTTTTATACACATTTTCATGTACAGAATATTCGAACTTGAATTATATGTAGTAAATGCCTAGAAATGCACATAATAAACTAAATATAATAAACGAGCCCGGAAAAATATCAAATTTGAACACGGTGCATTATAGGACGTATGTTGATCGTAGATAAAAATCAGAAACAATTAACTAAGGAAAATGGGTTCTCCTTCAAACTTTGTAATTGGTTTGCGCACCCAGTTACTTTCCGATGGTCGTGTGCCTACTGGAACCGTGTGTGGTCACCCTACTATGCGTTGCGTTTTGATTGGCCAGAACCACATGCACACAGATCGTGCACGTGCATCGTCGAATGCACCACGATTGAACGACTATCTACATCTCTCCGATCACACCCATATAATAGTTAAGATTTGACTTAGTAGATGCACTAAATTAATGATGAAGGAATTTTGGATTTCGGTCCGTTTCAATCCATGTAACATTAATGATATTAATTACACATGGTTTTGTCCTTACGAACCGTTTCCTACGCAAACATTTTTTTGCACGAAAAACTCTCACCCACACGTCAAAAAAGAAAAATGAAACCCTCAAACCCCTCTCCCTGTTCATCCTCACTCGCAGTGAGGTATATTTGCTCGTTATTGTACTATATACGCTCAAATATTTGAGCTCGACGACGCCTCCTGCAGTCGGCTGCTACTGATGAATGCCACTGCATTTTGTTTCTTTCCATCACCGACGCATGTCGACACTGACTTTCTCGACGCTGGTCGATTGGTTTTTTGTGGGATTTTCTACGGGCCGGAGTGTTTTCTAATGGAGAACCGGGTAATTAAGTTTGTTAAATATTTGATCATCTCTTATCGCAGTTTGTATGTCAGTGTCAATCACCCGACGGAAATAGCAGTGGATTAATTTTTCTTGTAGCCGATTCGAGGGTTTTCATTCATAGGTTCACAGTGCAAGCACAAACCAGGCAAGTATGGTGGTGGCAGCCATACAGACAAGAAGTTCTATCTTACCATACCAGATGACTTCAGGGGACGCACGGTATGTTCAACCACACCCTACCAACGATTGGCATGGCCTAATATTATGAACATATACTATAAATTGCTAAATTTGGATAAAAGGTGTCACATGCAGCATAGACGTCAAACATGATTTTTTTTCTAAATTAGGTAGATTAATGTTCTACTCGTCTTTCAATTACTCTCCTATTTGCATGTCATCTTGGTAATATTATCTGTTTAATTACATATTTTTTGTACGTTGATTTCAGCTATTGTCCTATTATCTCAATTACTCCCATATTTGCTTGTTACTCTGTTAATTTTAATATATGTAATGATCTTATGTTTTCTCGTAGTGCATCCCTTGCTTTGCAAGAACACGCGTACAATGAAATCTTGGTCTTACTTAGTTGATGATTCCAGTGATGTCATATTGACCACAAACCATGGATGTACAATGACAGTACAGATAAAAAACGATAAAATTGGTCACCCCTATTTTGATGCGTGTCTTTGGAGAGAATTATCCCGGTTTTATGAACTTAGAGCTGACAACAAAATTCTATTGTGTACACCAAAGCTTGGCCTTAACTTGGATGTTTACTTCCCCAACAGGATAATCCAAGCAAATTTTGTTCCAGGTTAGTGTTGTTTCAACTTATTGTATGTTCACATATTCAAACAACAACAACAACAAAGCCTTTAGTCCCGAACAAGTTAGGGTAGGATAGAGGTGAAACACATAATACCTCGCGACCAACTCATGGTTCTGGCACATGGATAGCAAGCTTCCATGCATCCGTGTCCATGGCTAGTTCTTTGGTAATGCTCCAACCTTCAGATCTCTCTTTACGGACTCTTCCCATATCAAGCTCGGTCTACGCCGACGTCTTTTGATATTCTTAACACACTTTAGCCATCCGCTATGCCCTCGGGCTTGTGGACGCCTGCGCTGAATATGCTCAAACCATCTCAAACCATGTTGGACAAGTTTCTCTTCAATCGGCACTACCCCAACTCTACATCATATATCATCATTCCGGATTTGATCCTTCCTTTTGTGGCCACACATCCATATCAACATGCGCATCTCCGCCATAACTAATTGTTGCACATATGGCCTTTTAGTCGGCGAACAATCAACGCCATACAACATTACGGGTCAAACCGCCATCCTATAGAACTTGCCTTTTAGCTTTTCTGGCACTCTCTTGTCATAGAGAATGCCAGAAGCGTGGCGCCACTTCATCCATCCGGCTTTAATTCGATGGTTCACATCTTCATCGATATCCCCATCCTTCTGCAACATTGACCCCAAATATCGAAAGGTGTCCTTCTAAGGCACCACCTGCCCATCAAGGATACAATCATCCTCCTCCTCGTGCCTAGTGGTACTGACAACACACCTCATGTACTCGGTTTTCGTTCGACTAAGTCTAAAACCTTTCGATTCCAAGGTTTGTCTCGATAACTCCAACTTCCTCTTGACCCTCGTCTCACTATCATCGACTAGCACCACATCTTCCGCAAAGAGCATACAACATGGGATATCTCCTTGTATATCCCGTGTGACCTCATCCATCACCAAGGCAAAAATATAAGGGCTCAAAGTTGACCCGTGACACAGTCCTATCTTAATCGGGAAGTCATCAGCGTCGCCTTCACTTGTTTGAACACTTCTGACAACACTATCGTACATGTCCTTGATGAGGGTAATGTAGTTTGCTTGGACATTGTGTTTCTCCATGGCCCACCACATTAAATTCCGTGATATTTTTATCATAGGCCTTCTCCAAGTCAATGAACACCATATGCACGTCCTTCTTTTGCTCCCTATATCTCTCCATAAGTTGTCGTACCAAGAAAATGTCTTTCATGGTCAACCTCCCACGCATGAAACCAAGCTGGTTTTTGAACACGCTTGTCATCTTTATAAATAATAATTGTTTCTACCACATTTGGATAGCAAAATCCAGACAACAGATGTGCTTTTGTACCTCGCAGGATGCTAGTTTTCATTCTAAGTGCGAGCCGAAAGGCAAGCACTCTTACATCCTACAACTAGGCAATCAATAATTTAGTTAGGCAGGCAACAATTCACGTGCCCATTAGTTAAATGTTAGGCATATTATCGAGTTAGATCACACATTGCAAGGGGTTCACGGCTTACCCAGCCGGAATCCATGAGCTCTTTGCTGCTCCTGGTTTCACCCAATCCTCCCCACAGCCGATTGGACAGAGGTCGGTGTCCCTTGACGTTTCCCAAGACTCTACAGCTCAAGCTGCCGCCCCAGGCCCACACTCTAGATCCCCTCGAGCCACTAAAAGCCCGAGGCACGAAACACGACGGATCAGTGTACCGTGGGCGAGGGTTCCTGTCGATTGCATGCTATATTGGGCGACGGTGATGGGTTGGGGGTAGGGGTTGCGAGGAGTATGTGCGGTGCAACCTTTCTTTGCTGGCCCCGTCGGCTATCGGCGGCGGAGGTTGTGTGAAGGAACGGCTCGGGTACGGGCTGATTGAAATGGGGGTGTGTGTGAGAGTGAAAGAGTGAGAGAGAGAAACGTCCACCAGTAGCAAGTTGCCAGCGTCCCACCTGTACCTGTGAGGATATCATGTGACTACACTAGTCAGAAGGAGCCCCTCAAAAACTAGTCGGGAGGTAACGATCACAAGTTTTGACCGGGACGTAATGCAACGTTCGGGTTTTTGTGATAAGATGGTGAAAGGGGAGGTGAAATTTTTTGTCTTCCTTCCCCTCCTGCGGCGCTCCCACGAACGCCGAAGGGGGCACCCTTGTGATAGCCTGGCTTATTAGGGATGACAGACTACTCATATCAATAAGGAATTCCTTCTTTTCCGGGAGCCTATTCAAACAGAACTCTCAGGTTAAGTGTGATTGGCTTGGAGTAGTTCGAGGATGGGTGACCGACCGGGAAGTTGGTTCCGGATGCGCATGAGCGAGGACAAAGTGCGCAGAAAAGACAAGTATTGATCTGTGAGGCCAGTCTAGATCCTATCAGGAGTAACGACTACCGGCGGGTGTGTCCGGGGCATTACAAGTTGGTATCAGAGCCGACCCTTGTGGTTACACGGATGTTTGCCATCAGGCGCGCGGTCATGTTGTTCATGAAGTTTGTGACCCGTCGTGGCACACGGAATGACACATGTATTGGACTGAAAGCACAGACGTTTGTGCCAAGAGGGAACGTTCCTGTGACCCGACGAGGACGTCGGTTCCTCTGAGTGGTGGTGTATGTGATAGCCTGCCTTATTAGGGATGATAGACTACTCATATCAATAAGGAATTCCTTCTTTTCTGGGAGCCCATTCAAACAGAACTCTCAGGTTAAGTGTGCTTGGTTTGGAGTAGTTCTAGGATGGTTGACCGACCGGGAAGTTGGTCCCGGGTGCGCATGAGTAAGGACAAAGTGCGCAGAAAAGACTAGTATTGATCTGTGAGGCCAGTCTAGATCCTGTCAGGAGTAACGACTACCGGCGGGTGTGTCCGGGGCGTTACAACCCTAGCATCGGCGTGCAACCCGCCTCCTCATGCATCCCTCCCCTCGTGGCCACCCCGATGTGCTGGCGGTGGCGGGGTGGTCCTGCTTCCCCCGCTTGGGCCAGTGGACGTGGGTCCCAAGGTCAAGCGGCGGCGCATCGTTCTTCCTCGGGTGCGGCGGCAGCAGTTGGCAGTGGAGAAGCAGGCCGTGGGCGGCGACGTGAAGGGGCTGGGGCATGGTGGTGCGTGGTGGCTTCCGGCGGCGTCAGCTTTGGCGATGCGCGGCCAGATTTGGGCCCATATGGTGTGGGCCGCAAGCAGCGAGAATTGTGGACGTCCTGACAGCGGCTGGTGGGGGCGGAGGCGCAACGGCGGTGGCGGGTAGGCGGGATGTTCATTTTCCCGGCAACTCGTCGGCTGGACGATGACGACAGGACAAATGGACTCCCCGGTGAGTCTTCTCAGGGGTTGGCAGCAGTCCGGGGTGGTCCTCCTTGCCATGGACTGGGGCTGCGTCTGTGGCTTTGCGCGGCTCTACACCGATTGCCGAGACGAGACGACACAGGGGTGTGCCCGGGGTGGAGTTTGGCATGAGGAATGGGCGGCGCCGACATGCTCGGGCCCTCGTCACCGGCACGGGGGTGTACTGGTCTAGATGCGTCCGCTCCCTACCTCCCCTTTCCCTGGCCTCGTGTGGGCGGTCGTAGCACCGGCGATACTCAAGGCGGGAGGCAACCGTCGGTTCGTCGGTCGGGGTGTCCCCTTTGGACCAAAGTTGATCCCTTTGGTTGGTCTTGGGGGTGTCTAGAGGTTGGGCGGTGGCCCTAGCGCTGGGAGATGTGGCGTTTGTGGGCGGAACCTACGTCTCGGGTGTGGGCGAGCAGCCTTGGGTTCAAGGGGGGCTTGGCTGTGGGTGGTTGACGGAGCGGGGGTATGTCGAAGTGGTCTGAGCGCTGGAGTTCTTCACTTGCCCAGTTCTTGTACTGGATGTCGGCGGGGACGTCTGTGGATGTCGTATCCTTCATGAAGGCACCGGGGCGGTACTCTCACCCCTTGCATCTAACTCCGGGTGAAAACCTGATCTACGGATCGGATGGTGGCGGCTATCCGTGGGCGTTCCCTTCTAGGAGGTACTGTCTTGGAGTCCATGCTTCATCATGGACCGTCTTCCCCCTCCCCGGTGTCTTCGTGGAAATCTTCGTCCTCTCCAAGCGGTTATTCTTCACTCATCTTTAGTTAGCTTGGTAGGCGGTAGCTTGGGATGACGGTGCCCGACACCTTTGTATCTTGCCTGGGTGTGTGTTGTGTGTGTTGGTGATGTGTGTTGTGTCGGTTTGCTCGGCTTTTGCCTTGCATGTGTGTGCGGTGTGAACCTTGTTGGTCTTTTTGGCTCTGGTGGTTGCTTTATATATAAAGCGTGACAAAAGCTTTTTTGGCAAAGGGAAGGACAAAAGTGAGCAAATTTAGTTGGATCGGACAAAATTGAGCACAAGTAAGAAACACTGCACAAAAATAGAAAAACCCTTATGTTTTTGTCACTCGTTTCACTTTTGACATGGTTAGAGCGGCAACAGTGAAATGTCAAGAGCTATAATGACAAAAATAAATTATTCTCTTTAAGAAGCTAGGTGAAGTTCAGATATCACTGACCGGCTACTTGGTGGACCAGCCGATGATGTCTTGCGGCCGACCAATTTATTTTATTTTTTGTTGAATTTCATGAGTGCACATGTACTGAAAAGGCCATTTAGTATCGACAAGGTCTGAATAAGTTTCCCAAATTATATTGTATTTTTCATGATGGAAAGAAATACCTAACTCGTAAACATAAGAGACTGAGACTCCCTCTGTCACGTCTGATGTAATAGTAGATTTGTGCATACGTGGAGGAAGAACTAAAAATGA
The DNA here is from genome assembly GCA_022496015.1 of Hordeum marinum. Lineage (NCBI taxonomy): Eukaryota > Viridiplantae > Streptophyta > Magnoliopsida > Poales > Poaceae > Hordeum > Hordeum marinum. Next base: position 373,405,358 of record CM039672.1, on the reverse strand, counting down.
AACAGAAATCACATGAAAAAACAAGTAGCATGTACTCCAAAAGATTATCTCCATTGGCTTGGCACTATAATTCAATTATCAATCATCATACAACAAAACAATCACTAATACTTCCTCTGTAAAAAATATAATGTTCAGATCACTAATATAGTACTTTAAACATACTTATATTTTCTTACGAAGGAAGTACATCAGTAATTAACACTTAACACCGACGAGACACGTTGGACAGGCTGTCGGTGTTAGTTTGCTAAGATATCAGTGACCAATCTTTTTGTGCACCCTCGGTGATGACCCTCTCCGTTGTTATAAAAGTTGCCCCAACCTAGAAAACATCCCTCACCCATAGAGCTGACCGGCTTCGCCCAGCCGTCGTTCCCTAACCGCTCCGTCATCGGATCTACTACACCTCGTCGTGTATGTGCTCTGCACTTCAGTGGTGCATCCTCATCGATGCGTCGTGTCATTGGTGCTCGTGAATGCATGCTCGTGACATGTGCTTGTTTATGATTGCGCCGATCATAGTGGGAGTAACATAAGCATTACTAACATGCATGCCGTATAAACAAAAAATATGAAATGACAAGTAATTAATAAGAAGAGATGGCTGATGGTCATCCTTTTTCAATAATAATTATAATAATAATAATGAGATGCAAATGAAGTAATGTAATATATTACCATCACATAACGGTTTCCGGTGTAAAACAAGTTCATAAAATAATAAATGAAACTCTTCATCTTATCACGTTTATAACATTATCATTATAAAGTAATTTAAGTTACTCCTCATTATAAGTAGCCACTAATGCATGCATATGTGTGTGCATAGCCATGGTCGCCACACGTGTGCGGTGGCGTCGGTTCTTTCGCACCGTGGTGCGTGCTCGTTGACCTGACAGGTTGCGAACTTCTTCGGCCATGGCAACTGCCATGACATTGGGTATCGATACACCCATATGCTTTTGTGTTTGTGTAACTTATATTATCCTTTGTCCAGATTGAATTGTTGGCTAAGCTAGACTCTATGTTATGCAAATATCTCGGATTAGTACCAAAAGTTGCATATGATTTCATAATCCAATTTGAAAATTGGCTATGAAGACTACGAATATTTATCTTGCAAATATTGAATTAATATATATGTTAGGTTCTTATCGTGACAAGAGTTCTGTATATACTATTTATAAAATAAGTAGCGTTCACGTAGAACTCTTAGCCAGTTTTTTCCACCACGCCATATTTAACCGGACCTTCCCAATAAGCCACTGAACAACATGAATTTACTTTACATTTGCGACACTATATTGACGTCATCTTAATTAACTTACCTTTTGCAACAATACGGAATTACACTGCTCAATTCCATGCAATATTTGGCCGCCTCTTCCCGCACGTCGCTCAACAATGCATGACATAGAGTATCAAATTATGATGGCGCCAAAATAAAAATTATAATCCTTGGGGCTTCCTGCTTGCGTCATGCAATATAAGCTGGAATTACACCACTTAGTTCCATGCCATATCCGACCGCATCTTCGTGCATCGTTCAATCACATTAATTTACTTAGCATGCATGACCAGGCTACCAAATTATAGTGGCATCAACCTCAAATTGTAATCATTGGTGCTTTCCTCCTGTTTCATTGTTTTTAGAAAAGGAGGATCCCAGCCTCTTCATCTGGGCGATGTATGCAATCACTTTATTAATTATTCAGATGTCTTGTGCCCAACCAATTTATTTTATTTTTTGTTTGAATTTCATGAGTGCACATGTATTGAAAAGGTCATTTAGTATCGACGAGGTCTAAATAAGTTGCCCAAATTATACCTAACCATGAAATTCAAACATATGAGATTCATGATGAAAATAAATACCTAACTCATAAACATATGAGACCCAGACTCGCTCTGTCACGTCTGATGTAATAGTAGATTTGTGCATACATGGAGGAAGAACTAAAAATAAAACAGAAATCACATGAAAAACAAGTAGCCTGTACTCCAAGACATTATCTCAGTTGGCTTGGCACTGCAATTCAATTATCAATCATCATAAAACTAAACAATCACTAATACTTCCTCTATAAAAAATATAATAGAATTTAACTAAAATAGTACTCTAAACACATTTATATTTCTTTACGGAGGAAGTACATCAGTAGTTAACACTTAACACTGACGGCCACGTCGGACAGGCTGTCGGTGTTAGTTTGCTAAGATACCAGTGACCAACCTTTTTTGCATCCCGTGGGTGATGACCTCCTCGGTTGTTATAAAAGTTGCCCCAACCTAGAACACATCCCTCACCCATAGAGCTGACCGGTTTCGCCCAACCGTCGTTCCCTGTTAACTCTGTCATCGGATCTACGGCACCTCATTGTGTCTGCACAATGCACATCGATGGTGCATTCTTATCAATGCGTCGTGTCGTTGGTGCCCGTGATTGCGTGCTCGTGACATGTGCTTGTTTATGCTCGTGCTGCACATAGTGAGAGTAACATAAGCATTACTAACATGCATGCCGGATAAACAAAAAATATGAAATGACAAGTAATTAATAGAATTTTTTTTAGAAGTAGTACTTTTTTGTAGCAATTTTAAAAAAAAGGGTGCGGGTTTAAAAAATTGCATTACTAGTACCTTGTTGGCCTTCTCTCGGCCGACAGTAGTGCAGTCGGCCGGCCCAGGGCCGAAACCTGGCAGTCGGCCTGCCCCAGGCCCAGTCGGCCAGCCCCAGCTCGATAGCCCACCTTTCGGCCAGGTGGAGGCCGAAACCTCCCAAGATAAGGCAGCGTCGGCCAAGCTTCCTTCTTCCTCCTTCCTCTCCCTATTTTCTCTATTGTTAGGCCGAAATGACCCCCCCCCCTTGATCTCCCAATCCCTCCACTAATTTGCCGTTTCAATCCAATGAATTGATAGATCGTGTGTTCCTCCCCCGCCCTACGGTTTTATTTTCCGCAACGGTGTACTGCTTTGTTCGTGTGGAGGAGAAGATGGTGTGGTGGTGGACCTTGCAATGGTGAGAAGGTGGAGTGGTGGAGAGGAAGAAGAAGGTGGAGAGGAAGAAGGAGTGCACTCACGCGTAGAAGGTATAAATTTTTGCTGTTAATTTCGTTTTTTTTTGTTTTTTTTGTAATGTACGTACATTTAGTTTGTGTTATTTTTAGTAGCATAGTTATTTTAGGTTACCTGTGTTAGTGTAGTGATTTTAGTGTAGTCATATTAGTGTAGTTTTATTTAGCGTAGTCATATTAGTATCGGGTTTTAGTTTTTGTTTTCGTAGTGTAGGATTAGTTAGTTTAGTCATAGTAGCGTCGGTTATTTTTTTTGTAGATAATTTTAGTGTAGGTTTTTTTATGTGCCTTTGGTGTAGCTCATTTTTGTGTAGTTTTTTTAGTTACATTACATTGTTAGTTTTATTTTAGTGTCGATATATTTGGTGCGAATAACGAGGAGTTGGCATTGTCTGATCAGGTTAAAATGTCTGAATCCGTCAATCTGACTGTGTATTACGGCCTTGGTACCGTTCGATATAATGAGTTGGGGGTTGATCTTAGCGACTTTAAAACAGGCGAGATGACACTTTCAGACCCGGACAGACTGGACATTAGGCAGTTGAAGCACTGGTTGACTACTAGTTTTGGCCTCGATCCTGAAGTTTGTTCCGTCAGTATTCATGCCTTGTGGACCAAATCCTGTAAAAATGTCAAGTGAGATTTGATTCCGATAGATAGAAGCCAGCATTGGTTGTCTCTGTTAAGTCGTTGCATAGACCAAAAAATCCATCCGTATGCCCTAGTGCAACCAGTGGCGAAGGAGGAGAACATCGTACCGCCATCCGTGGGGTATGATCCAGGCCAGAGTAGTCAAGTGGCTAACGACATTTATGTATCCGGGTCACAGCCACCGGATGTGAATGATACTCAAGCCGACAATGAGTTAGATTATGTTAATGCTGGTCAGAGTATTCAATCGGTAGTATTAGCTTCCTCTGGTGTTGCTGATGGGGACAAGGAAGGCGAGGAAATGCAGAGGGTGATGGAGGAAGAGGACGAGGATGGGATTGCAGAGGAACTTGATTCTGAAAATTCCGACGATGAGGAGGAGGTACCAATTCCTGCTGCATAGGAGCAGGACATATCCGCCGGCTTTACTCTCAAAGATGGCCATGAGACTCCATGGCAATATAATCTGAACTAAGTCCAAATCGGGGCTATGTTTGACACAAAGAAGAAACTGAAGTATGCGGTGATAAAGTGGGCTATGTCTATCCAGAGGGGTTTTCGGACACACATATCTAGTCCAACGAAATATAACATGAAGTGTGCTGAATCAGGTTGTCCTGCGAAGGTGCACGCCCACGTGCCAAAGTGTCACATCCACTGGATAGTGACAAATGTTGTACCGCAGATGACAACCGCAATGGCGGGAAATCGGGCGGGAGAGAATGGCGGGACAGAGAATGGCGGGAGAGAATGGTGGGAGAAAATGGCGGGATAGAATGGCGGGAGAAATTGGCGGCAAATAAAAACGACAATAGTACGGCTTGCTGAAATTAAGATACATATTGCTGAAATTAAGATACATCTTGTTGAAATTAAGATACATTTGCTGAAATTGAGTTACAAGAATATAAATCTCCAGCTTCTTCTGCTGCCTAGGCTGCACGAGACCTTTCTTTCTTTCTCACTATGGCAGATAGCTGAAAACAATAGCTAGCTCCTGTTCATGCTGTTTGACTGTTATGAGCACCAAATTGTTGACTTCGATAGACGATGCCAGTAGAAAATTTCCGAAACCTTCCTTCTTCAAAAAACCATTCGATCACCCCAGCCAATGAAGTAGGAACAAGGAATGCTCACAAATATATCATCATCTTCTGAATTCAAAGTAATTTCAAGAAGTAAAGAACTAGTCCTAGGAATAGCCACAAATTCCATCAAACTCCTCACAACCATGGTAGGAATAACCTGACAGAAACAAGCAACTTATATGATCCATCTTATAAACCAGCAAATAACAAACAAATAATAAAAAACAGAAACCAAAGCTTAGCATATGTTGGGAAATAACGTTCATGTGATCCATCCAATGAACGAAAGGAGTACACAGTATGTAGTTGTCATCAAAGAGCTGCTGCGACATGACATACATTTGATGATAATTCAGAGTGACACCACAACTATAAAAACAGATGTCAACAAGTTCCCTCTGAGTTTTACTCAGATCCTCAAGAACTACGAAAAAATTATTTCAATTACTGACATGAACCGCAAAAAGTATAAGCTCAATCAAATTTGAAAATCTGTCAAACATAAATCTTACCAACATGGGGTAAAGGAAACAACATAACACCACCCCGATGAAATTCGACACTAATATAAGTTCCATAGTGCTCAAGCTTAACAGTCATCATGTCACTGTGGCGGAGACCATAATCATTCACGAGTTCCTCCCATGAAGGACCATGGAATTTACTGCTCATCCTACCATGTGTAAATATAACATGGTATAACTTACCCTCAGTGTTGTGCAGAGCAAGATCAATATCAGTGTCACCCCTCCCAATAGTTAAAGCTCTGCACTCCTCAATGTACCGAGCAAGATGTGATCTAACACTGCACAGAACATACTACAACAAGAATGGAAGCAAGGATCATAAACTTATAAACAAAGGCATTCGAATAAGCCACAGTTAGATAATGAAGACATCGAATCTTACAACACGTCTTGCACATCGACGATCCAGCACCATAGTAAATACGGACGTACCGGAATCAACGGCAACACAAGGGCCACCTGGAGCGCGGCAAAATGGGCAAGCCATTACCTGCAGACGGACGATGACAAATATTAACGAAATCCACTACCGACTTGACAGTTCTCAGTCGATTGAGTTGGAAGCAAAAAATATACCGTAGGCCGGTGGAGAACGCCCTGATCTATTGATTAAGCGGGTAGGATAACAGAATGGGTGTTCCAGTGAGGAGATCGGCGAGTCGGTGGAACCATCGGCGAGCAACGGTAGTGAGAGGGAAAGAGGGGAAGAGTGAGGGTGAAATGACTGGTCATAGGAGGAAGAAAAGAGGGCCGGGGCTTAGCCAGGGGCCAGCCGACCTCCCACTGGCCGACAGGTGCCTTTCGGCCTACCCAGGCCGACAGGCCTATCTCCTGGCCTCTGATTGGCCAACAGGATCCTTTCGGCCTACGGATGGCTGACAGGTCTCCGGTCGGCCTTGTGGTGGCCGATAGGTCCCGGCTCGGCCGGCTATTGGCCGACAGGGTATTAATATTGAAAATTTTCCAACTCACGCACCTGTTTTCAAATTTGCTACAAAATCCGTACTAATTTTAAAAAAAATTCTAATTAATAAGGAGAGATGGCTGATGGTCATCCTTTTTTTAAAACTAATAATAATAATAAGATGCAAATTAAGTAACGTAATATATTACTACCATCACACAACGGTTTTCGGTGTAAAATAAGTTCATAAAATAATAAATGAAGCTCTTCATGTTATAAAATTTATGACACTACATTATAAAGTAATCTAAGTTACTTCTCACTATAAGTAGCCTCATGCATGCTTGACTAGCCCATGGTCGCCACCCGTGTGCCGTGGCGTCGGTTCTTTCTTGCCGCGGTACGTGCTTGTTGACCTGACAGGTTACAAACTTCTTCGGCCATGGCAACTGCCATGACAGTGAGTATCGATACATCCATACGCTTTTGTGTTAATGTGTAACTTATTATCCTTTGTCCAGATTGAATTGTTGGCTAAGCTAGACTCTATGTTATGTAAATATCTCGGATTAATACCAAAAGTTGCATATGATCTCATAATCCAATTTGAAAATTGGCTATGAAGACTACGAATATTTATGTTGCAAATATTGAATTGATATATATGTTAGGTTCTTATCGTGACAAGAGGTATGTATATACTATTTAAAAAATAAGTAGCATTCACTTAGAACTCTTCTTCAACCGGATCCCTCACTCCCACCACGCCCCTTCATCGATTTTTGTCATCTAGCCAGTTTTTTCCACCACGCCATATTTAACAGAACCTTCCCAATAAACCGCTCAACCGCAGCACTACATCAACGTCATCTTAATTAACTTCCCTTTTGCAACAATATGAATTACGCCGCTCAACTTCATGCAATATTTAACCGGATCTTCCCACACGTCGCTCAACCATGCATGACATAGACAATCAAATTATGATGATGCTAAAATAAAAAATTTAATCCTTGGTGCTTCCCGCCTGCTTCATGCCATATAGGATGGAATTACGCCACTCAGTTCCATGCCATATCCGACCGCATCTTCGCGCATTGCTCAGTCACATTAATTTACTTAGTATGCATCACCAGGCTACCAAATTATATTGGCGCCAAACTCAAAGTTGTAATTATTGATGCTTCCCGCCTGTTTCATTTTTTTAAAGGAGGATCCTTGGCCTTTTCATCTGGTCGATACATGCAACCACTTTATTAATTATTTAAAAAAGACCTTACAAAGAAATACAAAAGTAAGTCTGAAGCCATCGTCTAGTCAACATTTCTCGCTACTTCTATCCAGTTGATCAAGGGATGTTGATAGTCCAGGCCTAATACCAAACATACTTCACATTCAAGCCTAACATCTAAGACTTGAGACCCCAACAAAGCCACTTGCCAAGTATGGGGCACACACCGGTTCGGTGCACTCTCATTGGCCGCCTCCGCCAACTGCCACCAATCCATCTTCATAGCTATACTGACGCATCAACCTTGCCCGGTCTAGCTGTCGTCGATGCCGCAATGGTGCCAGACAACCCCACCGCCATGCGCTCGTCTATCCAGCCACATCCATCGTCGAGATCCAGCTGCACCATGCGACTAATACTCGTCGTCATTGACATGGTAGATACAATGCCGCTCCTCGTGCCAACCTTCACACTGTCACTGTTGCTGGAGCTACATGAAGCCCACCACCCATTGCACCTCTCCCCGAAAGTCTGAGCCTCCCAAGACAGCGCCTACATGGAGGTTACGATGCGCAAGATGTCACCGCTGTCAATCCAGTCTGAATTTGGGGCTTTCGTCTGGGAGGTGTTTGGAGGTGGATAGGAGGGACCTCGGCTTTGCCTCCCGGAAGGGTAACGAAGTTTGAGGGACCCCGCCGATGTCAGGCAGTACTTGCCGACCAAAGTTTCCTCCGGTCCCCATCCTATACCACCAAACCTTCGTCTGCTCCGGATCCGACAGCGAGCCAAGAACCGAAACCTACATAGATGAGATTGACATGGGGCTTAACCCAGCTTGAGTCGAGAAGAACATCCATAGTAGTTATTCAGGCGCCAAATCAGCCGATTTGACGTGGCCAGCGGCGAAGACCACCACCCAGCGCCGGTCAACCACGTCCGGCATCAGATCGAGATCCGATCTGAACCAGGCGGCACCCGCAACCACCTGGCCGAGCCCACCACGTAGCTGTCACCACACCACGAGATGGGATCCCGACGCTACCGCCATGCCGCGCACGACGTCGGCAAATGTAGCCCGCCCGCTACGCTGCCGGACCACACGTAAACCCAGCGCCTCCTCGCGATCCAACCGTCCCGCGCCGATGGAGATGCTCGAAGGGTAAGTAGTCCATGTGCCGCCCTGCCGGCTAGGCTTTGCGTGGTGGCGCTACGGACGGTGGCAAGGAGGGTGATAGGCGGGAGGGCTCGAGGGGTAGGGTGGTTAGGGTTTCCCCCGGGACGCCCACCTACTTCATGTCATATAAGGTGGAATTGCATCCCCTTCTACCTTAACATAGACCTAGCCTTTGTACATCAGCTCACATGGCAATGCACGGGGCATATGTAATATTTCTAAAAAAAGTGAATTGTGCAATTGCTATGTCGAAGTATCAATGTGGTGCGAGTTCAGAAGAAGAATGTACCAACTGCTTTGTCATTTGCTATGTTATTACTATAGTGACATTTCTTTGTATTGTACAAACCATTTTCCTTTTGTAATAGTGTTCTGTACAGTGCGACAGAAATTTCACGCCGGTGACGTTTCTCAGTTTCTGCTGCGCTGTAAAAAAAAGAGCGCCTCTTAACTTTGAGTGGATACGGTGACTCTGAAATGAGCATATTATATTTCCTTGAATAGTCCAACCAAATCAAGAATGCAAGATCCCGAGCTCAAATAAGAATTTTCTTTGTGGAACCAATTGCGGACAATGGACAAGAACAACACGAAATTCATTACTCCTATAAAAGATGTTGGAGTGCCCCGCCTCCCTCGGTTCCTCGCAGACGGTGAGAGCGCCATGGCCGTCCTTTGCTGGGTGGCTCTGAGGCCACCTTCATTGGGCGGTGCTTCATGACGGGTGGACCGCTAGGCGCGCTCGGGGCCACCTTCATTGTGCGGTGCCGTGCACACCTACGAGTGATGCCAGTGTGCTGCCCCGTGTAGGACGGACAGGCCGAGCCCGCCTGGCGGCGTCTTCGCTGCGCGCCGGGCTGGTCTAGTCAAGACTAGCAGTGCGGTATGCGCTGGTGCGCACCACCTCTTGCGGAACCGCTTGTCAAAGTCGTTCAACCCATTTGTCCCGCGGAGGCTTGGCACGGGGGTTCTCGAGGGCTCTCCAAGCTGTTCGATTTGCCCTGACGGCTTGCACCCAGGTGACCCGACTGGGAGGTCTATGATGAGTGGACCACGATCGCGTGCCCGAGGGCACTGTCATGGACTACCGAAAACACCGTCATTGATCGGCGAACCCTTGTTGTGTGTGTGGGGGGGAGGGGGCTCTGTGAGTCATCCGCACTACCCGAACAGCCTGGACCCGGCCAACGCAGCTGCGTGGTGCATGACTTGTAACTTGACCCTCTCCTTTTATTTTTGAGTAGATGTATTGGTTTTTAAGGACATGGATGAAATATTTTATCATAAGAATTATTATTCCCAAGTGATGCAATATGCTTTTGTTCATGTTTGACTTAGTATTCTTCATGAGTGTTGAGAGGAGGCCTCGCTCGCATTATCGCCGTGATTGGCCATGGAGGAACTACTGTTGTTCTACGAGTTAGGATGTTAAAATAAATTTGGCGTGATAGTAAAACCCTTAATTCCTAGTCTTTGCAATTGATAGAGGAGTAACATGTAAATCCACTTCTGGTTGCGTCCAGGGGGGGCCCTTAGTTGACCATGTGTGTCGGTGTACTAAGGAATGGGTCCCTTAGTACCCTGACTTGTGCACAAATGACAATAGTTCATCGCCCGACAAGCCTTGCCGGAAGATAACCATGTACAAGACGCAGCCAGTTCAAGATCAAGCTGTCGGCAGGCCACCTTGCCGGCAGGAGAAGTCCCGACATGCTCCATGCCGGTAGGCTCCCACTACTAGGACACCGCTCCATCTCATCAGCCTGATTGTCGCTTATCAGTGAGTTGTCGAGCGGGCAAGTAGTTAGGTACAACCTGCTGGGGCACCTGGCAGCTTCGGAGGATTATCCAACCTTTATTAACACTTGTCCTGGTGACATGGCAAAGGAATAAGAGGTAGCTGGATGGACGGCACAGAAGGAGAGGCCATCCTTGCCGGGAGACAGCGCCAGCATGACACCTTACGACATATTTAATGCTCCTGTCTTTTTCTGTCAGAGTTAGGTGTGTGATACGCCCATTTTGAATCATGAATTCTTATTGATATTTCTTTTATTCTTGTCCATTATTCCACATTATGATACAGTTCTTATGTCATTTCTCTCCGAATATGCAAGATACATCACAAAGAGGGAAGTCATTGGAAAATGGAATTCTGGACCCGAATACCAAGAAAATGACTGAAATTTCATAGGACTCCAAATGACCTGAAACTTCAGGGAGATTTTTTATGGAATATATAAGAATTATTGGGCAAAAAGTATAACATAGGGGGGCCACCTGCTGGCCATAATCTAATATGGCGCGCCCACCCACCTAGGCACGCCTTGTTACTTTGTGGGGGACCATCAGGTCTCCTGACCCCCTTCTTCTCATATATGGTGTGTTTTACCCTAAAAACACATAAAAATCGGGACGAAGCACTACCGTCTCGAGGCGAAAACCTAGACACAAGCCCTTTTGATCTTCGACAAAGAGATTTTGTCGGAGAAACTTCCCTCCGGGAGGGGGAGATCGAAGCCATCGTCATCACCAATGCTTCCTCCTTGGGAGGACCAATCTTCACGAACATCTTCACCAGCACAATCTCATCTCAAACCCTAGTTTATCTCTTGTATTCAATCTTTGTATCAAAACCTCAGGTTGGTACCTATGGGTTACTAGTAGTGCTGATTACATCTCGTAGCTGATACTTGTTGGTTTATTTGGTGGAAGAATATATGTTGAGTTATTTAATGATATTCAACACCCCTACAATCTTGAACATGAATATGATGTGTGAGTAGTTACTTTTGTTCCTCGGGACACGGGAGAATTCGTGTTATAAGTAATTATGTGAAGTTGGTATTCGTTCGATATTGCGATGATGTGTACGTTGTTGCTTCGCTTAGTGGTGTCGTGTGAACGTCTAATACATGACACTTTACCATTATATGGGCCTAAGGGAAGATAGATGATGAGTTGCGAGAGTGACAGAAGCTTAAACCCAACTTTATGCGTTACTTCATAAGGGGCTAATTTGGATCCACACGCTTCATGCTATGGTTAGATTTATCTTTATTCTTCTTTCATAGTTATGGATGCTTGCGAGAGGGGGTAATCGAGAGGGAGTAATGATAAGTGGTTTGCTTGTTCAAGTCAAAACATCACCTTAGCACCGGTCCGCCCATATATCAAATTATCGAAGTAGCAAACATGAATCAACTCAACATGATGAACATGACTAGATAGTAATTCCGTGTGTCCTCATGGTCGCTTGCTTAACGTAAGAGTACTTTCAGGCTTGTCCTTTGCTAGAAAAAGGATTCAGCTACCTTTCTACAACTTTGTGACTATTTCTACTTGTCACTTGTTAGGAATTACCTTGATACAAAACTATCTATCATTGTTACTCACAATACTTGCACATAATACATTGCTAAAAACTGCTTGTCATTTCTTTCTACTCCTCGTTAGGTTTGACACTCTTACTTATCGAAAGTACTATGATTGATTCCTTATACTTGTGGGTAATCAAGACTATTTTTTGGTGCCATTGCCGGGGAATGAAGCGCCTCTGGTAAGTGGAACTTAGTAAGGAAACATTTTTGGTGTGTGCTAAAAATTACTGTTCCGTGTTACTATGGACGGTCACCCTTTGAGTTACTTGATCGGGGCATATTTGCCTCGAACGAACTGGAAAAAGTTGTCTCTCAACCTACTGAACCTACTAAAAATATTTATTATGAGATTCCTTCGGGTAGGGTAGAGAAACTGCTAGGTAATTCTTATGACGACACAACTCATCCTGATTACCACTTTATTTATGTAGTTGAGATTTGTGGATTGTTTAAGCTTGCAAGTTTATTTGGAGACAAAGTTAAGAAGAAGGTTTTTCATTTATCTTTGTAGGAAAAATCATTAATGTGGTACAAGCTATTGGATGATATTGGATCAAGGGACTCGAATCACTTGAAGCTGGAATTTCATCAAAAGTTTTATCCTATGCATCTAGTCCATCGTGATCGGAAATTTATATATAATTGTTGGCCTCGTGAATGAGAAAGAATTGCTCAATATTGGGGGAGTCTTAAATCTATGATGCACACTTGCCCCAACCATGAGCTCTTAAGAGAACTGAATATACAAAAAAAATATGCTCAACTTTCTCATGGTGATCAATTACTACTCTATTCTTCTTCTATTGGTTCCTACATGAAGAGGACAACTGAATTCAAATGGGTTCTTTTGGAAAGAATTAAACGCAAATTTGAACATTGGGAATTCGAAAAAGGTGAAGAGTCAGGTATAAAGCTTAAGTTTGATTGTGTTAAATCTTTTATGGAAACTGATACTTTCCATGAGTTTAGCAATAAATATGGGCTTGGCTCCAAGATAGTAGCTTATTTCTATGAATCATTTGCTACTCATGTTGATTCCCTAAGGAGAAGTGGTTTAAATATCATCCACCTATTGAAAGATCATTAACGAAACCTATTAAAGTTAAAGAAGAAACAATTGTTTATCATTTTAATCCAGCTGTGCCTACTGCTTACTCTGAGAAACCTCCTTTTCCTATTAGAATTAAGGATCATGCTAAAGCTGCAACTGTGTTTAATAATTTTTATATTCGAACACCTAAAACCTCTGCAAGTAAATGTTGAGCCGAATATTGCTATGGTTAAAGATCTCCTAGCTGATAATATTGATGGTCAAGTTATTTATTTCAGTGATGAAGCTACTAGAATTGCAAAACCTATTAGAAACAATCGAGATAAGTTAGATAAAGACAAACATGTTACCAGCATGCCCGTTATTTCTGTTAAAATTGGAGATCATAGTTATCATGCCTTATGTGCCATTGGTGCTAGTGTTAGTGTTATACCTTTTACCTTATATCAAGAAATTATGAATGATATAGCAACCTCTGAGATTGAAGATATTGATGTCACTATTAAACTTGCAAACAGAGACACCATTTCACTACTTGGGATTGTTAGAGATGTTGACGTTCTGTGTAGAAAACTAAAGTAACCTAAAGATTTCTTAGTACTTGGTTCATAGCAAGATAGTTTTTATCCCATCATATTTGGTAGACCTTTCTTGAATACTGTTAATCCTGAAATTAATTGTGTTACTGAAAAAGTCAAAGTAAGATTTGGTGATGTGTCTCATTAATTTAATTTCTATAAGTTTGGCAGAAAAAATATTTAAAATAATTACCTAGTAAGGATAAAATAATTGGTCTTGCTTGTATTGTTGTGCCTCCTACTGATCCATTTGAAAAATATTTGCTAAACCATGAGAATGATAGCATATGAATGAAAGAAATGAGATAGATGATATATTTCTTAGACAAAGACCTATTCTTAAACACAGCTTGCCTGTTGATATTTTAGAAGATCCTCTTCCACCGAAGGGAGATCCCTGGTTTGAGCTAAAGACATTACTCGATACTTTGAAATATGATTATCTTGGTGAAGAAAAAATATATCCTATTATTATTAGTGCGTACCTTTTAGAGCATGAAGAAAAGATATTACTTAAAACTCTGAAGAAGCACAAGGCTACTATTCGATATACTCTTGATGTTCTCAAGGTCTTAGTCCCACACTATGTTAGCACAAGATTAATAAGGAACCATATGATAAACCTGTCATTGATGATCAACGCCGCTTGAATCCTAAGATGAAGGAAGTGGTAAGAACTGAAATACTAAAGCTTCTAGAGGCATGCATAATTTATCCTACTTTGGATAGTAGATGGCTAAGTCATGTTCATTGTGTTCCTAAGAAAGGAGGTATAACTGTTGTTCCTAATGATAAAGATGAACTTATCCCACAAAGAATCATAACTGGTTATAAGATGGTAATTGATTTTGGGAAATTAAACAAAGCTACTAAAAAAGATCATTACCCTTTTCATTTTATCTATCAAATGTTAGAAAGGTTATCTAAGCACACGCACACACACTTTTGTTTTCTTGATGGATATTCCGGTTTCTCTTAAATACTTCTGTCAAAAGAAGACCAAGAGAAAACTACTTTCACTTCCCCAAGGGGTAATTATGCTTATATACGTATGCCTTTTGTTTTATGCAATGCACCTGCTACCCTTGAAAGATGTATGGCTGCTATATTGTCTGGGTTTTTTGAAAAGATTGTTGAAGATTTCATGAATGACTTTTCCATTTACGGGACTTCTTTTGATGATTTCTTGAGCAACCCTGATCGAGTTTTGCAGAGATGTGAAGAAACTAATCTTGTATTGAGTTGGGAGAAGTGTCATTTTATGGTGAATTAAGGTATAGTACTTGGGCATAAAATATCGGAACGAGGCATTGAGGTAGACAAAGCTAAAGTTGATGCAACAGAGAAAATGCCATGTCCTAAAGATATTAAAGGTATAAGAAGTTTTCTTGGTCATGATCGTTTTTATAGGCGTCTTATTAAATATTGATCAAAGATTTCTAGGACACTAACTAATCTTCTTCAAAAGATATTCCTTTTGTTTTTTATGATGATTGTGTAGAAGCCTTTGAAATGCTTAAGGAAGCCTTGATTTCTGCACCTATTGTTCAACCACCTTATTGGAATCTACCACTTGAAATTATGTTTGATTCTAGTGATTATGCTTTTGGTGTTGTTCTAGGGCAAAGAATAGACAAGAAATTGAATGGTATTCATTATGATAGTAAGACCCTAGAGAGTGCTCAAAAGAATTATGCTACTACTGAGAAGGAATTTTTAGCAGTTGTGTTTGCATGTGATATGTTTAGACCTTATATTGTTGATTCCAGATTCCAAAGTTATTTCTCACACCGATTATGCTGATATTAAATACATTATGGAAAGAAATATGCTAAGCCTAGACTGATTAGGTGGGTGCTTTTACTTCAAGAATTTGATATGCACATTGTTCATAGGAAGGGAGTTGAAAACCCCGTAGCAAATAATTTGTCTAGGATGGGAAATGTTATTGATGACGGACTGCCTATTGATGATAATTTTCCTAACGAGCAACTTGCTATTATAAATGCTTCCCATACTACTCCTTGGTATGCAGATTATGCTAATTACATTGTTGCTAAATATATACCACCTAGTTTCACCTACCAACAAATGAAAAAGTTCTTTTGATTTAAGACATTACTTTTGGGATGACCCACATCGTTATAAATAAGGAGTAGATGGTGTTATTAGATGTTGTGTATCTCAGAATGAACAGGAAGAGATCCTACAAAAGTGTTGCTCCAAGGCCTACAGAGGTCACCATGCGGGCGACATAACTGCACACAAGGTATTACAATTTGGTTTTTATTGGCCTACTATTTTCAAAGATGCCGGTAAGTATGTCCATACTTGTGATGAATGCCAAAGAATTGGTAACATTAGTAGACATGAGGAAATACTTATTAATTATTCATTTTCTATTGAACCATTTGATGTTTGGGGTTTTTATTATATGAGACATTTTCCTTCCTCTAATGGGCACACTCATATTCTAGTTGTTGTTGATTATGTTACTAAGTGGGTACAAGCTATTCCAACTAGTAGTGATCATCATAACACTTCTATTAAAATGCTTAAAGATGTTATTTTCTCGAGGTTTGGAGTCCCTAGATATCTAATAACTTATGGTGGTTCACATTTTATTCATGGTGATTTCCGTAAACTTCAAGCTAAATACGATGTTAACCATAGGATTGCATCACCTTATCATCCTCAGTCTAGCGGTCAAGGTGAGTTGAGCAATCGAGAAATAAAATTGATCTTGCAAAAGACGGTTAATAGATCAAGAAAGAATTGATCTAAGGAACTCGATGATGCTTTATGAGCTTATAGAACTGCTTATAAAAGTCCTATGGGAATGTCCCCGTATAAAATGGTCTATGAAAAATCATGTCATTTACCTCTTGAGTTAGAACATAAAGCTTATTGGGAAATTAAAGAACTTAACTGTGATTTCAAGCTTGCCCATGAAAGAGGTTATTTGATATTAGGTCCATAGATGAATGGTGGACACAAGCTTATGAAAATGCTAAGTTCTTTAAATAAAAAGTTAAATGATGGCATGATGAGAGAATCCAAAAATGGGAATTCAATGTAGGCGATCTAGTTCTTTTGTATAATTCTCATTTCAGACTTTTTGCAGGTAAGCTTCTCTACAAATGGTAAGGTCCTTATGTCATCAAGGAGGTCTATCGCTCCAGTGCTATTAATATTAACAAATTCGAAGGCAAAAAACTAAGAGTGGTAAATGGGCAAAGAATTAAACACTACATCTTAGGTACGCCCGTCAGTGTTGAAACTAATATTATTCAAGTTATGACTCCAGAAGAACACATAAGGGAGACCTTATGGAACACTCCAAAAAGCAAAAAAGAGGGTAGGTATGTGATATGGTAAGTAAATGGACTCCAAAAATATTATCTGTTTGTTTTGGTAAAAACGAGTCAGAGGGACCCATGAGGGAGCTACAAGGCAACAGGGCACACCCACCCCCATGGGCGCACCCCAATAGCTTGTGGGGCCCTCGTGTTTCTCCCGGACTTCGTTTTCTTCCTGGACACGTATTCTGACCTAGAAAAATTCATTATATATACTCCCGTCTGTTTTGACCACCGCATCGCAAGTTTCTCCTCTGTTCTTGTTTCATGCTATTTTTTGATAGATTTTGGGACGATATGTCATCGCAAGACTCGAAGGGATAAAGCTACGTTTCAAATCTCATTGCCAATTCCCAAGTTTGTGGGGACGTGGACCCTTATGGGTGGTCAACAAAAGAACAGGTAGAGGCTAACCTAAAGATAATTGAGCCTTCAAGTTATGAAGAAGAAGAACTACCTCTGCCTCAACCTAAATACATGCACGTGGAATTCAAATGCTCAAGCTTACCAAACAAGGTTACACCTCCTAATAGACGTTTTACCCCTTATCGTCATACATAGGTAGACACCATTGTTGCCTCCTCCAGCAAAGCTCCTCCTTTGATGGAAGGAGCAATGCTCTTCACCAACAAAATTTGCAAGGATAATCTAGACCTTAAGCGAGAAGTTGGCAAGCTTAATGAGGATATCCGCATCTTAAGCGTCATCATCACTAAAAGGATTACATCATCATCACCACCATCACCCAAGAAGGACACTTGAGTACATGGGTATGTGCACCACCCTTAGCTTCTTCCAAGCCTTGGGGAGGTGCCCCGTTATCGTATCACCATCACTATTGCCATTATCATCTATTTTAGTTCGATCCTTAGTTATGTCGTGATTTAGAGAAATAAAATTTCATATTTGCTTTTGCTTAGAGTTTTTGCTTTGAGATCTACTTGTCCCTATAATCGAGTATGAGAGTTATATAATAAAGATTAGTATGAGTTTGCTTGCTTTACTCTGATGCATCAATCATAGCAATGAAATAAAAGGAGTATAAAAATCATATGCTAATACCATGTGGCGTAATGACTTCATATAAAATAAGTATATTGGATAAAAATTGTTGGGAATAAACAAACATAGCATTAGTCATTGATACAATCAATGCAAGATTATGATAGTGGAGAGGAGATTCACATGCAAATAGAATATCTTGGACATCTTTTATGATTGTGAGCCCCCACCAAATATTATATAATGGTCAAGTGTTGATGTTGGGCATGGAATACAATGTAATGATCATGCTGGTTTACATTCAGATAGAAGTTATATTGTCATGGATCCACATAACATGTGGTGCTTGCTTTAGACCTTTTGCAAGCCAAAAACTTTCCGCACTAAGTAGAGATACTACTTGTGCATCCACAATCCCTTAAACCCAGTTTCTTCCCATGATATTCCATCATACCTACCTATGGATTCAATAAGGTCCTTCAAGTAAGTTGCCATAGAGGCATGAAGCAATAAAAATTGCTCGTAAATATGTATGATCTTTTATTGTAAGGGAAAATAAACTTTGTATGATCTTGTGATGGAAAAGAAATAAAAGTGATAGATTGAATAATAAAGGTTTCTATCATAAAGGGCAATATAAAGTGTCATTCCTTTCAATTAAGAGTTTGCACATCCAAAAATAAAAACAACATGGCAACCTCTCCTTCCCTCTACAAAGGGCATATCTTTTACTTTCATGTATTTAATTTTATGCCCGGGTCAAAAATGTTTATCCCTGTTCCTACTTATTAACTCTCTAGTTGGGAAGCATTATGTGTTGAGTAAAGATCCGGATATATATATCCGGTTGGATGTGGGTGATCATGATTCATTATTGTTGACATTATCCTTGAGGTAAATGGTTGGTCGGCAAATACTATAAAGCCCCCATCTTCGTAGGTGTCCAATGGAACATTAGCTCCAAAAACTGCAATGAGTGTTAGCAATCATAGAAGACTAAATGATAGTTGAGTGCGTGAACTTGCTAGAATGAAAGCTTTGACATAGACTCTTCTCTAGAATATGATTAATTGTGATTGTCTCAATGACTAAGAACATAATTTGTCGATTGTCGATAATAGTTTATGCTTCATACTCCAACAATTGTGGATAGATTCTACTTGTTTATGAGAAGCTATATGATGAAAAACTCGCTACTATGTCAATATTCATGATGCTTTCATGTTTGCATTCTGTTTTTATCGACACCTCTCTCTCAAATTATGTGGTCATTATTATCGAGTCCAACTTTCGCTTGAGGACAAGAAACGTCTAAGCTTGGGGGAGTTGATTCGTCCATTTTGCATCATGAATTCTTACTGATATTTATGTTCTTCTTGTCCATTATTCCTCATCATGATAAAATTCTTATGCCTTTTCTCTCTGAATATGCAAGGTACATCACAAAGAGGGAAATCACTGGAAACTAGAATAATGGACCTGAAAACCAAGAAAATGGGTGGAAAATCACTGGACTCCAAATGACTTGAAACTTCACGGAGAATTTTTGTGGAATGTATAAGATTTATTGGGCCAAAAATATACCAGAGGGGGCCACCTGCTGGTCACAAGCCAACAAGGCGCGCCCTGTTGCGTTGTGCGGACCCAACAGGTCTCCTGACCCCCCCCCCCCTCTGCTCCTATATGGTGTGTTTTATCCTAGGAAAAATTACAGAGATACTTTCAAAATGAAGGGACACCGTATCAAGGTGGAAACCTGGACAAAGGCCCTTTTGATCTCTGGCAGAGAGATTCGGCCTGGGAAACTTCCCTTCACGAGGGGGAGATCGAAGCCATTGTCATCACCAACGCTTCCTCCTTCGTGGGAGGACCAATCTTCATCAACATCTTCACCAATACCATATCATCTCAAACCCTAGTTCATCTATTGTATTCAATCATTGTCTCAAAACCTCAAATTGGTAGATGTGGGTTACTAGTAGTGTTGGTTACATCTTGTAGTTGATGCTTGTTCGTTTACTTGGTAGATGATATTATCTTCAGATCCTTGATCTCCATTATTACACCTCTGATCTTGAACATGTTGTTGATCTATGAGTAGTTACTTTTTTCTAAGGACATGTGAGAAGTCTTGATATAAGTAATCATGTGAAGTTGGTATTTTTTTTGATATTTGGTTGATGTGTATGTTGTTGCTTCTCTTAGTGGTGTCGTGTGAACATCGACTACACGACACTTCACCAAGTTATGGGCCTAAGGGAAGGCATTGTGGAGTAACAAGTAGATGATGGGTTGTGAGAGTGGTAGAATCTTAAACCGCAGTTTGTGCGTTACTTCATAAGGGGCTGATTTGGATCCACGTGTTTCATGTTATGGTTAGATTTATCTTAATTCTTCTTTTGTATATGTGGATGCTTGCGAGAGGGGGTAATCATAAGTGGGTTACTTGTTCAAATAAGAACATCACCTTAGCACCGGTCCACCCACATATCAAATTATGAAAGTAGTAGTCTCGAATAAACTTGACATGATGAACATCACTAGACAGTAATTCCCATCTATCCTCAGGAACGCTTGCTTAATATAAGAGTACTTTCAGGCATGTCTGTCGGCGTTCTAGGAATGGGGGTACCTAGACCTGCGTGCCTGTGGGGCAGGACAATCCCACCTCATAATCCAAGTTGGCCTGGTGCGGCTCCACTCAAGACAAGGCCCTCGCGAGGACCCTAGACTCGGGAGGAAGAACGACACCTAGGCCAGCAAGCATGGGCCTCCTCAGGACCCCTCAGGAGCAGCGGAGATCTCTATGCAGAACCCGGCCTGTGGAGTCAAAGATGATGCGGGGAAGTATAGGTGGGTGCCAGCACGCCAGGTGGTGTAGTTTCCTCTTTGGTACAAAGGAAACAAGGACGTACACGGGTTCCCGGAGTGTCGCCCAAAGGTTTCCATTCCAGTGCAACAAGACCACGACCACGAGCCCTACAGGGCGCATGTCATCGCTGAGACCACCACTGCATCATCGACAACCGCTTTCCAAGCGAAGACCGCCTTTGGACAGGGCGCAGATGTACTCCTGCCCCCCTTCAAAATTGGCCATTGTGGGATCCCTTCCCGCGATTGTGATAAGGGACGAGGACCCGGGCCGCCGCTATATATAGAGGCTAAGTCACACTGTAGTGGGGAATCCGATCCACGACTTAGCCACTCAAACCACGAGACAGGAGAGAGCCAAGAACACCGCTTGAGCAACCTCGCGAGGCTCAAGCTCACTGTACTAGTTCATCCACCACACCTCCCCAAGAGGCAATCCACCAAAGCAGGAGTAGGGTATTACGCTTCACAGCGGCCCGAACCTAGGTAAACGGTTGTGTTCATCTTCTTCCTTGTCATCGTGCGACTTTGTCGTAGTATTCATCGAGTAACAAGCTAGGTAGGGTGAGGCTACAGGGGATCTTCGCACAAGCCCATGTGTTCAAACCTTGAGGGTTTTGCGGAGCCCAAAATCTGACATTTGGCGCACCAGGTAGGCGGCGTGTCGAAGTCTTCCTCAAGCCAAGCTCTTCTTCCACCTCACCGCTCTGATGGCTAACGCCCGTCAAGCCCGTGTCAAGCGCCACCCTGCCCACGTCGCCCAGACAGCGCCCGTGGGCCGTGCAAGTGCGCGCCGATCCCCCTCTCCTGTGGCCAATGCTGCCACCATCCCGAAAGCCCACGAACAACAGGACTCCTCCCCACGTCACCGCACAGCGTGACGGTCTCACCGCCACTCTATCGATCGTCCCAGCTACCGGGTATTCCTACGTCCGGCCTAGGCCGACGCTCGGTTCGGGCACGCTGGCCATGGCAAACGAGTTGCTGCACGACCGCCCTGTCCCCGACCGCTACGACGCCTGCCTTCGGCGCATCGCGGAGCTTATCAGTGCTGCCGGTGACGCCTCCATGCTCTCCTACTCGTTTTGACTCCGACCTTCCCTGGCGAACAATGCGGACCACGACGCGCCGCCACCTCCTCTGCGACGTGACATTCGCCCCGAGCCCAGGCATGAGGCGTGCCCGCGCGACAAGGCCCACGGGCTGTGTGCAAGGGCAAGAGATGAGGTAAGCTGCCAGGTGGTGCCCCAGCAGCGTGTCGATGCGCACACGCTCCCCGCGCTGCCAAACCAGCACCGCGACCAGGCACCACTTGAGGCGGCCCCTCAGGAGCATCAAGACTGGGCCCGCCTGCACACGCTGCAGCACCCATCGAGCCGGTGGGCTGCCTCGCCATCGCGCCGGAGCTCCATCCAACCACATGGCCTTGCAAGTTCAAACCCGATTTACCCCCTCGCTACAACGGCACCCCGGACCCCACCGAGTTCCTACAGCTCTACTCGCTCAGCATCCAGGTGGCCGATGGAGATGACAAGGGCATGGTGTGTTGGTTCCCCATGGCGCTCAAGGGCGGTGCGCTCTCCTAGATCCTCAACCTCTCGGCGGGGTCTATCATCCCCTGGGCCAACCTGCGCAAGCACTTCGTCGCCAACTTCCAAGGTACCCATGCCCGCACGCTCACCGTGAACGACCTGCAGCGCGTGAAGCAAGAGGATGGAGAGACCCTACACAAGTTCATACATCGCTTCACGACTACGAGCCTCAAGATCCCGAAGGCATCGGATGAGGCTATCATCTCCGCTTTCACTGACGGCGTCACAGATCTAAGATGAAGGAAGAGCTCGCCATGAACGATGAACTGTGCTCCACCTTGGAAATGCTCAACCTGGCCAACAAGTGCGCCAAGGCCGAAGAGGGCCGTCTATCACTCCGTGAGCCCCCGCCGGCAGAGCCAGAGGAAAAGAAGACCAAAGCCAACGATACAAAGCACAAGGCCCCGGCGATACTCGCTGTCGAGCCCAAGGCAAAGCGCAGCCGAGGCTAGGAGCACCCAGCAAGGGTGAGATCGACCTGCGTCTTCCATCACACCAACAACCATGACACCGCCGACTGCCAAGAGCTCAAGCTGGTCCGCGTCGAACACTTCGGCTGGCGTCCCGGGCGCACCGACCGTGGCTTCGGACACGATGGAGGCCACTAGGACAGCCGGGATATGCGTCAGGGGTGGCAAGACCAGCCTCGGGAGGACCGCTGACGTGATCAGCCTCAGGAGGACCACTGGCACGATCAGCCTCGGGAGGACCGTTGGCTCGATGACCCTCCGGAGGGGTCGCGTTGTGGCCTGCCTAGCAAGGTTCGCCCTCGTGAGGACGGCCTACAACCTCTACCACCTCCACCCAGAAGGAAGGAAGAGGACAAGCAGGACGATGGGGCTAGGGCCTTCTAGGAGATCAGGGCTATAGCCTTTATCCTGGGCGGTGCCTAGGCCCCGGCCTCGAACCACGTCTTCAAGCAGTTCGCACGGGAGGTGAACGCAGCTCTCCCAAAGCCTGAGGCCATGCGCCCCCTCAGGTGGTCCCAGACTGGCATCACATTCAACTCGAGGGATCAGCTCAGGTGCTCGGCCATGGCCGGCAAACTTCCCATATTGTGCACCCCGACCATCAGCAACATCCTCATCACCAAGACCCTCATCGACAGTGGGGCGGGGCTCAATGTCCTCTCCATCGAGACCTTCGAGATGCTCCAAGTACCATATGACCAGCTCATGCCGACAAAGCCCTTCTCGGGAGTCACTGATGGGTCCACTGTTCCCATTCGGCAAGTGTGCCTGCCCGTCACCTTCGGCGGGTGCAAGAACTACCACACCGAGAGCATCGTCTTGACGTCGCCCACATCCACCTCCCATACAATGCGATCCTTGGGTACCTGGCCCTCGCCAAGTTTATGACAGGAAGTCATCATGGCTACAACGTCCTAAAGATGCCAGGGAGTGGCGGCGGCATCACCATCGCCTGTGAGGAGAAGGATGTCGTCTGCTCCCTCGATCGTGCCTACTGCGCTGCTGCAGCCAAGCGATCGGATGACGAGGAGGATGCCCAGCCTCATGAGGATGCACACAAGAAGAAGAAGCAGCTCAACCCCGCGGAGTGCCTGGGGGCTGGAACCTCCGGGGGCAAAGCCTTGGGCTCTACGTCCGGGGGCGGGGCCACACCTTCTGTCGCATAGGAAAGCGCGCTCGGTGCCCCCCATGGGTCGGGATCGGGGGCTTCCACCCAGAAGGCCCCCGGCTTGGCCGGTGAGACAAGGGAGGCGCTCAGGCACAACCTGGAGGCGTGTCCTTAGGCACGAGTTCCAGAGCCAAGGGCTAATCGCGAGGCGCAAAGCTCGCGAGAGTGAGTCATCAAAGCAATCGAGGAGCTTCAAGAGGCAAAGGCCGGGAAAGGGAAGGGCTGCCCTGCACCACCAATCGCAGCCGGCATCATCATCCCAGTGAACCATCCGCGCGTCTACGTCGACACACAAGCAATCGACAGGGCCTCGACCCAGGGCCTCTTTGGGCCGACGCTTGCCGACGACGGGTGGGTCTACCTGCACAACTATGTCTCCATGCCCTTTGGCCTGGCCAACGCTGGCGTCACGTTCCAGCGCCTTGCCCGGGCCATGCTCGCTCCTTGCCTGGCAAGACGCGACAAGGAGTTGGAGGAGATGCCCGGACCAAGCATGGGTCCCGGGCCCCGGGAGACGATGGCCCCGTGAGGGCCACGTTCGTGGAGGTACAAGATCAGGCTACAACTGCAGCTTCGGCTCTTCAGCGGCATGGCCGACAGGTGACTTTTTGTTGATTTGTGCTAGGTAACTTTTTGGCTTGTTTCATTTAAGAGCGCCCGCTAGGCTACGTTATCCTCCAGTGATCAGGGCGTACCCCTGCAGCCACCGTGTTTTTCCCATATTTCAGTTGTTTTTCATGTATGCAATATGTTTCCTAACGTTTCCCCCTTGGGCTGCTCGGCATTTTGCCGGCGAGAATGTCTTCACTCCTGAGCGGGCCTACCTTGGGCCGCCTCAGCAAGAGGACTGGGCACGGCGTCTGTGCTCGGCTCCGTGCCTACAGCATTGAAAATTCCAGTGGTTGAGTTCTGTTTGGCGGGTAGGCCCCGTTCACTTCATCTCCTAGGGTCACTGGTGCTTAGCCCTCTCAATGGCCCTAGGGAGGGCACTCGGTGCAGGCTGCAATGAAGATTCCAGTACTTCGGATAGCACCATCTACAAGAAGACCCAGGCGCAACCCGCCTTGAGGTAGGGACCTCGCAAGGCCAAAGCGCCCTTGTGAGATCCTAGAAACACCTCCCAGTTCTACCGTGCCAGCCACATGTACGAACTCAATTGGTTGTACATGCCCGAAGCCCCTCAAGGATGCGGAGGGGTTCCTTCCCATGCCATGTGGCAGCCACAGCCCAGCGCTGGCGGAGAAGTCAACACTGCCCACCAATGGCTATGCCCACGCAATGTGGAAGCCACAGCTGCATGCTGGCAGAGAAGTCAACACTGCCCACCAATGGCTATGTTCACACAATGTGGAAGCCATAGCTACATGCTGGCGGTCAACATGGTCCACCAATGACTATGCCCACGCAACATGGAAGCCCTACACCATGTGCTGGGGATAAACAACTGAGGGCGCCCCAGTAGCTGCATCCAACCTTAGAAAGGCTCCTTGTGGCCTTGTTTCGCTGCATTCCCTGGGGTGTATGCATGAGGGGGCTGCATGGGGCTACTATAGGATCGAAAGTAGATCTAGAGGGGGGATATTAGACTACTTGACCAAATAAAAATCTACTTTTTCCCAATTTTAATTCTTGGCAGATTTTAGCATTCATAGTATGTCAAGTACACCCTACAGATGCATGTCTAAGAGTATAGCAGCGGAAAGTAAAGACGTTGCACAAGTAAGTAAAGAGAGGGTAGGAAGAGCAAACGCAATTGGTGACACGATGATTGTTCCCGTGGTTCCGATAGGTGGCGCTATCGTACATCCACGTTCATGGAGTCTTCAACCCACGGAGGGTAACGGTCACGAGAGTCCATGGAGGGCACTACCCACGGCGGGTTCCACGAAGAAGCAACCTTGACTATACCATGGCGGCCTACGTCCACGGAGGACTAGCCTTACTCGGGGTATATCTTCACGAAGTAGGCGATCTCCTTGCCCTTACAATCTTCTTAGTTCACTCCACAACACGAAGTAGGGGGCTCCCAAGCGACACCCAACCAATCGAGGAGGCACCACCCTCCAAAAGGTAATAGGCTTGATAATGTCAATGATCTCCTTGCTCTTGTGATTCAAGGTGACCAACGGTCAGAATGCTCAATCTTGATGAGGTCGATTCGACAATCTCAAAGGGACCGAAACTGTGAACTTGCGTAGTAGAAAGTTGGTAGCCTGAACTCGGTGGCACCAGTATGGAATCAGTTGCACCGAAGTGGCTAGGGTTTGGCTGATTCTGTCTAGGGTGTGGAATCGGTGGCACCGAATGTGGAATGTTGGTTGCACCGATTTTGAGTATTTGGCTTTGGACAGACTTTGGTGGGAGAGTTTGTGGGTGTCTTTGGTGACTATCACTTGTGCACGTATTAGCATTTTGTTCACCAACAAAACTTTACCCCCTTTTAATAGTATTGGCTTTCCTATGGACTCAAAATGATTTCTCACAAATATAAAATGTAGAGTCCTCTTGCTTGAAGCATAGCCAATCCATTTCCTTGCATCTTGGGGTATTCCACAATCTCTTTTCGCCAACCCATCATTGAACTTTTCCTAAAACATACTTGATGGAAACGTTAGTTCAATGACTTATATGTGGTTATAAATTACAAAAACCACCAAGGGAACAAATTTTCTTTCAATCTCCCCTTTTTGGTAATTGATGAAAATATATAGATCAAAGCTTCCACATATGATATAATTAATGAATGTAATCGTCGCTATGAGAAGTATGTGATAAGCAAGAGCTCCCCCTAAATTTGTGCATTATTTTGAATTTGTGTTTGAATGCAAATGCACAATCGATTAGGTAGATGGGGCACTTCTTCAATGTCACATACATCGTGGTGGTGTGCGAGAATAATTAGAGTGAACATCATAGCACAACACAATCAAGCAATGTAGAAGATCATCTCATAAAGCATTAAGTTGATAGGAAGTAGTAGCACCACACAAAAAGTGTATCACAAGCAACCAAAAGGTAGTTGTTTTTGAAAAGAAATAAACACCCAAATGCTCTCTCACTCGAAGCCTAAAGATCTATATACACCTCTCCCCCTTTGGCAAGAGTTACCGAAAGTTCAAAGGCATATGTCTAAGCATTCTTGGGCTTATCCCCTCTGTTTGTTAATGAAGAAGTCGAGAGAACAGCATCGGCAAAGATCTCTGCAGATGTCGTGGATGGATTTGGAGTGGCACCTGGAGGAACTGGAGCTGATGGAGCTAGAGCTGAGGTGACAGGAGCAGGAGCTGATGAAGAGGACCTCAAGTCTGGAGCTGGTACAGTGGCTGATCTGGCCTGAGTAGGAAACTATGTGCCTCTTTTGAGAGGTGATCCATCCTCATCATCATCATCATCATCTAAAGTAGTGTGAGGAAGAGGCACTGAGTCAACTTCCTTCTGGAGCTGTGTGAATGTCTTAGTCAGCCTGTCCACCTTATCATTAAGGGTGTTGATCCTAGTTTCAAAGATCCTCACAAGACTGTTCTGATTGTCCAGAATCCCCTTAAGTTCCTTTTGCATGCCCTGAACTGATGATATCAATAGATCCATTTGCTCATTTCTGGATCTAGGGACTTGAGCACTAGTGGCTCGAGCTGCCTTTGCCTCTGCGTGAGCTATAGCAGAGGTAGGATGATCTGGGTCCATCACCACAACGTTATCCTCAAGATCTGGCTGTAGGGGAAAATGGGGACTGTCAAGAGCAAATATGTGCTTCTCAAGCTGAGAATTGATGAGCATCTGGATATAGAGTGCATAGCAGCAAGAGCGCTTCTGATCAACAGCAACCCTCTTGACTGTCTCAACAATCAAGTCCATGACTCTGATCCTGGTGTGTCTGTCAAGGTGGACCAACATGTTGATGGAGTAGCCTCGGATCATTTTGTCATCTCCTGACTTGGGCATCAAAGTATGCCTCGGAATGGTGTTCATGGTGCGGAGGCTAGCTTGAAGAAAGTAGATGGATCCAAGCTTGTGAGATTGCACTTTGTATGCAGTGATAGGATTATAAATATCCTTCATGGCATTGTGGCTCGCCTTGGATTCCGTATAGACATCCAAGTCTCCATCTTGAACCTCTAGGACTCCTAGAAGTGCAGCCCATTCATCAACTGTGGACTCATATCTTGCTCCTTCTGTCATCCATACAATCCTACCATCTCCATAGAAATGTACATGCACTAGAATTGCATGATCATTTCATCATTCCATGCAGTAAATTCTCTGCCAACAAACTCATCCAAACCAATGTAGTGGAAATTGTCTTGGACACTTGGAAAATAGTCCTCATTCTCCTTAATGAATTTCCAGTCAACATATCTCACGTCACACACAGCTGGACTCTTGTCAAAAAGCATAGTCTCATAGAAATCATGTCGCTCTTTGGTATAGAATCTGTAGTCCACAGCTATCTTCTTCCTTTGGGCATATGGATCAATAGCTCTCCATGCCCTCAAACATGAGTCCTTCCGCTTCTTCATATCTTTAGCAAGTGGATAGCTGGCATTATGTACTGGAAGGTGTGGTATAAGTTTCATCAAGGTTGTCAAGTCATCATCATTCTCAACTCTGGAGGTAGTTCCCTTCTTTTCAGAAGCTGGAACCTGCCTGGATGTCCTCTTAGGCTTTTCAGCACCAGCCTTCAGGGATTTTGTGCTCTTGGATGTGCCAGACTTGGGCAAAGCATCAGCTAGAAGTTGCTTGGACTTTTTCTTGGGAGGAGCCTTTGCAGGAAGCTCTTCCTCCTCTTTAGGAGCAGTTGCCTCCTCTGGATCTTCATACATAGATGTAGGCTTGCCAGTAACATGGATTATCCTCTTTCTGGCCTTCTTCTTCTTCCCTGCCTTCATAGGCATATACTGCTTTGGGGGTTCAATGGTCATTGTAGCTCTGGCACTTTCAGGTGCTCTCATAACTTCAGGAGGTGCATATGATTTGCTGACCACCCTCCTGGAAGAGGTGGCCTCATTTGCTGACTTCTTGGCAGCCTTCTCTTGCTTCTTGGAAAGAACCTCCTCTGGCACAAAATCTGAATCTTCCACATCTGAATTCAGCTTCTTCCTGGCCCTAGTGGCAGCCTTGGGTAACCCATGGGAGCTAGGGTGCATGGACCTGAAAAAGAACTAGGCTCAGGGCTCATGCATCAACTCATGTCAACACCCTGCTCTGGCAAATTCCGACTGTCTGACCCTGACATGCTGACCCTGTGAATAGAGTATAGAAGAGTGGAATAGGATAAGTCATCACAAAATGTTCAGCTGTATTTTGAAAGTTTGACAGAAAAATTATAGATGTAGTTCACTGGAAAATTGGATTTTGGTGTCACCGAGTCAAACATTTCGGTGCTGCCGAGACTCACAAAACCCTTAACCGAAACTTGGCAATAGTTTCGATCAGACCAAAAACTGTCACTCGGTCTCACCGAGTTCTGTCCTCAGTAGCAGAAAAAGGAAATCGGTGGAACTGATTTTTCTGACTCGGTATCACTGAGATGCAATTTCACGGGCAACTAAACCTAGAATTTTTTGATTCGCTAGACTATGGAGTTTATCTTGCTAATAGAACGATATCAAATTGTGGCTGGACAATGAAAAACCCTAATGCGTAAGAGTTGCAGGTCGGAGCGCAAGAGGGGGCCGAATCTGTACCTAGCTCGGTGACGGATCCGCTACGATGGCGACAGGGGCGAAGATTCCGTCGATGACAGCGATTCCCAGCGGTGGAGGAGTGCGGAAAGACAAGGGCGATGACCAAGGGGTCCTTCTGCGACAGCTTGGGGCTTGGGGCGCGATGGTTCAAAGAATGAAATTTTGAACCGTCGGGACCACCAAATATATACCCTACACTGTCGGCGACGCCGCTAAATTTCCGGTGTCACCGAGTTTCTCAACTGTTAGCTGACACGGAAACTCGGTGTAACCGAGAACATGGAATCGGTAGTAGCAAGGCAAGAAATCTAGATCAACCCTAGGCATTCGGTGTGACCGAGATTTTGGGATTGGTTCCATCGAGAGGCATTTGGGAGGTTTTAATGGTTAGTCCTTGTCTATACGAAACTCCGAGTGCTCCTCACACAGAGAGATCGAAAAGCACTTGTTCAAATTTTGTGACGCAGCATGAATGGAGTATGAGGTGAGAAAGCATAGATAGCTAAAGAAGTGGTCCTAGGCATTCTTTTCTATCCAATTGGCAAATAAATATGAAAAGACAAATAGCAACAATTGGATATCCTCAAATGAGTAAATAAATTCAGACCAACATGCTCACACAATAAGATGTCAAATGAAATCATGGCAAACATGCACAAACACAATAGCATCTAACAAGCACTTTGGCAATAATGAAGTCATCTATATATGAGTATTTGACTTAGGAGCCAAGTAAGAATACTTGATCATAAGTCATACTCATCGTTTAAGCACAAGTGGGGTTACCACTTTGACATAAAGCATTTAATGTTGTCACATTCTTATGAGATGCTTTAACTCAAGTCTTAGAGTAAAGCTCCCCTAGATGTGACACACCCCATCAAAGGGATAAACTAACCTTGGGTTTTGTCTATGAAGACTTCATGTTGGTGAGGTAGTGGTGGATGCTCAAAGATGATGAAGATCACGAAGAGTTGGGAGCATCCTTGTTGTTTCATTACTCTTCTCACCTACATGGGTTATCCCCAACACACAAGAGAAAAATACAAGGATATCTATGGACATGGAGTGCAAAGCATATGTGATGATGTCCATTTATTTGTTGATTAACTTGTCCCCTACTTACCATTGAGGGAATGAGTGACTCCTTGAACTATTGCATAATGTTGATGTTGTTTGCAACTAGTTCTTGCCAATAATGAATGTGAGTGAATTTCATTGACGGAGTCACCCCTCAAGAACTCTCTAGTTCTTCTTATAGGGGACCCACATCAAGTTGATGGGTATCCTTGGTGTTGAAGTAGCACTTGTAGAAATTAATCTTGTAGTAGCCTTGGGAACCCACTTCACCAAAGCTTGGGATTCATCTTCATTTGAGTCAAAGTCCTCTTGAAGCTTGTTATTTTCCTTGAGCTTGGTGTCTTGTGGTGGACGGTCATCTTGAACTTTTGTTCCCTTGGGAAGAGTATTTTAACACTTCTCCTTTTGAGCAACAAACTTGGGATTGGGGTATTGACCTTCTTCCCATTCAACTCCATTAGCGTTGAAGTAGCCAACACCACGATTCTTCCGGTATCCTGCATGCTTGCGTAAAATCTCCTCAATTTTTTTGCACCCTTCAAGACTCTTGTGGATACCTTTCTCTATAATCCCTTTCAAGAGTTCATTTTCTTGCTCAAGTGTAACTTGGCTAAGAGAAGAGTTAGTGGGATCAAGAGAGCTACTAGAAGCAATATCATTGGATTTATCATTTTTATTGCTACTAGTTGAAGAACCTTTCTTTCCTTTGTTACTAGCTTGCTTAGACTTAACTTGTGGCATGAACATAGATAAGAGAAGTCGTTTGGCTAGATAAGAGCAACTATTGTTTCGAAGATCGGCATCGATACCTTTAAGGAACTCATGTTCTTGCTCTAAATTGAGTTTCTCAAAGCGTAGCTTCTCATGTGTCCTTACAAGCTCTCTATGATCTTCTAGAGTTGACTCATGAGCTAACTTAAGAGTTTTTAGTTCTTGAGTTAGTCATTCTGTTTCCAACTTATCATCATCACACGACTTATCTACACTAGAGTGGGTACTAACAAGTTCATTTTGACTAACATTACTAGTTTTGTCAAATAGCAAGTCATCTTCAATTGACAAGTCATCTTAATCACTATTGAAATCAAGATACTCGGGTGTGATACCTTGGGGCCTTTAGCCATGAAGCAACTTCCACTCCCTTCATTTGGTGAATCAAATAGATCATAAGAGTTGGTAGTCACTAGTGCAATTCCGGCAACACCTTCATCTTGACTATAGTCGGATTTGGAGTGATAGCTTCTCTCGGAGTGGTTGTCGGAGTCGGAGCCGGAAAACCATTCACCAATATGAGCTTGATGTTTCCTTCTTGAGTAGCTCTCGGTGTAGTTGTCCTTCTTCTCCGAGTCCCTACTTATCCTTGAGGGTCTTCGTTCATAACGATCATCTCTACTCCTTCTCTATCTTCGAAGTGACTCGTCTCTTGAGCTTCGTCTTCTTGGTGACTCTTCTCTTTGTTTGTAGGGAGCCGTGCACTCATTGGAGTAGTGTCCGGGCTTTCCACAATTGTAGCAGTTTCGGTCACGACTTGACGAACGCTTCTCTTCATATCTTGAGTTGGAGGTTCGATCTTTGCTTTTATTCTTGTAGAACTTGTTGAATTTCTTGACCATGAGGCTTATCTCTTCATTTGTGACAAGGTTGTCGCTTGAGGTAGCGGGAGCATCACTTGTGGCTTTGTAAGCACTGTTAGACTTGTGGTGAAGCTCTTCCTTGTATTTGAATGTCATCTCATGAGCAACAATTCTACCAATCGCTTCCGTTGGCTTGAGATCTTTGTAGTTGGGCATCATTTGGATCATCCAAAGCTCTAAGTATCTTCTTAATGGTGAATTTGTCAGTCATTTCTTTGCTTCCTAAGCCGGCAATCTCATAGGTGAGGAGAGCTAGCCTAGAATACATCTCAGCGACTCCTTCACCATCCTTCATCTTGAACTTGTCAAGTTGGCTTTGAAGAAATCCAACTTGGATTCTCTCACAGATTCTATACCCTCATGCATATCAATCAACGTATCCCAAATCTATTTTGCATTCTCAAGACAGCTGATCTTGTTGAATTCTTCGGGGCATAGGCAGTTGAAGGGAATGTCACATGCTTGAGAATTGAGTTGCAACATCTTCAACTCATCCATGGTCGCTTCACGATCGGGTTCCTTTCTTTCTGCAAAGAATTCACCTTGCATGCCAACATGAAAAACAGCCAAACAGAGGGGTTATGACCAAGCAAATGCATTTTCATTTTGTGCTTCCAAGTAGCAAAATTTATGCCATCAAAGTACGGACCTCTTCGGTGATAATTGACGTCACTAGACGCCCTACTTCTGCTAGGTTGTGAGACCAATGCAATGGAGACCAAAGCTCTGATACCACTTGTAGGATAGAAAGTAGGTCTAGAGGGGGGGTGATTAGACTACTTGACTAAATAAAAATCCAGTTTTTCCCAATTTTAATTCTTGGCAAA
The DNA here is from genome assembly GCA_022496015.1 of Hordeum marinum. NCBI lineage: Eukaryota > Viridiplantae > Streptophyta > Magnoliopsida > Poales > Poaceae > Hordeum > Hordeum marinum. Next base: position 373,372,010 of record CM039672.1, on the reverse strand, counting down.
TTTTAGCATTCATAGTATGTCGAGTACACCCTACACATGCATGTCTAAGAGTATAGCAGCGGAAATTAAAGACATTACAAGAGAGGGTAGGAAGAGCAAACGCAATTGGTGACACGATGATTTTTCCCGTGGTTCTGATAGGTGGCGCTATCATACATAGACATTCATGGAGTTTTCAACCCATGGAGGGTAACGGTCGCAAGAGTCCACGGAGGGCTCTACCCACGGAGGGTTCCATGAAGAAGCAACCTTGACTATACCATGACGACCTACGTCCACAGAGGACTAGCCTTACTCGGGGTAGATCTTCATGAACTAGGCGATCTCCTTGACCTTACAAACGTCTTGGTTCACTCCACAACACGAAGTAGGAGGCTCCCAAGCGACACCTAACCAATCTAGCTGGCACCACCCTCCAAAAGGTAATAGGCTTGATAATGTTGATGAACTTCGTGCTCTTGTGCTTCAAGATGGTAGACTCCTCAACACAAATTCACTCTCTCATAGATATGGCTGGGTAGAAGAGATGGGATTTGTGGAAAGAAACTTGGGGAGGCTAGAAATCAAGATCCATATGGTTGGAGTGGAATATCTTGACCTCACCACAAGGGTAGGTGGTTCTCTCTCGGAAAACCGATAGGATAGGTATGGAATGTTGCTGATTGCTTCTCTCTCGAGTAGGTGCTGGTGGAGGGGTATATATAGGCATCCCCAAAAATCCAACCCTTACACACAATAAATCAGACTCGGTGACACCGATGTGTTAAACTTGGTGGTACCGAAGTGACTAAAAGGTGGAAACTTTTGACTCTCGGTGAGACCGATATGGGAATCTCGGTTGCGCCGATAAGGTAACCAACGGTCAGAATGCTCAATCTCGATGAGGTCGATTCGACAATCTCAGAGGGACCGAAACTGTGAACTTGCGTAGTATAAAGTTGGTAGCCTGAACTCGGTGGCACCAGTATGGAATCAGTTGCACCGAAGTGGCTAGGGTTTGGCTGATTCTGTCTAGGGTGTGGAATCGGTGGCACCGAATGTGGAATGTTGGTTGCACCGATTTTGAGTATTTGGCTTTGGACAGACTTTGGTGGGAGAGTTTGTGGGTGTCTTTGGTGACTATCACTTGTGCACGTATGAGCATATTGTTCACCAATAAAACTTTACCCCCTTTTGATAGTATTGGCTTTCCTATGGACTCTAAATGATTTCTCACAAATATAAAATGTAGAGTCCTCCTGCTTGAAGCTTAGCCAATCCATTTCCTTGCATATTGGGGTATTCCACAATCTCTTTTTGCCAACCCATCATTGAACTTTTCCAGAAACATACTTGATGGAAACATTAGTTTAATGACTTATATGTTGTTATAAATTACCAAAACCACCAAGGGAGCAAATGTGCTTTCAGCTACTACAGGGTCGGGCCTGGTACACGCCACCTTGCCAGATCTGCCAAACCTGGTCTTCACGTGCCCCTCTCAGGAAAAGCCGACGAGGAAAGGTACGAGATCCGCTCGTACGCCAAGGGGGACTCCCGAGCATCGCGACTCAGGGGCCTCACTGGCCACGTAGCCCCTCACCCCTTCGTACCATCCTTGGTGATCTCGGAGGCCCCAACGGTGGCTGAGGTATGCACGGGTTGGGCCTTGCCGTCGCAGAGCACAATGTGTTCAATAATTTCCAAGGTAGGAGGACTTTGGAGCTCGTACATCAAGGGGCACTCGTGAGCATCGCGACTCAGGAGCCTCACTGGCCACGTATCCCCTCACCCCTTGGGTCCGTCCTTCATGAGTCGGTCGGCCCTAACGGCGGCTGAGGTATGTACGGGGCCGGGCCCTACTGACGTAGAGCACAAGGTGTTCGAAATCTCCAAGTTAAACCTATCATCCCCATGTTCCCTTCACGAGGTCTGGTTGTACGTCAAGGGGACTCCTGAGCATCGTGACTCAGGAGCCTCACTGACCCCGTAGCCCCTCACCCCTAGGAACCGCCCATGGTTATTCGGACGGCCCCGACGGTGGCTGAGGTATGAGTGGGGCTCAGCCCTGCCGATGCAGAGCATCACAACAAGCAAGAAGGAAACAAGGCGAAGATAGCAATCATGCATTTCAACAGTTATTACAAGCATTAAAAGTTTTTTGTGAATACAAACGAGTTTAATGCCTCCATGAGGCACGTCGAATGTTGCAGGAAAGAAGCAAGGAAGAGGAATCGGGAGGAGCCTTCGCCGCCATGCACCCCGTCTACAGGGAACTCGTCATCAACATCGTTGGTGTCATCCTCCTCACCACTAACCCCTGCAGCTTGAGGAGGTGGATGAACGGTGATGCGAGTGAAGCTCTTTAGCAGCTCCTCCACAACGGCCTTCACTGCCTCTACAGTACTGCCTCAGACCTCGGGTGCAACCGGGCGGATCTCGGAGTCGAAGTCAAACCCTGGCTTATGAAGGTGAAGGTGGATGAAGACACGCGTTGTGGCATCAGAGAAGAGGTCGCGGCACTCGCTGTCAAAGACCACCTCCACCTTGACAATGGCGCCCTCCAGCGCCTTAGCAAGCTTCGAAGCAAGCCTCGCGAAGCCATCCTCTGGAGCCACCAAGGGCTTCACAAACCCTTCCTGTCAAAGGGACTGGAGTGCTTGGCGCAGCCTGAGCTCGACCGATGGAAGGCCGCTGAGCTATGTGGCCTTTTCCTCTTTGGCCTCGGCAAGAGATTTTTCCATGCTCTCGAGCCGGGCCTTCTCTAGCACGGCCTCCCTTTCCTGCGCCTTTAGGCTCTCTCACGCCACGGCACGGTCGGCTGATGGCCCACAAGTATATGGGATCTATCTTAGTCCTTTCAATAAGTAAGAGTGTCGAACCCAACAAGGAGTAGAAGGAAATGATAAGCAATTTCTAGTAAGATATTCCCTGCAAGCATTAACGGTATTCAAGAAGGGTCTACCAAATATAATGGGACAAAAATCATCTTGTGGGGAGCCAAGAACAAGAAAATCAGTTGGATATTTTATTTTCCCACACAATACTTCAACATCCCTAATAATCCCAACTTGTGATATAATATCTCTATTAGCAAGCTTAATTGTAACATAAATTTCCTCTAACTCAGCTGGTGCAATATCATTCATAATCTCTTTATATAAGGTAAAGGGAATTGCACTCACACTATCAACCATATAACATAAGCCATGATAACAATGATCTCCTATTTTAATAGAAACAATAGGCATGCCAACAATGGTTCTATGTTTATCTTTAGCATCAGGTTTAGCAATTCTAGCAGCTTCATCACAAAATTGAATAACATGCCCATTAATACTATCAACCAATAGATATTTAACCATAGAAATACTAGGCTCAACTTTAATTTTCTTAGGGGGTGTAGGTGTTCTAGCACAACTCTTACGAACCACAGTTGAAGCTTTAGCATGTTTCGTTATTCTCATAGGGAAAGGTGGTCTTTCAATATAAGCAACGGGAATAACAGGATCAGCATTATAAGTAATAGTTTCCTCTTCAACTTTAATAGGTTGAACTACTTTCACTTCAATGGGAGGATGATATTTAAACCACTTCTCCTTAGGGAGATCAACATGATAAGCAAAAGATTCACAAAAAGAATCTACTATCTCAGAGTCAAGTCCATATTTAGTGCTAAATTCATGAAAAGTATCGGTGTCTACGAAGAATTTAATACAATCAAACTTAAGGTTCATACCTGACTCCTTACCTTTGTCAAGTTCCCAATATTCAGAGTTGTGTTTAATTCTTTCCAATAAATCCCATTTGAAGTCAATTTCTTTCTTCATATAGGGATCGGCACAAGATGTATCAACCATGGATTGATCATTACGAGAAACCCGAGTATAAAAATTCTGTATAATAATTGCTCTCGAGAGCACATGATTTGGGCATGAATATAACATTGAATTAAGCCTCCCCCAGGCTTGAGCGATTCTTTCTCCTTCACGAGGCCAAAAATTATGGATATAATTCCGATCACGATGAACTAGATGCATATGATAGAACTTCTGCTGAAATTCCATCTTCAATCGGTTGTAACTCCATAATCGAATATCATCACATAGACTATATCATGTCAATGCATTCTCCTTCAAAGATAAAGGAAAGACCTGCAAGCTTAAATAATCCACAAACTTCATCCATATAGATTAGATGCAAATCAGGATGTAGTGTTTCATCTCCTGCATACGGATTAGCCACCAATTTCTCTATCATACCCGAAGGAATTTAATACTAAATATTATCAATAGGTTCAGTAGGTTGAGGGACAACTCTTTGTGTTTCCGGTCGAGGTGAAGGTACCCTAAACAAACCCCTCAAAGGATTACTTTCTATAGTAACAAGTGACAGTAAATTTCAGCACACTATATAATTTTTTCCTTACCAGATTCCACTTACCAAAGGCGCTTCACTCCCCGGCAACGGCGCCAGAAAAGAGTCTTGATGACCCACAAGTATAGGGGGTCTATCGTAGACCTTTCTATAAGTACGAGTGTAGAACCCAACGAGGAGTAGAAGGGAATGACAAGCGGTTTCGAGCAAGGTATTCTCTGCAAGCACTGAAATAATCGGTAATAGATAGTTTTGTGATAAGATAATTTGTCACAAGTAACAAGTAACAAGTGTAGCAAAGGTGCAGCAAGGTATCCCAATCCTTTTTGTAGCAAAGGACAGGCGTGGACAAACTCTTATATGATGCAAAGCACTCCCGAGGACACATGGGAATTTCTGTCAAGCTAGTTTTCATCATGCTCATTTGATTCGCGTTCGTTACTTTGATAATTTGATATGTGGGTGGACCGGTGCTTGCGTGCTGCCCTTACTTGGACAAACCACCCACTTATGATTAACCCTTCTCACAAGCATCCGCAACTACGAAAGAATAATTAAGATAAATCTAACAATAGCATGAAACATATGGATCCAAATCAGCCCCTTACAAAGCAATGCATAAACTAGGGTTTAAACTTCTGTCACTCTAGCAACCCATCATATACTTATTACTTCCCAATGCCTTCCCCTAGGCCCAAATAATGGTGAAGTGTTATGTAGTCAACATGCACATAACACCACTAGAGGATAGACAACATACATCTCATCAAATTATCGAACGAATACCAAATTCACATGATTACTTATAACAATACTTATCACATGTCCTCAGGAACAAACGTAACTACTCACAAAGCATCTTCATATTCATAATCAGAGGACTATTAATTATCATAAAGGATCTGAACATATGATCTTCCACCAAGTAAACCAACTAGCATCAACTGCAAGGAGTAATCAACACCACTAGCAACACACAGGTACCAATTTGAGGTTTGAGAAAAAGATCGAATACAAGAGATGAACTAGGGTTTGGAGAGGAGATGGTGCTGCTGAAGATGTTGATGGAGATTGACTCCCTCTCGATGATAGGATCGTTGGTGATGACGATGGATTCAATTTCCCCCTCCCGGGGGAAGTTTCCTCGGCAAAATAGCCCTGCCGGAGCTCTAGATTGGTTCTGTCCAAGTTCCGCCACGAGACGGTGGCGCTTCGTCCTGAAATCTTCCTTATGATTTTTTTCCAGGTCAACACCCTCCATATTGCAGAAGATGGGCGTCGGGGACCTGCTAGGTGGGTCACAAGCCTGCTAGGCGCGACCAGGAGGTGGCCGCGCCTGGCAGGCTTGCCACCTCCTAGTGGGCCCCCTCTGGTATTTGTTTCGCCCAGTATTTTTTATATATTCCAAAATAATTCTCCATAAATTTTCAGGACTTTTGGAGTTGTGCAGAATAGTTATCTCAGATTTGCTCCTTTTCCATTCCAGAATTCCAGTTGTGGGCATTCTCCCTCTTCACGTAAACCTTGTAAAATAAGAGAGAAAAGGCATAAGTATTGTACCATAACGTGTAATAACAACCCATAATGAAATAAATATCAATATAAAAGCATGATGCAAAATGGACGTATCAACTCCCCCAAGCTTAGACCTCGCTTGCCCTCAAGCGTAAGCCGAGATCGAAAAATATGTCCACATGTTTAGAGATAGAGGTGTCGATAAAATACAATACGGACATGAGGGCATCATGATCATCTTTAGAACAACAATACTTATTGTATAAGATTTCTTATGCTAGAGTAACAATTCATTCAGAAGATAAAGTATGAACCAAGAACATTATTGACAACCAACAAACGATGATCTTAGTCATTGAAGCAATTGGCAATTTATCATAACATCGGAAAGAGTCAATATAAGAGCTTGTAAAGCAAACCCACATCTTCAATCAACTTTTAGTCTTTCATAATTGCTAACACTCACGCGGTACTAATGAGATCAAAGCTTCAATCAGACACAAAGAAATATAGGGGCTTATAGTTTTGCCTCCCAACTATTAACCTCAAGGGTGATGTCAACAATAATAACTCATGATCACCCACATCCGGTTGGATATATGCATCTACATCATTTCCCAACACATAATGCTTTCCAAGAGAGAGGCAAAATATAGGAAGTGGTGAGGATCACCATGACTCTTGCATAAAGATAAGTACTTATAAAGTAAAAGTAACAGATAGGATCTTCACAGAGGGAAGCAGAGGTTGTCATGCGCTTTTTGTTTTGGGATGCACAAACCCTTAGTGCAAAGGAATGCCGCGTTGTATTGCCCTTTGTGATAGCAACCTTTATTATGTAGTCCGTCGCTTTTATTTCTTTACTATCACAAGTTCGTACAACGCTTATTTCCCTTACAATAAAAGATTGCACATATTTAGGAGCAATTCTTATTGATTTTTGCACCAATGACAACTTACTTGAAGGATCTTACTCAATCCATAGTTAGGCATGGTGGACTCTCATGGCAAAACCGGGTTAGGTGTTTGGATGCACAAGTAGTATCTCTACTTGGTGCGGATGTTTTGGCTAATATGAGGTGGAAGCAAGCACTACATGTTGAAGGATCTAAAACCATATAACTTCTATCCGCAAGCAAGCAAATATAAACCATTATGTTCTCTTCCTTGTCCAACATCAACTTTTTAGCATGTAATATTTTAATAAGTGGACACAATCATAAAAGATGTCCAAGATAATATATTTATATTTGAATCTCTCTTTCTTTATTACTTTCTTTTAATTGCCCCAATGACCAATCACTATGTTTGTTAACTCCCAACAAATTTCTATCGACATACTTCTTATATGTGAATTCATCACTCCCCATAAGATCATTAAGTATAATCCTTGCTTTTATTATATTATTCTTTTATTTATTACTCTCAAGAGCATAGTAAGCTAGAAAAGCCCTCACAAAAAAACTACTTTTTATTATATACTCTTGGGCTTGCTTACATAAGGGGAGAAAAAAGCAAAAACTAAAAGCTAGATCATACTTAAACTTTATTCTACTAGATCAAAACAAAATAAAAAGGATCGAACTAAGAAAAACAAGAAAAAGGAAAAAGGAAAAAGGGTGTGATGGTGATACGATACCGGGGCACCTCCCCCAAACTTGGCACAAGCCAAGGGGAGTGCCCATACCCATGTGCTTAGATGTCCTTCTTCGGAGGTGATGGTGGTGGAGTTATGGATGAGGTTGGAAGCTTGTCCTCCGTCTTCCAAGGCATAGGGTAAACATCGCAAAAATATGAACGAGTCTCCGGAATCCTCAAATCTGCAGCCAAACTCATTCTCTTAAATTTGTATTCATACTCATAGTTTTGGTTTTGCAGATCGTAGATCCGGGCTTGGGGATGCTCGATTCTCTCATAAAGCTTAAAGATGTGTTCCCCGATGTCCTTAGTGTCCGGCTTGTGTTTATAGGTAAACTCTGAGATCATTATATGATTGGCATTGAGTCCGCGTTCTACCATCCCTTGGCACTTGAAGACTTGTTGCTCCATAGCTTCGAGCCTTGTTTCCATGCTTCCAGTCTTCTTTGGCCCCTCAACTTCACGGATGTGCAGCACCCCCTCACGCATATCAATGGTTTGAGGGTGTTCTAGCACCTCTCCAAGATAAGGGTTGATGACCTTCTCGAAGAACTTGTCTTTCGGAGCACTTGGGGACGCCATGACAATCTAAATCTGTAACAGAAACAGCTCAAAGCGAAAACAGGAGGTATTGTCGTGATACAAAAGTCCAAACCTTTGGGAGATTATGTAATGAATTTTTGTCGACCCAAAGGAGTGTACCACAAGCAAACAGAGTCTAGAGGGTGCATGGGGTGGTGGCAAGCCCCCTAGGTGCGGCCAAGGGTGGCCACACCTAGTAGGCTTGTCGCCTCCTCGTGCATCTTTGGGAAGAAAGACCGAGCGACGCCGGACCTGGAGAGGTCCCAACTGAGGCCGGGATCTGGGAGCAAGAGCAGGCGCGCAGAAGAGGAAAGCAGTAATGTCTTGCCGTTGGAAGTCGGGATTTTGTCGATTCGGGCGGTGGCCGAGAGGACGCCCCATGTCAGTTGCATGATGCGTGGCAGCCCTGGCCCCTTAGGCATTTGGGGCTCGCGTCACTTTGGTACGTCCTCAAGGCTTCGCCTTGAAGCCATCTCGAGCATGCCTTGGGCCGGGGGGCTACTGTCGGCATTCTGGGAATGGGGGTACCCACGCCTGCCTGCCTGCGGGGTAGGACATGGCCCACCTCGTCAGCCAGGCTCGGCCTGGTGCGGCTCCACTCAAGACAAGGCCCTCGCGAGGACCCTATACTCGCGAGGAATAACGACACCTAGGCCAGAAAGGATGGGCCTCATCAGGCCCCCTTAGGAGCAACGGAGATCTCTATGCAGAACCCATCCTAAGGAGTCAAAGATGAGGCAGGGAAGGACAGGCGGGTGCCAGCGCGCGAGGCGGTGCAGTTTCCTCTTTGGTACAAAGGGAGCAAGCCGCTTTACAAAGGGACCACGACCCCGACCTTGCAGGGCGGATGTCATCGCCGAGCCCACCACTACATCATCGACAGCCGCTTTGCAGGCGAAGACCGCCTTTGGACAGGGCACGGATGTACTCCTGTCCCCCTTCGAAATTGGCCGTTGTGGGATCCCTTCCCGCCATTGTGATAAGGTAACAGGACCCAGGCCGCTGCTATATATAGAGGCTATGTCACGCCGTAGTGGGGGATCTGACCCATGACTTAGCCACTCAAACCATGAGACGAGGAGAGAGCCAAGAACACCGCTTGAGCAACCTCGCGAGGCTCGAGCTCACTGTACTAGTTCATCCACCACACCTCCCCGAGAGGCAATCCAACAAAGAAGAAGTAGGGTATTACGCTTCACAGCGGCCCGAACCTGGGTAAACGGTCGTGTTCATCTTCATCCTCGTCACCATTCGAGTTTGCCACAGTATTCATCGAATAGCGATCTAGGTAGGGCGAGGCTACAACGGATCTTCGCACACGCCTGTGTGTTCGAACCTTGATGGTTTTGCGGAGGCCGAAATCCGACACTGCCCTTTGCTACAAAAAGGAGTGGGCTAAATTTCTGCACCTTTGTTACTATTGCTAATTGTCACTAGTTAGGATTTTACCTTGCTACAAAATTATCTATCACTATTACTCACAACACTTTCAAGGAATACCTTGATAAAACTGCTTATTATTTCCTTCTACTCCTTGTTGGGTTCGACACTCTTACTTATCAAAAGGACTACGATTCATCCCCTATACTCGTGGGTCATCATTATGTGGCACTGTAGCCACTACCAACATAGTATGTTTACTATTTAGCCATTATGGTTACCCCTTGAGCTATAAAAGGGGTTCCATGGCAACCTTTACAAGGGCGGAAACCCTGTCCTTTTGCATGTAGTAATGTGCTTCCGTGCATCCTTGCCGGCAAGTTGCGCTCCTTATAACTTGCACAACACATATAATCCATCAAAACACAGGACATAGGGTATTCACTTCATGATGGCCCGAACCTATCTAAACCCTCTGTATGGTGATAGTTGGTTCCGCTCTTTGTCTACTACTATCCCCACAGTCAAACCGCAAAGGGGCTCTTCGTTGTTTGATACGTCTCCAACGTATCTATAATTTATGAAGTATTCATGCCATGTTTACAACAATTTTATATCATTTTGGTATGATTTTATTAGAACTAACCCGGACTGACGTTGTTTTCAGAAGAACTACCATGGTGTCGTTTTTTGTGTGGAAATAAAAGTTCTCGGAATAGGCTGAAAATTTACGGAGAATATTTTTTCAAAATATAAAAAATACTGGAGCAAAAGATACCGAAGAGAAGTTCCGAGGAAACCACAAGCCCAGGGGATATATTCCCGTCTTGTGGGGCCCTCGGGAGTCCCCCTGACTTGATTCCAATGCCAAGTACTCCTATAAATCCTATAACCCTCAGAAAGAAACTGGGATCGGGAGTTTCGCCGCTGCAAGCCTTTGTAGCCACGAAAAACCAATCGGGAGCCCGTTCCGGCACCCTCCCGGAGGTGGAAACCATCACCGGAGGCCATCTTCATCATCACGGCGGTCACCATGACGAGGAGGATGTAGTTCACCCTCGGGGCTAAGGGTATGTACCAGTAGCTTTGTGTTTGATCTCTCTCTCTCTCTCGTGTTCTTGAGATGACACGATCTTGATGTACCGCGAGCTTTATTAATATAGATGAATCATATGGAATTTTCCCCTCTATATCTTCTTGTGATGAATTGAGTTCTCCCTTTGAAGCTTTCTTATCGGATTGAGTCTTTAAGGATTAGAAAACACTATATGTATGTCTTGCAATGGGATTCCATGGTGACAATAGGATGTTCTTTTGATCCACTTGATGTATGTTTTGGTGATCAACTTGCGGGTTTCATGACATTGGGAATCTATGCATAGGAGTTGGCACATGTTTTCGTCTTGACTCTCCGGTAGAAACTTTGGGACACTCTTTGTAGTTCTTTGTGTTGGATTAAACATGATGAATCTGAAATTGTGTGATGCATATCGTATAATCAAGCCCATGGGTACTCGTGGTGACATTGGAGTATCTAGGTGACATTGAGGTTTTGGTTGATGTGTATCTTAAGGTGTTATTTTAGTACGAACTCTAGGGCTCTTCGTGACACTTATAGGGATAGCTCATACGATTGATCGGAAAAGATAACTTTGAGGTGGTTTCGTACCCTACAATAATTTCTTAGTTTGTTCTCCGCTATTTGTGACTTTGGAGTGTACTCTTTGTCGCACGTGAGGAATTTAGATATGATTCAACTATGTTAGTATTGTTGAGAGAACTTGCACTACTAAAAGTATGAACCCTAGGCCTTGTTTCTAAGCATTGCAATGCCGTTTGTGCTCACTTTTATCAATCGTTACCTTGCTATTTTTATATTTTCAGATTATAAAAACCTATATCTACCATCCATATTACACTTGTACCACCATCTCTTTGGCGAACTAGTGCACCTATACAATTTACGATTGTATTGGGTCTGTTGGGGACACAAGAGACTCTTTGTTATTTGTTTGGAGGGTTATTCGAGAGTGACCATATTCATCCTACACCTCCCATGGATTGATAAACCTCAGGTCATCCACTTGAGGGAAGTTTGCTACTGTCCTACAAAACTCTGCGCTTGGAGTCCCAACACGAGTCTACAAGAAGGTTGTGTAGTAGACATCAAGGTCTTTTGTTGCGCCATTGCCGGGGAGGTGAGTGATTGAAGCTATATCTTTAGATCTTGCATTTGAATCTTTTAGTTTCTTGTTTATTCACTAGTTTGGTTTTATAAAATAAAACTACAAAAAAATGGAATTGAGGTTGCCTCATATATTTCATCTTTATAATGTCTTTCGTGAAAATGATGGTTTGGAAAATTGTGCTCAATTGGTAGAGGAAAAATTTATGAAAATAATTAATGAGAATTCCTTGAATGATGAGCATGATTGCAATATTGCTAGTATGAATTCTCTGAATATCCATGATGCTAATAATATGCAAAGCCACAACTTTGGGGATGCTATCTTTGATGAAGATGATATTTTTAGTCCCACAAGTTTTGATGAGCAAATTTGTTATGATAATGACATGGCTACTATCTATGGTCATTATGATTATGACATTTATTCTATAAAGAGTGATAGTAACCATGAAACTAGTCATCATGATTTTAATATTCAATGACGTTATGTCAATCAAGTATCTCATGATAGTTATTTTGTTGAGTTTGCTCCCACTATAATGAATGAAAAGAAAATTGCCTATGTGGAGAGTGACAAAATTTCTATACTTGTGGATCATGAAGATAATGATTTATGTGATAGTTATATAGTGTAATTACTTCATGATGCTACTGAAAATTATTATGAGGGAGGAACATATGCTTGTAGGAATTGCAATAGTATCAAGTTTCCTCTTTATGTGTTCAAAGTTTTAAATTTATGCTTGCTTTGCCTTCTTATGCTAGATGACTCTTGTTCCCATAAATTTTCTGCTCGCAAAATCACTATGCATAGGAAGTGTGTTAGACTTAAATATGCTTGTCATGCGATTATTGATGCTCTCTTACATGTTTCAAATACTATTCTTATATGAGCATCATTGAAATAATCATGCCTAGATAAATGGCATGAAAGGAAAGTGCTTGTTGGGAGACAACCCAACACTTTTAATTTCTGTTTTTGCATGTTCACCTGATTAAGCTACGGTAGTAATCATGTTTGTGTCTTATATTTCAATAAAGTGCCAAGTAAAAACATTGGGATGACTCACAAGATGAGTAGAATTGATGCTGAACCAAAACAGAAATTGTTCAATCCAGTACAGGAATTTTATTTTTTACAGGAGCGTGATAATGATCTAAATTTTTTACACAATCTTTATATAAAAATTATTAAGGTTTTACTAATTTTTCAGAATTTTTAGAGACAGGGAGGTATGGTTATACTACAAATCTTCACCGACTATTCTGTTTTTGACAGATTTTGTTTTGCATGCATAGTTTGCTTGCTTTAGTGTTACCATAGCTTATATTCAGTGATATAAATTGTGGTAATGATAGAATAAAATAGGTATTATTTGAGAGCAATTATGAATCTTTTCTTGAAAGTACCTAAGTGAATGATCTTTATTTATTACACTAACCTTTCTCACGAAGTTCCGTTAAGTTTTGTGTGATTAGAGTTTTCAAGTTTTGAGTGAGACGCCGATATGAGGAGAACAAGAAGTGACAAGAACCTAAGCTTGTGGATTCCCAAGGCACCCCAAGGTAATATGAAAGGAATACTCAAGCGCCTAAGATTGGGGATGCCCTGGAAGGCATCCCCTCTTTCGTCTTCAACATTATCGGCATATCTTACTTAGAGCTATATTTTTATTAATCATATAAGATTTGTTTTGCTTGGAGCGTCATTATATTTTGTTATTTTATGTTAGGTGTTATTTATAATCTTGTTTTTCAATAAAAAGTTCCAACAATTGCCTTTAGGATGCTTGAATTGTGTGTTTGATATGTGATATGTGAAAACAGAAAGTTTTTCTATAGTATTTAATTTTTCATATTTTATTGGAACGTGGAAAGTTTCTAGAATTTTTAAAAATAATTTTCATATAAATTATTAGCACGTCCTCAATTTTCATAATTTTTGAGTTACATAAGTACACTGGTTTAATAGATTGCTACAGACTCCTTTGTTTGGACAGATTGTTGTCATAGTTTTGTTATCTACTTATCCTGTACTTTCCATAGCCTATATTGGTAGATATAAATTGTGAAAATGATAGTAAAGAGTAGATAATGTTTGAGAATTATTTTTCAACTTGTCTTTGCAGTACATGTAGTGTTGATTTATTCTTATGTGTACTAACCTAACTCACGAGTTCTTTTCGAGTTTTGTGTGGATGAAGTTTATGAGAATTGGTGAACCCATGATATGAGAGGATTGCACAAGATGCAAAATCTCAAGCTTGGGGATGCCCAAGGCACCCCAAGTAAATATTTCAAGAATTCTCAAGCATCTAAGCTTGGGTATGCTACGCATCCCACCTCTCTTCGTCAACTATCGGTTAGCCTATGTTGAGCCTGAATTTTTATTCATTCACATGATGCGTCCTATTCTTGGAGTCCTATTTTTCTTTTGCTTGTTGTTTGAATAAAATACTCAGATCTGAAAATATTTATTAGGAGAGAGAGATTCCTCACATGAATACTTGATTTTTTACCTACTCGTTGATCTTCACTTATGTCTTTTTGGAGTAGTTTGTCTTTTGCTCTAGTGCTTCAGTTATACCTTTGTAGAGCACGGAGGTGGTTTCATTTTATATAGATTGACGAACTCTCATGCTTGACTTATATTATTTTGAGAGTCTCTAAATAGCATGGTAATTTGCATAGTTTATGAATTGCGTCCTAATATGATGGGTATCCGAGAGAGATATAATAAAAACTTTCATATAAAAGTGCATTTAATACTATGAGAAGTTTGATTCCTTATGATTGTTTTGAGATATAAAGATTGTAATATTAGAGACATCCTAATGAGTAATTGTGGACTGGTAGAAATACTGGTGTGAAAGTTTGTGATTCCCGTAGCATGCACGTATGGTGAACCGTTATGTGACGAAGTCGGAGCATGATTTATTTATTGATTGCCTTCCTTTGTGCGGAGGACGGGATCGCGCGATGGTTAACACCTATCAACCCTTCCCCTAGGGGCATGCGTCTAGTACTATGTTTTGATGACTAATGGACTTTTGCAATAAGTATGCGAGTTCTTTATGACTAATGTTGAGTCCATGGATCATACGCACTCTCACCCTTCCACCTTTGCTAGCCTCTCTAGTACCACACAACTTCCATCGGTGCATTCAACCCACCATATACCTTCCTCAAAACAGCCACCATACCTACCTATTATGGCATTTCCATAGCCATTTGGAGATATATTGCCATGCAACTTCCACCGTTCCATTTATGACACACATCATCGTTCTCATATTGCTTTGCATGATCATGTAGTTGACATCGTATCAATGGCAAAGCCATCGTTCATATTTTTTATACATGTCACTCCTAAGTCATTGCACATCCCGATACACCGCCGGAGGCATTCATATAGAGTCATATTGTGTTCAAAGTATCGAGTTGTAATTCTTGAGTTGTGAGTAAATAAAAGTGTGATGATCATCATTATTACAGTGTTGTCCCATGTGAGGAAAGGATGATGGAAGCTATGATTCCCTCACAAGTTGAGATGAGTCTTCGGACTTTACAAAAAAAAGAGGCCCAGGAAGCCCAAATAAAACAAGAGGCCAAAGAAGCCCACCAAAAAAAGAAAGAAAAGAGAGAAGGGACAATGCTACTATTCCTTTTTCCACACTTGTCCTTCAAAGTAGCTCAAAGATCTTCATGATAGAGAGTCTCCAATTTTGTCACTTTCATATACTAGTGGGATTTTTTCATTATAGAACTTGTCTTGTATATTCCAATGATGGGCTTCCTCAAAATTTCCCTAGTTCTTTGTGAGCAAGCGAGTTGGATGCACACCCGCTTAGTTTCTTTTTGAGCTTTCATACACTTATAGCTCTAGTGCATCTGTTGCATGGCAATCCCTACTCACTCACATTGATATCTATTGATGGGCATCTCCAGAGCCCGTTGATACGCCTAGTTGGTGTGATATTATCTCCTTATTTTTTGTCTTCTCTACAACCACCATATTCTATTCCACCTATAGTGCTATGTCCATGGCTCACGTTCATGTATTGCGTGAGAGTTGAAAGAGTTTGATAATACTAAAGTATGAAACAATTTATTGGCTAAAACTAGGGTTGTGCATGATTTAATACTTTGTGTGATGAAGATGGAGCATAGCCAGACTACATGATTTTGTAGGAATAACTTTATTTGGCCATGTTATTTTGAGAAGACATGATTGCTTTATTAGTATGATTGAAGTATCATTGGTTTTATGTCAATATTAAACTCTTGTTTTGAATCTTATGGATGTGAATATTCTTGCCAGAATAAAAATATTACACTCACAAAAATGTAGCTAGAATTCACACTTCATAAATCATTTCTTTTATCATTTACCTACTCGAGGACAAGCAGGAATTAAGATTGGGGATGCTCATACGTCTCCAACGTATCTATAATTTATGAAGTATTCATGCCATGTTTACAAAAAAAAATCTGATTTTGGTATGATTTTATTAGAACTAACTCGGACTGATGTTGTTTTTAGTAGAACTACCATGGTGTCTTTTTTTGTGTAGAAATAAAAGGTTCTTGGAATGGGCTGAAAATTTACGAAGAATATTTTTGGAAAATATAAAAAATACTGGAGCAAAAAGATACCGGAGAGGAGTCCTGAGGCAGCCACAAGCCTAGGGGCACCCCCTAGGGCACGCCCCTTGGCTTGTGGGCCACTCTAGAGTCCCCTGACTTGATTCCAACAACAAGTACTCCTATAAATCCCGTAACCCCCCAGAAAGAAACCTAGATCGGCAGTTTCGTTGTCGCAAGCCTCTGTAGCCATAAAAACCAATTGGGAGCCCGTTCCGGCACCCTGCCGAAGGGAGAAACCACCACTGGAGGCCATCTTGATCATCCTGGCGGTCTCCATGACGAGGAGGGAGTAGTTCACCCTCGAGACTGAGGGTATGTACCAGTAGCTATGTGTTTGATCTCTCTCTCTCATGTTCTTGAGATGGCATGATCTTGATGTACCGCGAGCTTTATTAATATAGATGAATCATATGGAGTTTTCCCATCTATCTTCTTGTAATGAATTGAGTTTTCCCTTTGAAGTTTTCTTATCGGATGGAGTCTTTAAGGATTTGAGAACACTTGATGTATGTCTTGCGATGTGATATCCGTGGTGACAATGGGATGTTCTATTGATCCACTTGATGTATGTTTTGGTGATCAACTTGTGGGTTCCGTGACATTGGGAATCTATGCATAGGGGTTGGCACATGTTTTCATCTTGACTCTCCGGTAGAAACTTTGGGGCACTCTTTGAAGTTCTTTGTGTTGGATTGAACATGGTGAATCTGAAATTGTGTGATGCATATCATATAATCAATCCCATGGATACTCGTGGTGACATTGGAGTATCTAGGTGACATTAGAGTTTTGGTTGATGTGTATCTTAAGGTGTTATTTTAGTATGAACACTAGGGTTGTTCGTGACACTTATAGGGATAGCTCATACGATTGATCGGAAAAGATAACTTTGAGGTGGTTTTGTGCCCTACAATAATTTGTCCGTTTGTTCTCTGCTATTTGTGACTTTGGAGTGAACTCTTTGTCGCACGTGAGGGATTTACATATGATTCAACTATGTTATTATTGTTGAGAGAACTTGCACTAGTGAAAGTATGAACCCTACACCTTGTTTCTAAGCAAAGCAATACCATTTGTGCTCACTTTTATCATTAGTTACATTGCTGTTTTTATATTTTCAGATTACAAAAACCTATATCTACCATCCATATTACACTTGTATCACCATCTCTTTGCCGAACTAGTGCACCAATACAATTTACCATTGCATTGGGTGTGTTGGGGACATAAGAGACTCTTTGTTATTTGGTTGCAGTGTTGTTCGAGAGAGACTATATTCATCCTACGCCTCCCATGGATTGATAAAGCTTAGGTCATCCACTTGAGGGAAATTTGCTACTTTCCTACAAAACTCTACGCTTGGAGGGCCAACACGAGGCTACAAGAAGAAGGTTGTGTAGTAGACATCCTTGTTCCCATACATTGTTGCACCTCAACATCTTTGGTGTGCCAGGTAGGGGTATCGTGTGCATGAATCCATGCCGGCTTTCTGGGCGTCTACTTCATCATCTACATCACTGCCCATGGCCCCAAAGAAGTCCAAGGGTACGTCCATGAGCACCCTGTCCATGTCCAAGCTGCTAGCGTTGGCGACTATGATAAACGGGGGTGCAAGAGCAATGCCATGGCGGTGCGCCAGCGAGCGCATACACCATAGCTGTGTGATCCAGATTCCCACCTGCTGAGATCCACTCACTATCGCTACCTCCACTGATGTTGCAGGGGGCTCCAAGGGCAACATGGTGGCGCGCAACCGTGAAGCAGTGAGGCATACTTCAAGGCCCTCCCAAGACGGCCATAATACACCACCGTGAGGTGCTGGCGGTTCCAGGCGGCATCAAGATCAAGATCAAGACCCTGTGTGCCACTCTCAAGATGCACAGGGACAACCACCACACCGACCTGTCGGCAAGCATCGACATATGCGATGAGAGAGCAATGATGCTCCTACTGACTTTGTGATAAGTTGTAGCATTGTACTCTCCTCATGCTCCATGCCCGAAACAGCCGCGGAGGCAATGGCCAGAGCACAACTGCTACTGTACTTCCCTTCAGCTCTGGAACCTATGAAGGAGTGGAGGGCTACTATCCAGAGCCTCCTCAGCTTCGCTAACCACGAAAAGACGGAGCAGGCAGGACCATCGCGAGTGCACCCCACTGCGCCAATGCGACCAGCTGGCGAGCACAGTGTTGGTGGAGCACCAATGGTGCAATCGTTTAGATACCCAACCCAACACAGTCAAGTCTCTGTGCTTTCTGTGCCATCCCTAGATCAGTATGCTAGCACACATAGTACTTCGATGAAATACCATAACATCACATGTAAAATAAATATCGTAGATCTAGAGTATACCTTATATATCAAAGAAGAAACAAGGCATAAGAGTGTGGAGTCCCATCAACACCAACGGGAAGTTGAGTATATAGTGGAACCCTATATCATAACTCTTACTCATCGTAGAAATCCTGCAACATGATACGTTGCAGCCATGTAGGTCACTACATTGAATGTACCAACAAGAACACAATAGAAACAGTTGAAAAGGCTATTCCATATGCAATATGGTTGTGGTAGCTCTAAGTCTATTTTTTGCGTAAAAGACAGTTTTCCCTAACTCTAAGTTTTCATCTGCATTTTAATACTATGTGGGTGTCATTTATGAGAGAGTTCCGCCAGCCAATTTGCATTCCCAAGTCGTTAAAATCCCAAAATTCATCTAATCGGTAACAGTGTTGAGAATATCTAGACAATCCAATTCCATACGCTCAAAATGTCCGTAACCGGGGACACGACTAATCGATTAGTTTAACACTCTACATAGGTTTGTGCATCTTTCCTGCAAGACTCGATCGCCTACCTTGAAGTCCTCGCATTGCACGGTGTTTGAGAATAGGATGACTGAGACACAGTCTTTCCGGAGTACTCAACTATGCTAGAGCCCATAATAGCTTGCGGGTGCACATGGAAACTTATGGTCTTGAAAGATCCATCAATCTCTTTGACCCTGGGTGGCCTTCCGTAAAACGAGGTGATCCCTGGACAATCCTCAGGATCCCCTGGTAAAACTGGGTGATCACTGGTCAAACCCCAAGATCCCCTAGTAAAACTAGGTGATCACTAGTCAAACCTCAGGATCCCCTCTTGAGTATGTAGCCTTGGATGATCACTAGTCAATCCCTAGGATTCCCTATTGAGTTTGTAAAACTGGATAATCACTAGTCAATCCCTAGGATACCCACTTGAATATGTAGAACTGGGTGAACACTAGTCAACCCTTAGGATACCCTCTACTTGCAGGCTATCCACCCAGAGGTGTATTGAAATCTTGAGGTCTCATAGTATTGAGGTTTATCCAGATATTCTTATCACACTCACATCTCACATGAAACACTCATACCAAACCCGACTACTGAATCATAGCTGCAACTAGCTTAGCAACGATTCCTGGGGCTTGGTGATAAGGGTATGGGTTCCTACCTCATGTTCTACTCAAGCTACAAGTTTCAATATTCCTATTGAATGCAAGAGGAGAAGTGGAACTAATGCAATAAAATCATAAGTATTCAAAATATGATCAAAGTGAACTTGCCTTTTTTAGTTGTTGAAGATTATATCACTCTCGGAAATTACTAATAGTACTATTCATCACTCTTTGAGAGGAATCTATATAGTCAAACATTGCATCCACATAAGAAATCAAATCTAGAAGCATTCAAGCACTCAACTAACAATCAGCAAATAAAAGCAATAAAAATAAATCTTAAAACAATAGAAAACCAAAGAAAATCCAAAGAAAACTTCAGAGGAAAACTACATAATGATTAACTACACTTAACAAAAATAGTTTTGCCCTCAATAATACTTAACCGCTAGTTAAAACACTATAATAATAAATTGTTACAAAAGAAAATGCCAAACTAAGAACTTAACACAAAGTATTTTAATCAAAGTTTAAATTGTAAAAAGAATCTATCTAATTGCTATTATACAACTCTAGTTATGATATATACAAATTTTTGTACAAAACAATAGCAAAAAATATTTTAAATTTAACATAGAAAGTGTATAATAATATCTAACAGAAACATATTATAATTTTTCAACAATGATAAAAATTACTTAAACACAACTAAAACAAAAATAATTATGAATAAAACAAATCTATAGTCAAAGCAACAATGTTTTTGCTGCAAATCTATTTTAGATTATTCCAAAAATAATTCGTGAAACCCTACTAGATAGGCAATAGATGTATTGACAACTAGCAAAAAGAATGAACTAAAAACCTATTTTTAATTGAAAGATAATAGCAAATTAGTGTTTAAATAAAATCTATTCCAATTGAAATTTAAACTTTTAAAACATGAAAAAATATATGTTGAAATTACATCAAATTTGCGATCTAAGGCAACTAGAATCACTCAATTTGGATTTGTGCACCAGGATATATAATTTTTCTAAGATTGCAATTATTCTAAAAAAAGGAAATACGGGATTTTTTTGGATCTCACCGGAGTTGACGCCGGAGTTGGGGAAGAAGACCAGATCCGATGATGCAGTGATCACCGAGGGAGGGTGTTCTGGGGGCGACGTAGAAAATTTCTAGCAGGACCCAAGGAACAATGCGAAGGGGTCGGCCGCGTCCGCAGGCGCGGTGGAGACACCACAAGAGTTTACGAACTCCGGTGAGCACATGCGGATGATAGAGTTGGGGAGGAGAGCATCAGAGGGAGCAAATGGCACGATGGGAATGAAAGAGACGTCCGAGGTGCGATGAAGATGGCCGAGGGTGCGCTAGCAAGTCTACAAAAATCCGGCCATTTTCGGATTTCCGGCGAGCTCAAATCTCGGGCTTGATGGCCACAATGAGACGGGGAGGCGGGAAAGGAAGGTGAGGGGAGGCGAGGAAGCTTCTAGGGGCGAGGGGAGCAAGGAAAGGGGGTAACATGGCACGGAAATCATGTTGACATGGCTTGTGGAGGCGATATGGAACTCCCACGTGTGAGACTGAGGACGACCTAGTAGTGGGTTGGGGATTGACAGTTTTTTTAGAAATACGGAGAAAAAAAGAAAATGAGGGATAAATAAAAGTTTTATATAGACATATTCTATATCGAAAATTTCAGCAGAAAATTTCCTAAATCATGAACATATATTCAGAGCCAAATAACATACTTTAAAAAATCAATAACTCTACAATGTTTTAGAATTTGAATTTCAAATAAATTGCAAATGGTTTATGTATTAAATTTTGAATCTTAACACAAATTTGGCTCTAGTTTTTGAGTGGCATTTGCCTCCTCTCATTTTATTTTATTTGAATATTGGAATTGGATTTGAAACACCAAACAGAAAAAAATCAAAGATGGACCCAAATGATTCCCCATTACTTTCCACACTGTTACATAAAGTTTGAAGAAGTCATGTTTTTTTCCCTCATGAAAATCCTTGAGTGGCATGAAGTTTCTAATTTGGAATATTATCACATGGGAATTCATTTATTTCGACAACCCTTTGAATTTCGTTAATGGAAGAAGTCATGTCATCTTCACTCTAGGGTTTAGTGTTCGAAATGAATTTGAATTCATGGGAATCAAAAGTAAGAAAGAAAGTTTTGGAAATTCCTTTTATTCCCTCTCATTTAACTTTCAAAAAGTTTCAAATTCCACTCAATTTCACACAATCAAATATAATCACTTATTTAATATAACATTCCAAAATATAGAATTTGGGGATGTTATAAATCGCCTCCATAACAACAGTGGCAAACCCACAGGGTTGACACGTGGGATAAGATATTCATGGCATCGTCGGGCCCTCGGCAGCGACAAGACCAGGGCCAGATCCTATGAGACCGGCAAGGGAAGGATGCGTGCACCATGATCGAGCGGCATTGGGGGCACGCCGTATTGGGCCAAAAGTTGACGAGCCATCGCTAGGGGTACCGAGGAGCCTGCCTTACGGGATGGGTTGTCCGCGTTCACCCATGAGCTGTCGCAAGTCCGTTGTCCCTCCTCCAAGACCTTCAAACCATATCTATCGGACAAATACTATGGCAATATAAGACACTCAAAGCTCCTTAGCATCTACACCATCGTGATGCAAGCTCCGGGGGACACGACAAGAAAGTGTTCGCCAACTACTTCCCATTGGCGCTCGCCAAAGTGAGGAGTTGGCTCATGAACATGTTGGAGGGCTCCACCCCGTGTTGGGCAGATATATGCAATCAATTTGTTGGCGCTTACCATGAGGGTGAGAAGCTCCCTGGCCAACCCAACGAATTGCACGTGCTCCCCTAGAGAGACGGTGAGTCGCTACACAAGTACATACACTGTTTTAGCTACATGCAGCACAACATCCCCGACATCCATCCTACGGCCATCATCGACGCATTCCACACGAATGTGCGCAACAAGTGGATGCGTGAGGAGATGATCATCAATGAGGTGCCCGACACCGCCGAAATTTATGCTCTGGCGGGAAGTGTGCACTGCTAAAGATGGGAGGAGACTCCGCGGGGAGGATACCGGTGCAGAGGTCTACTCTGACGATGATGACACATCCAACTCAAAGAAGAAAGGTCCAAAGTGCAATGAAAGTCTAGAGGCATGATGTATACTACGTAACTATATCCTTGTAGACTATGTTGGGCCTCCAAGCATAGAGTTTTGTAGGACAGTAGTAATTTTCCCTCAAGCGGATGACCTAAGGTTTACCAATCCGTGGGAGGTGTAGGATGAAGATGGTCTCTCTCTAACAACCCTGCAATCAAATACAAGATATCGCTTGTGTCCCCAACACACCCAATACAATGGCAAATTGTATAGGTGCACTAGTTCGGTGAAGAGATGGTGATACAAGTGCAATATGGATGATAGATATATGTTTTTGTAATCTGAAAATATGAAAACAACAAGGTAACAAGTGGTAATCAGTGAGCAAAATGCTATATTAATGCTTGGAAAGAAGGCCTAGGATTCATACTTTCACTAGTGCAATCTCTCAACAATGCTAACATAGTTGAATCATATAATAATCCTTCAACATGCAATCAAGAATCACTCCAAAGTTCCTATCTAGCGGAGAACATACAATGAAATCGGTGTAGGCAGTAGAACCACCTAAAAGTTATTATTTCCGATCAATGTTTTGAGCTATTCCTACAAGTGTAACAAACAGCCCTAGTGTTCGTAGTAAAATAACACCAATGATACATGTCAATCAACCCTAATGTCAACTAGATACTCTAATATCACCTCAAGTATCCTGGGTAAATTATGCGACATGCATCAAACAATTTCAGATCTATCATATTGAATCCAACACAAAGAACTTCAATGAGAACCCCCAAGATTTCTATCGGAGAAAGTAGTATGAAAACATGCAATTAACCCCTATGCATAGATCCCCAAGGTCACTAGAATCCGCAAGTTGATACCACAACATATATCAAGTGAATTAATAGAATACCCCATTGTCACCACGGGTATCCACATGCAAGACATACATCAAGTGATCTCAAATCCAATATTCAATCTAACAAAAAATCTCAAAGGAAAAAATTCAATTCATCACAACAAGATAGCAAGGGAAGAACACCATATGATCCCACCATATTAACAACGCTCGTGATACATCAAGATCGTGACATCTCAAGAACACGAGGGAGAGAGAGAGAGAGAGAGAGAGAGAGAGAGAGTAAGCACATAGCTACTGGTACATACCCTCAGCCCTGAGGGTGAACTACTCCCTCCTCACCATGGCCTCCGCCGGGATGATGAAGATGGCCACCGAAGATGATTTCCCACCTCCGGCAGAACACTTGCAAGGCTCCAAATGGGTTTTTCATCGATACAGAGAGTTGCAGTGGCAAAGCGGAAAGTCTTTGTTATTTGTGAGGGTTTCTGTATATATAGGATTTTTTCGCATTAGAATCACGCTGTACGAAGCCACATGGGCTCGATAAGCCACCAGGGCGCGCCTAGGTGGGTGGGTGTGTCCTGTTGGCTTGTGGCCCACAAGTGGCTCCCCTCTCGTGGTTATTCGCTCTGGTATTTCTTATTTCCTGCAGAAAAAATCACGAAAAGTTTCGGGCGATTTGGAGAACTTTATTTTTCTGCATAAAAAACAACACCACGGTAATTCTGCTAAAAACAGTGTCAGTCCATGTTAATTATAAATAAGTCATATAAAGTGCATAAAACCCATATAAAAGTATTGTAAACATAGGCAAATATGTCATAATACTTCATAAAATATTGATACATTGGAGACATATCAAAGCAAGGTAGTAATGGCTATCGAGGGGTCCGGCAACTCCAACGCAGGCAACAAACCCAAGATGGATAGCTTTGGCAAGGAAACCTGATGTCTACTACACAATTTTATTCTTGTAGACTATGTTGGGCCTCCAAGCGCAGAGTTTCATAGGACGGTAAAAACATTCCCTAAAGTGGACGACCTAAGGTTTATCAATCTGTGGGAGGTGTAGGATGAAGATGGTCTCTCTGAAACAACCCTGCAATCAAAAACAAGAAATCTGTTGTGTCCCCAACGCACCCAATACAATAGTATATTTTATAGGTGCACTAGTTCGTTGAAGAGATGATGATAGAAGTGTAATATGGATGGTAGGTATAGGTATTTGCAATATGAAAAATATAAAAACAGCAAGGTAACAAGTAGTAAACAGTGAGCGAAATGGTATATCAATGCTTGGAAATAAGGCCTAGGGTTCATACTTTAACTAGTGCAATCTCTCAACATTTCTCACATAATAGGATCATATGATCATCCCTCAGCGTCCAGCAAAGAATCAATCCAAAGTTCATAAGTAGCGGAGAACATAAGATGGAATTGTTGTAGGTAGTAAGAACCACCTCAAAGTTACCCTTTCCAATCAATCTATTGGGCTATTCCTATATGTGTCACAAACAACCCTAGAGTTCGTACTAAAACCAATCTTGATCACGATCCGTCCCGCGAACTCATCACGATCCGTCCCGCAAACTCATTACGATCCGTCTCGCGATCTTGATCATGGTCCTTCTGATCTAGCGCCGAACAGACGGCACCTCCGCGTTCAGCACACGTACAGCTCGATGACGATCTCCGCGTTCTTGATCCGGCAAGAGGGAGCAGAGAGGTAGAAGAGTTCTCCGGCAGCGTGACGGCGCTCCGGCGATGGTGGTGGAGCTATTTCGGCAGGGCTTCGCCTAAGCACTGCAGGAATCCGATCTAGAGGAGCACCGGTGGAACAGGTAGCACGTGGCCGTAAAATCTTGTGCAAAACACCCAATACCACCAGTATATATAAGACGGAGGGAGGAGGAGGGCTGGCGCACCAAGGCAGCCCTTGCGCAAGGAGGAGAGGAGGAATCCTCCTCCAATCCTAGTAGGACTAGGATTCCTCCTTTCCTACTTGGAATCTCTTTCCACCTTGCGTTTTTTTTATTTCTCTTTCAAATCCTGCTGCATGGGCCTCTTAGAGGACTTCCACCAGCCCACTAAGGCCTGGTATTCACTCTCCACAGCCCATGTAGCCTCTTGGGTCGAAATACCCCTCCCGATGGTCTTACGCTACCGGCACTCCAGGTACACTACCGATGATCCCGAAACTTTTCCGGCGACCAAAATAGGACTTCCTATATATGAATCTTTACCTCCGGACAATTCCGGAGCTCTTCGTGACGTCCGGGGTCTCATCCGGGACTCCGAAAAACCTTCGGTCACCACCATACATAACTCTATACTACCGAAACGTCACCAAACCTTAAGTGTGCAGACCCTGCGGGTTCGAGAACTATGTAGACATGACCGAGACACCTCTACGGTCAATAACCAATAGTGGGACCTGGATGCCCATATTTCTTCCTACATATTATATGAAGTTCTTTGTCGATCGAACCTCTATGTCAAGGATTCAGTTAATCCCGTATGATGTTCCCTTTGTTCTTTGGTATGTTACTTGCCCGAGATTCGATCGTCGGTATCTCCATACCTAGTTCAACCTCGTTACCGGAAAGTCTCTTTACTCGTTCCATAATACAAGATCCCGTGACTAACACTTAGTCACATTGCTTGCAAGGCTTGTTGTGATGTTCTATTACCGAGTGGGCCCTGAGATACCTCTCCGTCACACGGAGTAACAAATCCCAGTCTTGATCCATGCTAACTCAACAGACACCCTCGAAGATACCTATAGAGCACCTTTATAGTCACCCAGTTATGTTGCGATGTTTGATACACACAAGGCACTCCTCCGGTGTCTGTGAGTTGCATGATCTCATGGTCATAGGAACATATACTTGACATGCAGAAAACAGTAGCAATAAACTGACACGATCATACGCTACGTTTGTAGTTTGGGTCTTTTCCATCACACCATTCTTCTAATGATGTGATCCCGTTATCAAATGACATCTCATGTCCATGGTCAAGAAACCTTAACCATCTTTGATCAACGAGCTAGTCCATTAGAGGCATACTAGGGACACGGTTTTGTCTATGTATCCACACAAGCATCTAAGTCTCCGATCAATACAATTATAGCATGGATAATAAACGATTATCATGAACAAGGAAATATGATAATAACTAATTTATTATTGCCTCTAGGGCATATTTCCAACATATCAATCAACACTAATGTTACCTACATACTCCAATGTCACATCAAATATCCGTTGATTAATTATTCGACACACATCAAACAATTCCAGATTCATCACATTCAATCCAACACAAAGAACTTCACAAAACACCCCAAGATTTCTGTCGGCGAAGGTAGGACAAGAACGTGCAATCAACCCCTATGCATAGATCCCCAAGGTCACCATAATCGGAAAGATCGTGCCATAACATATATCAAGTGAATCATTAGAATACCCCATTGTAACCACGGGTATCCACATGCAAGACATACATCATGTGATCTGAAATCCAATATTCAATCTGACGTAACAAAATCACAAAGGGAAATATTCAATTCATCACAACAAGATGGCAAGGGAAGAATGATGTCTACTATGCAACCTTCTCCTTGTAGACTCGTGTTGGGCCTCCAAGCGCAGAGTTTTGTAGGACATTAGCAAATTTCCCTGAAGTGGATTACCTAAGGTTTAGCAATCCGTGGAAGGCGTAGGATGAAGATTGTATCTCTCGAACAAACCTGCAACCAAATAACAAAGAGTCTCTTGTGTCCCCAAGACACTCAATACAATGGTAAATTGTATAGGTGCACTAGGTCGACGAAGAGATGGTGATACAAATGTAATATGGATGGTAGATATAGGTTTTTGTAATCTGAAAATATAAAAACAGCAAGGTAACTAATGATAAAAGTGAGCACAAACGGTATTGCAATACTTAGAAACAAGGCCTAGGGTTCATACTTTCACTAGTTCAAGTTCTCTCAACAATACTGACATAGTTGAATCATATGTAAATCCCTCACGTGCGCCAAAGAGTTCACTCCAAAGTCACAAATAGCGGAAAACAAACGAATAAATTATTGTAGGGTACAAAACCACCTCAAAGTTATCCTTTCCGATCAATTGTATGAGCTATCCCTATAAGTGTCATGAACATCCCTAGAGTTCGTACTAAAATAACACCTTAAGATACACATCAACCAAAACCCTAATGTCACCTAGATACTCCAATGTCACCACGAGTACCGATGGGCTTGATTACATGATACGCATCACACAATTTAAGATTCATCATGGTCAATCCAACACAAAGAACTTCAAAGAGTGCCCCAAAGTTTCTACCGGAGAGTCAAGACAAAAACATGTGCCAACCCCTATGCATAGATTCCCAAGGTCACGGAACCCACAAGTTTATCACCAAAACATACATTAAGTGGATCAATAGAACATCCCATTGTCACCACGGATATCCCATCGCAAGACATACATCAAGTGTTCTCAAATCCTTAAAGACTCAATCCGATAAGAAAACTTCAAAGGGAAAACTCAATTCATCACAAGAAGATAGAGAGGGTAAAACTCCACATGATTCATCTATATTAATAAATCTCGCGGTACACCAAGATTGTGCCATCTCAAGAACATGAGAGAGAGAGACAGATCAAACACATAGCTACTGGTACATACCATCATCCCTGAGGGTGAACTACTCCCTCCTCGTCATGGAGACCACCAGGATGATGAAGAAGGCCACGGGTGATGGTTTCCCCCTCCGACAGGGTGCCGGAACGGGCGCCCGATTGGTTTTTGGTGGCTACAGAGGCTTGCGGCGGTGGAACTCCTCGTCTAGGTTTGTTTCCGGGGGTTACTAGATTTATAGGAGTACTTGGCGTTGGAATCACGTCAAGGGGACTCCCGAGGGGCCCACAAGCCAGGGGACGTGCCCTAGGGGCGGCGCCCTGGTGGCTTGTGGCTGCCTCGGGACTCCTCTCTGGTATCTTTTGGCTCCAGTATTTTTTATATTTTCCAAAACTATTCTCCATAAATTTTAGCCCATTCCGAGAACTTTTATTTCCGCACAAAAAACGACACCATGGCAGTTCTGCTGAAAATAGCATCAGTCTGGGTTAGTTCTAATAAAATCAACCCAAAATCATATAGAATTATTTTAAACATGGCATGAATACTTCATAAATTATAGATATGTTGGGGACGTATCAAAGGACGCCATATGATAAACTATATTAGCAAAGCTCGTGATACATCAAGATCGTGCCATCTCAAGAACACGGAAGAGATAGATTAAACACATAACTAGTGGTACATACCCTCAGACCCGAGGGTGAACTACTCCCTCCTTGTCATGGCCTCCGCCGGGATGATGATGAATATGGCCGTCGGATGATGCCTCTCCGGCAGGGTACTTGAAAGGATCCAGATGGGCTTTTCGTTGATACAGAGAGTTGCGGCGATGGAGCGGAGAGTCTCTGTTTATTTCTGAAGGTTTATGTACATAATAGGATTTTTTTTTGGCGTTGGAATCGCCCTAAACGGAGCAATGCGGCCCCACAAGTCATCAGGGTACGCCTAGAGGTGTGGGCGCGCCTTGTTGGCTTGTGGCCCACAAGTGGCTGCCCTCCGATGGTTCTTTGCTCTAGTATTTATTACTTTCTCCGGAAAAAATCATAAAAAAGTTTTGGACGATTCTGAGAAATTTTATTTTATGCACCAAAACAACACCACAGTAATTCTGTTGAAAACAGCTTCAATCCGGGTTAGTTCTAAATAAATAATAGAAAGTGCATCAAAAACATATAAAATAACTGTAAACATAGGCAATTATGGCATGAATAATTCATAAATTATCGATAAGTTGGAGACGTGTCAACATGCCCAAGCTTAATTCCTACTCGTCCTTGAGTAGGTAAATGCTAAATGATGTAATTTATGATGCGTGAATGCTAGCATAGTGAATAGTTTTGATCATTGGTAATTTCAGTCACTTTTCTAGCATCATAACCAGCAAAAATTTCTCATAAAAATCATCATGATAGAGTATTAATCAATTCACATGTCATGGTTCAAATAAGGCATTCGCTTGAAACTTAACAACATATGTTCTTAGTCATCAAACAATTTCAATGCATCATCAAGTCTAAGTAAGAGCTCCACATACTCAATTATCATATAGGCTTCTATGATTGCTAATACTCTAATCGTATTTTTAGAACAAACAACATCCATCGAACATATAGAAACATAGGGGCCTAATGTTTCGACTCCCAACATACGTATCATGAAGATAATTGTTAAAAATAATCAATCATGATCAAATATATTTGACTCGATATATGTGTTTGGACCTTGCCCCACCACATGATGCTTGCCAACTAATAGCTTGAGGTTGAGATAAGAAGTTGACTCAACATGAATAGTTATAGCGTGAGAGTAAATAGATTGTCCCTTCGCATAGGGAAGCAGGGATTTGCACATGTGTGAGAGCTCATTGCTTAAAACAGAGATGAATATATTTTGGGTGGTGTGCCTTTCCCACCAACATCATGACAAGTGGATTTCAATACCTTCCATGCTAATCACATTATTGGTGGTTCCCAAACGGAATTGAAATTTTACTCCCCCTCCACCATTCAAACACATTCCATGGCTGGCTGAATTCAGGGCTGCCCTCCAAACAATCAACTTTCTAGGGGAGTTCTGGTTTATTTATTTTTGTATTATGCAGTAATGGGCAACCTTTTACATGCTTCTCTTGTGCAATTAATATCACATATCATCTGAACGAATAAAAACTTAGGATCAATATAGGCTAACCGATATTTGTTGATGGGGAGAGGGGGGATGCTTAGCATCCCCAAGCCTAGATGTTTGAGAATTCTTGTAATGTTCTCTTGAGGAGCCTTGGGCATCCTCAAGGTTGAGCTCTGGTGTCTCATTAATTCCTCTCATATCACGGTATCACCTAGGTCTCAAAAACTTCATCCATACAAAACTTGAAGAGAACTCGTGAGATAGGTTAGTACACATAAGAATAAATCAACTCTTTATGTACTTCCAATATAAGTTCAATGGTATTTTTTAAACATTGTCTAAAGTATACTATCACTTTCACAATTTATATCTACCAATAGAAGTCATGAAAACTATAGGAGAAGTAGATAACAAAACTGCGAGATCAATCTGTCTAAACAGGACAGTTTGTAGCAATTGATTTAAAAAGTGCACTTATGTATCTCCAAACATTATGAAAATTTAGGACATGATAAAAAAATTATATGAAAATATTGGGTAAACATTTTTGAAACTTCCCATGTTCAGTTAAAATACGAAAATTCAAACACTACAGCAAAAGTTTCTGTTTTTACGCACCACACATCAAACATGCAATTCAAGCATCCTAAAAGGCAATTCTTGGAACTTTTTATTGAAGAAAAAAGATTATAAATATCATATAACAAATAACAAAATATAATGACACTCCAAGCAAAACTCATATTATGTGACGAATACAAAATATAGCTCTATGTAAGATTTAATTGTAGGCATCCTAAATTCCAATTTTTTGTAGTTTTATTTTATAAAACCAAACTAGTAAAAAACAGGAAACCAAAAGATTTAATTGCAAGATCTAAAGATATACCTTGAAGCACTCACCTCACCGGCCAAGGCACAAGGAAATAGCTTGATTTCTACTACACAACTTTATTCTTGTAGAGTTCGTTGGGCCTCCAAGCGCAAAGTTTTGTAGGACAGTAGCAACTTTCCCTAAAGTGGATGACCTAAGGTTTATCAATACATGGTAGGTTTGGGATGAAGATGGTCTCTCTCAAACAGTACTGTAATCAAATACAACAAATCTCTTGTGTCCCCAACACACCCAATACAATAGTGAATTGTATAGGTGTCCTAATTCGGCGAACAAATGGCGGTACAAGTGCAATATGGATGGTAGATACAGTGTTTTGTAATATGAAAATATAAAAATAGCAAGGTAACAAGTAGTAAATAACGAGCAAAATGGTATATCAATGCTTGGAACTAAGGCCTAGGGTTCATACTTTCACTAGTGCAATCTCTCAATAATGCTAACATAATAGGATCATATGATCATGCCTCAATGTGCAACAAAGAATTACTCCAAAGTTCATAAGAAGCAAAGAACATAAGATGAAAGTGTTGTAGGTAGTAACAACCACCTCAAAGTTACCCTTTCCGATCAATCTATTGGGCTATTCCTATAGGTGTCACAAACAGCCCTAGAGTTCGTACTAAAATAAGACCAATGATACATATCAGTCAACCCTAATGTAACGCCCAAGATGCGCTCCTATCCTTATTTAGGCACGGGGGCCTCGACAGGGATAGATGTGCATCTTGTCGTTTCGTAAGTGCAGTAAACATTGCATACATGTATGAAGAGATGAGTATATGAGTTCGCTTACACTTACCACAAGCTAAATTACAAGTTCACACAATTATTCAAGCATCATACAGAAGACAGGATGCGTCTACGGATGAAATCAAACGAAGAAAAGAAGTAATGTAAAGCTGCCTTGCTATCCCAAGGATCATGACCATGGCGTCTCTACTCATCGGGGTACGTGACATACATCCGGCCCGTTCTTCATCGTACTCCCAATGGGGCTGAGTCATATCTTCTGGCACATACTCATCAACACCTGCACCTGTATTGTTTTAATCTGTGAGCCACAGAGACTCAGCAATCATGTAACCCGGGTACTGAAACTATGTAAGCTTTTGGGTTTGGAAGGGGTAAGTGTTTAGGTTGCAGCATGCACTAAGCATATATTTGGTGGCTATCTTACGAGAACATGAATGTAAATATGGTGGTCTACGAAACACGGTCGAGAACTACCATGACCACTAAGTGATCCTGAACACCTACTTACATCAAACATAACCCCACCGTGTTCTCTCTCGGTTCATGTTCTCGAGCAGACACCATCACAGTTACGCACACAGTTGGTGTATTTTATTAGAGTTTACTTGAAGTTGGCTATAACCGGGTGTTAAAAAAATATCCAAGTTGCCACATAACCTGGGGCACGGCTTTCCGAAAGATTTAACACTGCAGGGGTGCTCCAACTAATCCATCACAAATTAACCACACATCACGGGAATAACCTCGACCACGGATCTCGTGATCTTCCTAGGCAATTACAAAGGAAAACCGACACCTCGAGATAGCCCGAAGAAGATCAGAGTTCCTCATGCAAGACATTCGTGAAAGGTAAAACAAGTCCAGCAAGACCGCCAGACATGTCGACGAACCCGATAAGAGCCGCGTATCTCGTTTTCAGGACACGACGCATTGGCTAAGTTTCCGGCTGGCACACCCGTTGGTGGCCCCAGCTACTGCCATTTTGGAGCAACACTCATGAGGAGAACTGGCCCGGGTTGTTGATTAATCCACGGGGTAGCTAATCCCTATGCAATTTTCTTAGGTTGTTAAGAAAATATAGTACCAAAGTTGGGCCTTGCCAGACAAGCTTTATTCTAAAACGAGTAGTCAAGGGGGTCCCCATAATAACCCCGAGCATGTTAGGAGCGCAAAATATGGAATATAACACCGGTAACAAGTAACTATGGCGGCAAAAGTGGAACAAAACACCGAGAAAAAGGCCAAGCCTTCCACCTTACCAAGATATGTATGTGCATTAAATTAAATAGCAGTAAATATTGTGATATCTCCAGATATCCATGTTATCACATGGAAACAACCTGCACCTGCATCTAAGAACGCTATAAGAGGGGCTGAGCAGCGGTACTTAGCCAAACAAGGTTTGCTAGGTAGTGGAGGGGTTAGAGGCTATCATGGCAATGTAGGAGGCTGGACATTCAAGTGATAGGTAATGCAAGTGTAACGATAAGAGCGACACATCTAGCAAAGCAAAAATAGTGTCGGGATCCGGGTACGATCATCTTACTTGTTGGTTCTTTAGAGGGACAAAGAGTTGGGTCCTCGTAGTTGTACTCTACTGGATCCTCGGACTCAGGTTCAACACTCGCGTCTACCCAGAGAGAAACATCACCAAATAAACAAACAACCAAGGTGCAATTCACAAACAAGATGATGCATGATTCCTTTGAAGAATTTAACATGGCAATCCTAAGCTAGTCATGTTTCTCATGCAATAGTTAAGTTATTAGAATTCTGTAAAGAACATGTGAAGTTGTTTAGACATGCATTATCATGGAAAATATGGTTTGTTCATGCAAAATCTATGCAAATGCATATGTAAAACGTAGGAAACAGAGTAACGGTTCTCACGCTACGCTCACGGCAAGGCACGAAGTCAACATACAAGACAAGGAAGGCCATGGGCTATTCCTTAGTATTCCAAGGATGCCACTTGTTAGGAAATGAAAAACTAACCACAATAGAGCCAAAGATCAAGCAACACAATGGAGCATAGCTCCCACAAGCCACAACACAACACTACACACATCCTGTCCAAAACAGTAACATAGCAACTTGCACAGCCAATATCTAGACCCACTTGAGGTTTCCAACCATAAACAAAGTAAGTACAGAAACTACATAACATACTTAACCAATCATCCCACTACACAAACTTGAAAGGTAGCATGGTTCACTTGCAATGAAGCTCACAAGATGGCATGGTGAAACAGATTCTAGGGACTTCGTGAAAATCACAGTTTTCTGGAATCTGAGTTATCCTGATAGCAATTTGAAAGCAGAAAACAATGATGCTAGAGACCACCTCATGGCATGAAAATTAACAGGATGGTGGAGGACAATATCTACTACAAAACACTAGCACTGAGCATGAGCTAAAACTCGACAGAACACTTGGTAGCATCCTCTAAACATGGCATTAAAATATCTACAGATTCTCAGACTTAGAAATATTTAGCATGCTGAAAACGGCAACATTTTATAAGCTACTTTGGAGCAAGAAACCCACTTGCATACAAGCTTATCATGTCAAAAGAAAATACCAGGGCATAATACTCACAAAACTTTACCACGTACATGTTGACACAATTATCTTAGCATGCATGGATTTATTCATACATAATTGACAAAATGGCATGTTGGAACAAAATGACATTTTGCAAAACTTGCTCAAAATCCAAAACAAACTATACCAATGGACTCCTGGGGTTTTTCTACCCCAAATCCATATATCATACCCCTATGCTTGGATGTAAAAACATCACACAAAGCTAGCTCAAAAAATGCACAGAAACCCTATTCGAGTTATTAGTTAGAATTTTCCTAAAATGTCTACTGCCAGAAATGGCAATGCCCATTTCTGGACATATACCAAAATGGAATTAAATCTAATAAACAGAAACAAACAAGCAATAAAAATAAAACAAAAAATAAATATAAGGTGGGGACCCACGTGGCAGGGAGGCAGTGCCCCTCTGTGGGTATGACCAGTGGGGCCAGGCCCACTGTCATACACACACACTCAGCCACAAACGCATTCTGCACAGGCACATGGGGTCTAGCCCGTGGCCACACCAGATCCGCACACGCAAGCCACACACACAGCACACACAACACCGAAAAATAAAAGGGGTCGGGGAATCGAACCCACGACCTGAAGGTCGCTGCCCCGACTCTCTACCACTACGCTATTGACGAGAACCCTCACAGAGAGGGGGCGCAATCTCTAATGAACACAGAAGGCTCTGTCTTCCTCTACTTTACAGCAGCGAGCAATGACAGTGACAATGGCAAACTCCAGCGATCTACGGAGGGGACTAGCGACGGCAGGGCTGCGGAAGCCTACGGGGATCTCATTCCCATCATCATCTATAGCCTACACGAGCGGCAGCGAGGAGCTCGAGCACGAGCTCATGATCGGCTCGGGCACGGCGTGGCGACAGCGGCCGAAGCACAATGACGGTGAGGCTAGCGGAGCGGACGTGCAGAAAGGGACGGCGGAACGGCTGCTCACCGAGAGGTGCTCGATGATGGTCTCGGCATTGAGCAGCAAGGAAGAAGATCCGTGACGGGGGTCTCTTAGTGCACGACGATGGCGAGGAAGAAGCCGACGACGTGAGGCCTCTCTCCGTGCCCTAGCGCTGGGAACAGGGCGCGGGAAGCACCGCGGAGCTCTCCGGCATCTCACACGAAGAGGAGGGGCCACCGGAGCCGAGGACGACGGTGAAGAAGGGCGGCGCTCCCCTGCTTCTCTCTCTGAACCTCTCTGCTCTCATTGAATCTCACTGAACTTACCTGCAGGAGGGGAGGAGGAAGGAGGAAGAGGAAGGTGTGACGGCGCGAGAAGGAAGGGGGAAACCCTAGGGACGCGGATGGCTTTATAGAGGCGTGGATGGGATGGTGCCTCGACGTCCGTGAGCCACGGCGACAGCTCTCTCTCGCTCGCTCGCTCTCTCTCTCTCTCTCTCGTGTGCTCTCTGCCTGACGGAAAGGAGGAAGACGGAGTAGGTGACCGTCAGGAGCGAGAGCTGGGCCTCGGCCAGTGAGATGGGCCAGGAAGAGCCCATCTCCCTCCTCTCTCTCTCAATGGAAAACAAAACAATTTGCTTTAATTAAAACACGGAAAAGCAAAAATAAATGCACATGTCAGAGAGAGAATTCCTAAAGAAATTAAATACAATTTTGAGTTCACAAAAATGCATGCTATTTAATAAAAGTGAAGTGGGCATTTCTAGAGCAATTAAATATTTTACCTAATTATATTAACTAGGTATTGTTGCAAAGTAATTAAAAGGAAAGAAACTCCAACCATGAAAGCGGGATATTTTGTAAATCCTAGTGGAATATTTGGAAGATGTTCAACAATTTTAAAGAGAGAAAACAGCAAGGAAATTATTATCATGTGGAATATTGAATGAGAGGGAAGAGGTGATGGGTTTTTTGAAATGAGAGGGATTAGAGTAGCATTTCAAACAAGCAACACATGCCTTCACTCCACCACACAAGCACTCATAACACACACGACAAGGCAAACAAGGCAATAAAATATTATGCATGTATATGATGACCATGATGCATGATGCTTGAAATGACAAGGCTATAAGAACTCAAACTCATAATATCATTGAAATGAGAAGTCACAGATGAGGAACATTACAAATGTGGCAAGGGATGCACTTGGGCTGTTACACCTAATGTCACCAAGATACTCCAACGTCACCTCAAGTATCTGTGGGTTAATTATTCAAAACGCATCAAACAAATTCAGATTCATCACATTCAATCCAAGAAAAACAACTTCAAATAGTACCCCAAGATTCCTGTCGGAGAAGGTAGGACAAGAACGTGCAATAAACCCCTATGCATAGATCCTTATGGGCATCAGAATCCGCAAGTTGATGCCATAACATATATCAAGTGAATCAATATAAGACCCCATTGTCACCGCGGGTATCCAGATGAAAGACATACATCAAGTGATCTCAAATCCAATATTCAATCCGACATAAAAAATATCAAAGGGTAAGATTCAATTCATCACAACAAGATAGCAAGGGAAGAATACCATATGATCCAACCATATTAACAAAGTTCGTGATACATCGAGATCATAGTCATCTCAAGAACACAAAAGAGATAGATTAAACACATAGCTACTGGTACATACCCTTAGACCCGAGGGTGAACTACTCCCTCCTAGTCATGGCCTCTCCCGAGATGATCAATATGGCCGCCGAATGATGATTTCCCTCTCTAGCAGGGTACTGGAAGGCTCTAGATGGGTTTTTTGTTGATACGGAGAGTTTCGGCGACAGGGTGGAGAGTCTATGTTTATTTCTGAGGGTTTCTGTATATATAGGATTTTTTGGTGTTGGAATCACGCTAAACAGGGCCAGGCGGCCCCACAAGCCATCAAGGTGCGCCCAGGGGGCGCGTCCTGTTGGCTTGTGGCCCACAGGTGGCTCCCCTCCAATGGTTATTCGCTCCAGTATTTCTTATTTTCTCCAGAAAAAATCATAAAAAAAGTTTTGGACAATTATGAGAACTTTTAGTTTCTACACAAAAACACCACCACGGTAATTCTCTAGAAAATAGCGTCTGTCCGGTTTAGTTCTAAATAAATGATAAAAAGCGCATCATAACCAAATAAAACTATTGTAAACATAGGCAAATATGGCATGAATACTTCATAAATTATCAATACATTGGAGACGTATCAAAGCCGCTAAGTGCTCGTGTGATGATGAGGCTTCCACTGGCAAGAAGACTGGCAAGACCGACGGGCCATACTGCATGATCCATCATACCAAGGGCCACAATCTCCAAGACTGTCGGCAAGTTTTACAACTTGGTGAAAAGCAAAAAACAATAGTATGAAAAGCATAACAAGGAGAAGGGTCAAGACGGCGTTGGCCGACCCGATAAGAAGAACCGTAGTGGTCATGGATGACACGGCGGCAAGGCCAAGAAGCAAAAGGAGAAGCCTACTAGAGGTCGCGACAAGAAGGAAGGAGAAGAGAATGACGAAAACGACGAGGAAGAGTCTAACAATGATGAATTCCAGAGGGTGATAGATGCCATGTGCATTGACGTAGGTGCATCTTTGCACTACTCTCACCAGCGGCTCAAGCAATGGGCCTAGGAGATCAATTTTGCAGAACCAGCGATGGAGGTCGAGCAGCCGCTGAAGCGATCCAACACGCCCATCATCTTTGACGCCGAGGATCACCCTGAGCATACCACTCTTGTCAGGTGTCTGTCATTGATGGTTTCACCAACAATACGCAACCTCAAGGTAACAAGGATGTTTGTTGATAGTGGGTCCAGCTTGAACTTGATCTCTCCAGAAGTGATCAATAGGCTACAAATCCCTGATACCGACCTCAAGAAGACTGGCACGTTCCAAGGAATCAACCAGGGGAGGAGCCAGCCTAAGGGCAAAATCACCTTGTCAGTGATATTCGGTAGCGAGCTCAACTTCAGAATGGAGAAGATTGTCTTCGGTGTCATCTAGATACCGCTGTCGTACAATGGAATCCTCGGTCGGTCGGCTCTGGCAAAATTCATGGTGGCATCCCACTATGCCTACAACACGCTGACGATGCCAGGATCGATGAGCATCATCACCATCCACACCGACAGGAAAGACGCAGTCCTCTGCACTAACAAACTCTTCTAGGAAGCAGTTCTAACATTTGTCGGCAAGGCACTTGCTCCTACCGAGAAAGCCCTTGGGGGAAAGAAAGACAAGACTACTAGCAAGGCCTCCAACAAGGACTCCGAGAAGCACACTTCAGAGTGCATGATACGTATCCATCGTATCTATAATTTTTGATTGTTTCACACCAATATTCTACAACTTTCATATACTTTTGTCAACTTTTTATACTATTTTTGGGACTAACATGTTGATCCAGTCCCCAGTGCCAGTTCCTGTTTGTTGCATGTTTTTTCTTTCGCGGAATATCCATACCAAATGAAGTCCAAATGCGATAAAAACTTACGGAGATTTTTTTGGAATATATGTGATTTTGGGGAAAAAGAATCAATGCGAGACTATGCCCGAGGAGGTGGCAAGCCTACTAGGCGCGGCCCACCCACCCTGGCCGCGCCTGGCAGGCTTGTGGCCACCCCTTATGTCGGTTGGAGCTGTCCCTTAGCCGCAAGACAGCTAAACTCTGGCTAAATATCCCCTAAAAATTTCAGCCCGGTCGGAGTTATGGATCTCCGGATAGTTAAGAAACTGTGAAAGGCCAGAATCTGGGAGCGCAAAAACAAAAGGAAACAAAGAGAGCGAGATCCAATCTCGGAGGGGCTCTCGCCCCTACGCCGCCATGGAGTCCATGGACCAGAGGGGAAACCCTTATCCCATCTAGGGGGGAGTTCAAGGAAGAAGAAGAAGGAGGGGGCTCTCTCCCCCTCTCTCCCGGTGGCACCAAAACGCCACCGGGGCCATCATCGTGACGGCTAACTACTCCAACAACTCTGTCATCTTCACTAACACCTCCATCACCTTCCCCCATCTATCTACAGCAGTCCATTGTCCCGCAACCCATTGTCCGCTCTACTTGAACATGGTGCTTTATGCTTCATATCATTATCCAATGATGTGTTGCCATCCTATGATGTCTGAGTAGATTTTTGTTGTCCTATGGGTTGATTGATGATCATGATTGGTTTGAATTGCACGTTTTATTATTGGTGCTGTCCTATGGTGCTCTCCGTGTCGCGCAAGCGTGAGGGATCCTCGCTATAGGGTGTAGCAATGTGTTCATGATTTGCCTATGGTGGGTTGCGTGAGTGATAGAAGCATAAACCCGAGTAGGTGGGTTGTTGCATATGGGAGTAAAGAGGAGTTGATACCTTATAATGCTATGCTTGGGTTTTACCATAATGATCTTTAGTAGTTGCGGATACTTGCTAGAGTTCCAATCATAAGTGCATATGATCCAAGTAGATAAAGTATGTTAGCTTATGCCTCTCCCTCATATAAAATTGCAATAATGATGACCGGTCTAGTTATCTATTACCTAGGGACAATTCCGCAACTCCTACCACCACTTTTCCACACTCGTTAAACTAACTTAATTTTTACTTTATCTCAGCAGCCCCTAGATTTTATTTGTGTGCTCTTTATTATCTTGCAAACCTATCCCGTCACACCTACAAAGTACTTCTAGTTTCATAGTTGTTCTAGGTAAAGCGAACGTTAAGTGTGCGTAGAGCTATATCGGTGGTCAATAGAACTTGAGGGAATATTTATTCTACCTTTAGCTCCTCGTTGGGTTCGACACTCTTACTTAGCGAAAGAGGCTACAACTGATCCCCAATACTTGTGGGTTATCAGTGCAGCATGCCCGTTGAGGACCTACCGGAGATCTCTATCGCCGGGAGCAAGAAAACCAAGGCGCCTACCACCAAGACGAAGCAAGTCTCTACAAAGGAGGATGGCTCAGACGACACTTTCACCATAAGTGCCACCCTTGACAATAAATAGGAAATCGCGCTCATTGCATTCTCGTGGGAGAATGTCAATGTGTTTGTGTGGCAACCATTTGACATCCCTAGCGTTACCAAGAAGGTAATTGAGAACCACCTTGTCGTATGTCCTCATGCAAGACCTGAAAAGTAGAAGGTCAGGAAGCAAGCCATGGAGTGGCAAGGGTTTATCGCCGAAGAGATCAAGAAGCTAGAAGTGTCTAGTTTAATCAGAGGAGTGATCCACCCTGCAAGGTTGGCCAATCCAATCGTTATACATAAGCAGAATGGGAAGTGGCACCTTTTTGTATCGATTTCACTAATCTTAATAAAGCTTTCCCAAAATATCCTTTCCCTTTGCCGTGTAACGACTAGATTTTACACCCAACCGTCGATTGCGACTTGCTCGCCATTCTTGATGCCTATTTTGGTTATCATCAGATTTTCATGGCCAAGGAGGATGAAGAGAAAACTGCGTTCATCACTCCATGTGGCACATACTATTTTAAATCTATGCCTTTTGAACTAAAAAGTG
This sequence comes from Hordeum marinum, assembly GCA_022496015.1. Lineage (NCBI taxonomy): Eukaryota > Viridiplantae > Streptophyta > Magnoliopsida > Poales > Poaceae > Hordeum > Hordeum marinum. The sequence continues at coordinate 373,330,799 of CM039672.1, read as the reverse complement.
CTGGATCAATGTTTCCAAGAGCTGTTCAGATTGGTTTTGAGCCCCAGCTGTAGAAATGTGAAAGCATACATGGATGATATGGTGGTAAAAATCAAGGACAAGGCAACATTGATCCAAGACTTAGAAGAAACATTTGCGAATCTGCGCAAGATCAGCTTGAAGCTCACCCTAAAGAAGTGTGTGTTTAGCGTCCCATCCGGCAAGCTTCTTGGCTTCTCTCTGTCTTAGAGAGGTATTCAAGCCAACCCCGACAAGATCAAAGCAATTGAGCAGTTGGAGGCACCAAAGCGCGCCAGGGATGTGCGAGGCCTTTCCGCTTGCATCACCACCCTGAGCAGATTCATTTCAAAGTCTATCGAGCGTGCCTGGCCTTTTTCAAAATATTGAAAAAGGTAGGTCCCATGAAGTGGACTCCGGAAGCGGAGGCAACACTTCAAGATTTAAAAAGGTACATGTCCTCCACAACAATGCTAGTCGCACCAAAACCACAAGAACCATTGTTGTTTTACCTAGCAGCAACGATCAAGTGGCCAGTGTTGCGCGAGTGGATAAGATGGAAGCATAGCAAGATGAGCCAACAATGGCAAGTACATCGGCCGACAAACTGGAATCTTCTCCAGCAAGACACGATTCCAACAACTCAAGCTTGGTGCTACCTCTTGAGCGTGTGTTGGTTTTCCCTTGAAGAGAAAAGGGTGATGCAGCGATGTAGATAAGTATTTCCCTCAGTTGTTGAGAACCAAGGTATCAATCCAGTAGGAGGAACATGCAAGTCACTAATAGTTGCACCTACATAATAAATCAAACTCTTGCACCCAACGCTATGAAGGGGTTGCCAATCCCTTCATGATTATTTTCAAGGATTAGATCCGATAGATATAGATGTAAATAAGAATGGAAAGTAAAAGGTAAATAAATTGCAGAAAAGTATTTTTGGTATTTTTGGTTTATAGATCTCAAAGTATCTTATGGAAAGTAGACCCGGGGGCCATAGGTTTCACTAGAGGCTTCTCTCTTGAAGGCAAACATCATGATGTGTAAACAAATTACTGTCAAGCATTTGATAGAAAAGTGAATAATCATGTAGTTATCCAAGGCAATGATCATGCATATAGGCATCATGTCCGTGTCAAGTAGACCAAAACGATTCTGGATCTACAACTATTACTCCACACATCGGCCGACTCCTTCCTGCATCTAGAGTATTAAGTTCATGAAGAACAGAGTAACGCATTAAGAAAGATGACATGAAGTAGAGGGATAAACTCAAGCAATATGATGAAAACCTCATCTTATTACCCTTGATAGCAACAGTACAATACGTGCCTTGCTACCCCTACTATGTCACTGGGTGAGGACAATGCAAGATTGAACCCAAAACCAAGCACTTCTCCCATTGCAAGAATTACCAATCTAGTTGGCCAAACCAATCCAATAACTCGTAGAGACTTGAAAGGATATGAAATCATGCAAATAAAAATTCAGAGGAGATTCAAATAAGATTCATGGATAATCTGAGCATAAACTCACAATTCATCGGATCTTGACAAACACACCACAAAAGAGGATTACATCGGATAGATCTCCATGAAGATCATGAAGAACATGGTATTGAAGATCAAAGAGAGACAAGAAGCCATCTAGCTACTAGCTATGGACCCATAGGTCTGTGGTGGAATACTCATGCATCATCGGAGGGGCATTGGAGTTGATGTAGATGCCCTCCGTGATCGAAACCCCCTCCAGCGGATTACGGGAAAAGGCTCCAAGATTGGATCTCTCGGGAACGGAGGCTTCTAGTGGCAGAAAAGTATTTGTGTGGCTCCCTCTGGTGTTGGGGGAATATTTGGGAATTTATAGGCCAATAATTAGGGTTAGGAGACTATCGGGAGGCGACAAGCCTGCTAGGGCGGCCAGGTAAATGGCCGATTAACCTGCCAATTAGCCTATTAATCCCCTACTCGCCACCTAGCTGAGCAACTGCCAATTAACGATTTCCTCAACCATGCCTGCATGGGCTAGGTCAAGGTACTCTGGTGTCCAAAAATTTCTCTTCGGCCTTGTCATGGCCTCGAGAAAGCTGCGCAATTACTTCTAAGCACATGAAATTATCATCGTCACTCGCTTTCCTATGCAACACATCCCGAGGAATCTAGAAGCCACCTGCGGGATAGTGGAGTGCGCATTGGAGCTATGAGGCTTTAATTCAAAGTTCGAGGGCACGGCTACAGTCTAGAGCAGAGCCTTGGCGGAATTGAGTGTAGAATGGACACCAACGAAAGACGAAGAAAAGTCAGAAATAGCCCTCCCCGACAAAGATACACAAGAATGGATCATGTACTTTGACGGGGCCTTTTCGCTGCAAGGCATCGGTACCGTCGTGCTGCTTGTCACACCCACCCGAGAGTGATGTCTACTACACAACTTTATTCTTGTAGACTCTATTGGTCCTCCAAGCGCAGAGTTTTGTAGGACAGTAGTGATACGTCTCCGTCGTATCTGTAATTTACGATTGATTCATGTAAATATTCTACAACTTTCATATACTTTTGGCAACATTTTATATTATTTTTGGGACTAACTTACCCGGTGCCCAGTGCCAGTTCATGTTTTTTGTTTTGCAGAAATTCCATATCAAATGAAGTCCAAACACGATAAAAACTTGCGGAGATTTTTTGGAATATATGTGAATTTTGAGAGTCGGAATCAACGCAAGACGATGTCTTGGGGCCCCACAAGCCAACAGGGCGTGCCCTGATGGCTTGTGGAAAGCTCTTAGGTCGGTTGAGGCTCTCCTTCCGCTGCAAGAAAGGTATTTTAACGATAAAAATCCCCTCAAAATTTCAGCCCGATCGTAGTTACGGATCTCCGGATATTATGAAACAGTGAAGGGCTCAGAAAACAGTCACGAAAACAGGAGAGAAACAGAGAGAGAGAGAGAGAGATCCAATCTCGGAGGGGCCGCTGCCCTCCGGGAGCCATGGTGGACATGGACTATAGGGGAGACCCTCCTCCCGCCTAGGGAGGAATCCAAGAAAGAATAAAAAGGAGGGGGCTCTCTCCCCCTCTCTCCCGGTGGCGCTCGAGCGCCGCCGGGGCATCCATCGTGATGGCGATCTGCACCAAGAACTTCACCATCGTCACCACAAACTCTCTCCCCCTCTATGCAGCGGTGCAAAACCTCTCTTCCCTATTGTAATCTCTACTTTAAAATGGTGCTCAGTTCTATATATTATTATCCAATGATGTGTGGCTATCGTATGATGTTTGAGTAGATTTGTTTTTTCCTATGGGTTGATTGATGATCGTGATTGGTTTGAGTTGTATGTTCTATTTTGGTGCTTTCCTAAAGTGCCTTCCGTGAGGCGCAGATGTGAGGGAATCCTGCTGGAGGGTTTGCAATATGTTCATGATTCGCTTATAGCGGGTGGCGAGAGTGACAGAAACTTACACCCGGGTAAGGGGATTATTTACGTATGGGATAAAGGGGACTGGATGTTTAATGCTATGGTTGGGTTTACCTTAATAATTTCTAGTAGTTTCGTACACTTGCTAGAATTCCAATCATAAGTGCATATGATCCTAGTACGGAAATTATTTTAGTGTATGTCTCTCCCTCATATAAAAATGCAACAATGATACCGGTCTAGTTATCAATTGCCTATGGACAATCTTTTTCTTGCGTTACACAAAAAGCTTTCTACTAAACTTTTTTACTTTTATTGTTCTTTTATTAAAATAGCACCTAACTTTTATTTCCATGTCCTTTATTATCTTGCAAAACTATCTATTACACCTACTAAGTACTTCTAGTTTCTTTCCCGCAAAGTAGTTTCATACTTGTTGTAGTTAAAGTAAGGGTTAGCGTGCGTAGAGTTTTATGGGTGGTCGATAGAACTTGTGAGAATATTAATTATACCTTTAGCTTCTTATTTGTTCGACACTATTACTTATCAAAAAAGTCTACAAACGATCCCCTACACTTGTGGGTTATCAAGACCTTTTTCTGGTGTCGTTGTCGGGAAGCAATAGCGTAGTTGTTGATGTTCTCGTGTGTGCTTGTTTGCTTTATCACTAAGTAATTTTTATTTATGTTATTACTTGTTTTATTTTCTATTATTAGTTGTTTTATATCTTTAGTTATGGACATGGAACACAAAACAGCAAAAAAATAGTGGTCCTTGCTACTCATGGAGATGGGGAACCTCCTAAAACCCTCGATGCTAGTGATGTGAAATACTATCACACATGATAGTTATGGGTTGCGTCGTAATATCACACCTGATGATTTTGATGAATATAATATGCATGTGCTTGCTGATCCTACTTGAAATTATTATGAGAGAGGAACCAAATCTTCACCTCTCTATGTTTCCAATACGATAAAATTGCAAGAAACTACACATGCTATGCATTAGCTATTACTTGATGTGAATGAATTGTTCTTGTATGACATACAATTCATAGGAACAGAGTTAGAATTCATTTTCACATGATACATATTACTTTGTGCTCACTACTTAATTATAAATCATTGTTCATTAAAATTGGCTTTGATATACCTTGGGATCCGGGTGGATCAATTACTTGAGCACTACATGCCTAGCTTAATGGCTTTAAAGAACGCGCTGTCAGGGTGACAAGATGGAAGTTTTAGAGAGTCATTTATTTATGTTGTGTGCTTATAAAATAATTAAAAACAAAAAAATAAAGTGGTGAACTTAAAACTTTTTCAAAAAGAAAAGAGAAACTGAGAAGGACGGGCACCTTTGAAGTGGGGGCTAGACTTGAACTTTGTTCATGCCCATAGAAACTTTGTGAATCTTGATTACAGAAAATTTTCAACACAAATAATTATCTCCTTATACAAGTCCATTGTATTCTAAAAAAAATGTGCCAAGATTACCTTTACGATGTTTAAATTGCTTGTTTCATATGTGTTGTGCAAAAACAGAAACTTGGGCTCTAGTGTTTGATTTTTTGTATTTGAATGGAAGGTCAAAAGCTTCTAATTTTTTTACACAGTACTGCTATACAAATTCTCTACCACGTCCTAATTGCTTATAATTCTTTGAGTTACATAAGTATGGTATCCGTGTGCATCTTTACAGATTGTTGTTATAGTTGATTTGCGTGTTTATGTTTGAATTCTTGTTGAGCCTCATCGACTTGGGAGCCATAGAATTGTGATAGCATAGAGTGTGTATTGTTAGATTATAATTATGCAATAATGTTATGGCAGGACATGATGAGATTTGATGATTATGTACTAACGTTTCTAATGAAAGTTCTGTTAAGTTTTGTGTGGATGAAGTGTTCGAATATCGAGGAGGTATTGATATGAGAAGAATAAGGAGAGACAAGAGTTCAAGCTTGGGGATGCCCAAGGAATCCCAAGTAAATATTCAAGTAGGCTCAAGTGTCTAACCTTGGGGATGCCCCAGAAGGCATCCCATCTTTCTTCTTCAACAACTATCGGTATGTTTCTATTTTTGTTTTGTTCACATGATATGCGTAAATTATTAGACCGTTGTGTGCCTTTTATTTTTCTTTTGGCAATACACCATGCTGGTTTGGGAAAGTCCATGGTTGATTTATAGAATGCTCTTTGCACTTCACTTATATCTTTTGAGTATGGCCTTATAGAATGCTTCATGTGCTTCACTTATATCATTTGAAATTGGATGCATGTTTCTGTACATATATAATACCGTTATTTGTATAATACTCGTTTGCTTCACTTATATTTATTAGAGCATGTCCAGGTATTTTTTACAAAGAATTAAAGTCTCATACCTCACTTATACCTATTTAGAGAGTCAACGGGAATTGGTCATTTACATGGTTAGTCATAAAATCCTACATAAAACTTGTACATCACTGAATACGATATGTTTGATTCCCTACAATAGTTTTGCGACATTAAGATGGTAATATGTGGGTGCACTAGTGGATGATTGTGGAATAGTAAGAATATTGATGCTAAGGTTTGTGATTCCCGAAGCATGGATGTATAGTCTCTAGTTATGCGATGAAGATTGGAGCATAATTTATACTTCATTGAAATCCTTTGTGATGTTGAATCAGGGGCACGCGACGGTTAACTACTACCAACCTCCTCCCTAGGAGCATCCGAGTAGTACTTTCATTTGTGATAAAACTAATAAAACTTTGCAATAATTATATGTGTTCTTTATGAATAATGTGAATCCATGGACATACGCAATCTCACATATTCCTATTTTGCTAGCCTCTTCGGTACCGTGCATTGCCCATTCTCACCTCGAGGATCAGTGCAACTTTCACCGGTGCATCCAAACTCTGTGACATGATACGCTCTGTTGCACATAAGACTCATTATATCTTCCTCAAAACAGCCACCATACCTACCTATCATGGCATTTCCATAGCCATTCAGAGATATATTGCCATGCAAATCCCATCATCACTTCATATGACTAGTTTGTTCATCATCATATTGCATTGCATGATCATACAAAGCTGACATAGTATTTGTGGCAAAGACACCATCCATCATATTTTTGATATATGCCACGCTAGATCTTTGCACATCCTAGTACACTGCAAAATGCATTCATACACAGTCATATTGTTCTATCAGTTTTTCATATTGAGTTTTCAGTAAATAAAAGTGTGATGATCATCATTATTAGAGCATTTTCCCAGCGAGGAAATAAAAATGGGGGAGGCCAAATGAGCCCACCATGATAAAAAAATGAGAGAAAATGAGATAAGGGACTTTGCTACTATCATTTACCACACTTGTGCCTCAAAGTGGCACCTGGTTCGACATATAGAGAGTTTAATGTTATGTCATTCATATGCTAGTGGGAATCACTTTTTCATTATTATGAACTTGGCTTGTATATTCCGATGATGGGCTTCCTCAAATAAATGAGGTCTTCATGAGAAAGCAAGTTGGATGCACACCCCACCTAGCTTCAGTTGAGCTTTCGTACACTTATAGCTCTAGTGCATCATTTACATGGCATTCCCTACTCCTTGCATCAGCATCTATCGACGGCCATCTACATAGCCCGTTGGTACGACTAGTTGATGTGAGACTACCTTCTCCACTTTTTACCCCTTTTGATACCTACCACCATATTCTATTCCACTTATATGCTATGTCCAATGGTTCACGCTCATGTATTGCATGAAGAATAAAAACTTGATGCATATTGAAAAAGTACGATCTAATAGCCTGACTTGGACATTATGGTGCTTGTCATTTGTATTAATGTGATGAGGACGGAGCCATGCCTTGCTAATATAATAAGATGAGTGGGGTAAACATTCTTTGAGGATCGTATACTTTGAAAGATTAATAATTTTGTTGCTTGTACTTATAAGTATTGCTATATTAATTTTTGTAAATTCATTGTTTCTCAATGAGCATACATGCAAAATATTACATAATGGGTACCATGTCACATCAAAAATTCTGTTTAATCATTTACCTACTCCAGGACGAGCAGGAATTAAGCTTGGGGATCATTGATACGTCTCCAATGTATCTATAATTTTTTATTTTTCCATGCTGATATATTATCATTCTAGGATACTTTTTGGGTATTTATTTACCAATTTATATTATTTTTAGCACTAACCTATTGACCCAGTGCCCAGTGCCACTTGTTATTTTTTGCATGTTTTCACCTTTTTAGGTTTACAATACCAAACGAAGTCCAATCGTCGTGAAACTTTTTGATGATTTTTTGGACCAAAATAGGACCTATGATATTAGGAAGAAGGCCGGGGGCCACCCGAGGGCCCCACAATCCAACACGGCATGGCTTGGGGCGCGCCATGATGGCTTGTCGGGCCCTCGTGGCTCTCCCAACTCCGTTCCTTGGGTTATAAATTCTCATATATCCTAAAAACCCTAGAGGCAGTCCCGAAACACTTTATACGCCGCCGCAACTCTTTGTTTAATGGGAGGCCATCTGGAGCTCCGTTCCGGCACCCTGTCGGAGTGGGTATCAATCACGAAGGGTCTCTTCATCAACCTTGCTGCCCTCATGACGAGGGTCCTACGGATTCGTAGTTAGTACCTCGATGGCAATCTCTGTCTCTTGATCTTCAATACAATGATCATCGCATCTTTGCTTTGATCTATCCGATGTAATACTTTCGTGCGGTGCATTTGTTGGGATCTGTTGAATTGTGGGTTTATGTTCATATTATCCATGAAAAATATTTGAGTCTTCTCTGAATTCTAAATATGATTCTTCCATGCATGATTATCATAGCTTCGTAATTCTCTCCGATCTATTGAAATAGTTTGGCCAACTAGATTGATATTTCTTCGGTGAGAGAGGTCTGTTGTGGTAGGCTGAACCTGGTGAGCTTCTATATCCCAGTGACAAAGTAGGGGACAATATGCGTCCTTATGTTGCTGACATTAAGGATAAAATGATGGGGTTTATTCAAATTGCTCGAGTTTACTTTTTCTACATCATGTCATCGTTCTCCATGCATTACTTTGTTTTACTTAATACTCTAGATGCATGTTGGATAGCGGTTGATGAGTGGAGTAATACTAATAGGAGCAGGTAGGAGTCGGACTATTTTTTTATCGTTGTGATGCCTACATACACATGATCATTGCCGTGAATATCGCATAACTATCCGCTGTTGTATCAGTTGCCCAACAGTAATTTGTTTACCCACTTTATGCTTATTTTCATGAGAGATGCCGCTAGCGAAAACTACACCCCCCGAGTCTATTCACCTATATATTTATAAATGCTACAATACCTTGCTGACATTTACTTGCTTTTATTTTATTTTGCAATTTACAATTATCTATAATAATCTACACAACTCACTTGCTTGCTAATAACGAGACCAAGGGGATTGACAACCCTCTTGCCCCTGTTGGGTGCAAGTTGTTTGCTATTTTGTGTGCAGCTGCTGAAGACGGTTGTTGTTGATATTCCTATTGGTTCGATAAACCTTGGTTTCATAACTAAGGGAAATACTTACCCATATCGTGTTGTGGTACCCGTTCTTCTTCATGGAACACCCAACATAGATCAAAAGTATCGGTCTCTCTCAAACAACCCTGCAATCAAATACAAGAAATCTCTTGTGTCCCCAACTCACCCAATACAATGGTAAATTGTATAGGTGCACTACTTAGGCGAAGAGATGGTGATACAAGTGCAATATGGATAGTAGATATAGATTTTTGTAATTTGAAAATATAAAAAGAGCAAGGTAACAAGTGGCAAACAGCAAGCAAAACATTGTATAAATTCTTGGAAATAAGGCCTAGGGTTCATACTTGTTAGTGCATCTAGTGCCCCTTAGTGATTTTGGTGTATTGAAGACTTATAGGTTAAGGAACTAATGTGTTTGTGAGTATACACAGGTTCTATAAGTCGATGAGGAGTTTGATATATTTGGAGATTATCGACCCCCAAAAATGGATGTCTTCAACTTAACACTTTGGGGAGAACTTTAGTGAAGACTTTGCTGAAGACTTTGGTATTCCTTGAAGGCTTTGAAAATGAAGAAGTCGGTGTGACCTTGAAGATATTAACAAGGACTGTGAAGCATGAAGACTTTTGTTTTCGTAGTTTCATTTCCTTTCTTTGAGTCATAGGAAACACCGTACTATTAAAGGGCGCCGAGGTAATACTAAGGAAAAATTTCCAACTGATGCGCAACTCAAAAGCATCAACACAACCCAATCCTTCGAGTGAAGCCTTTGGAAATCTCTTATGGTCCAGTCAAGTTCTTCAGTGACAGAGACGATGTTCTTCTGGTCTCTGAGGAAATTGGTCTAACTAAGGAGTTAGGATTTCGTTAGTGCGAATTGCTTATAGTGAGGAATATGATAAGCCCTGAGGAATTTGAATTTGACAGTTCAAATTACAATGTTTTTCTTAGCGCCAGCTATCCCTAATCATCTTATCCACATAATGGTCATATCATTGGGGGCATTTATGTCTTATCATGTCAGGTTGCACCCTGGCTATAAATAGCCGCCCCCACAACCAGTAGTTGGTTGGTTGCTCTGAGAGAGAACTGACACTTGTCATTTGAGAGCAAACCATCCTTTGAGGACTTTAAGAGAAAATCAACAGTGAGGGAAAACCCCAAAAACAAACAACCAAACCCCAAAGTGATTGAGCATCACTGAAGACATTGTTCTTGTGTGGAACCGACGCTTTTTACCTTTGAAGACTGTGTATATTCTAGACGGTTAGCGCGTCATGGTCTAGAGCATCCACGAGTAAATTGTGGATCGCCACGTGACTAGTTTGTGAGGGTTGTGGAATTCTCCCCTGAAGACTTACCACGAGTGTTGGGCAAGGACTGTGTGACGTTAACTCAAGGAGAATACGGTAAGGACTGGGTGTCCTGGGACTGGGTGTCCTCTGGTTTAAATACCAGGCTGCTCCAAACTAGATGTACGACTGTCACAACAGTTGGAACTGGCTCATCAAACCATTGTCTTCATCGAGCTTCCTGGTTCCATTTCCTCAACCCTTCTATTTTGTCATATACTTGTTGATGAAATTGATTGTTGCTGTTTGAAGAATTTGATTGAAGACTCTCTCAATTTCCTCACCTCAATTTGTTCAGTCACTTTGTTCGTCACCTGCTTATCCTGTATCATGCTACTTGTAATCTGTGCATGTTATATTTCATCATGATGACTATGCTATTGCTCTGTTTCTCATGCACTTGAGGACTTATTCCGCTGCTAGTAGTTCATCACATTTCAAATTCCTCAAGTTGAAATTCCTCAGTGATGAATTTGTAAAAATCGCCTATTCACCCCTCCCCCCCTCTAGTTGATATTACGCACTTTCAATTGGTATCAGAGGAAGGTACTCCCTTGTTCTATGTGATTTTGGTTTAACCACCTAGAATTCTAGTTATGTTGACTGCAGGAATGATCAAGGTTTCCACGGGTTGTCATACCTTCGATGGGACGGACTACCCCTACTAGAAGACCAAGATGAGCATGCATCTTCAGGCAATTGACAACGATCTCTTGTATGTTGTGGAAAATGGTGTTCACTCTGTTACTCCCACAGTCACTGCTGCTGATGTGAAGAGATTCAAGCAACTCGATTTTCAAGCAAAGAATAACATCTGTGGCCATCTGAGCAAAGGTCGGTATGGCAAAGTAAGTGCTTTGGAGTCTGCTAAGCTTATCTGGGATAGGCTGTCCAAAGTCAACGCAAGAGTTTCCACTCAACGTGACTCCCGAGTTGATGTTCTTCGCAATCTCTTCAACCTCTTCAAAAGACTCAACAATGAGAATGTTTAGCAAAATTTTGATCGTCTCACTGATATCTCCAACGAGCTTCAAGCACTTGGAGCCACTGACATCACCGACCACAAGGTGGTTAAGAAACTGTTGAGATCTCTTGATTCCTCATTTGATACACTGGCTTTGATGATTCAAGAGCATGGAGACTGCAAGTCACTTGATCCTATTGATATACTTGAGAGACTCAATACTCATGAATTCCAACAAGCTGAGAAGATAAACCTCTACGGGCCTAGCTATGGAAGATCTCATGCACTGAAGGCGAAGGCAATTTCCTCATCCTAAGGCGAAGAATATGACAGTAGCCTTGTTGATCCTAAAGAACTGAGTCAGGAGCTGGCAATGCTCGTGAGCAAATTTCAAAAGTTCTCAAGGAGAGGCCATTTTGGAAAGTCATCAAAAAGTGGCCCGAATAAATCAGATTCCTCACCAATTGACTACAAGAAGAGAACTTGTCACAAATGCAAGAAATCTGGTCACTTTATCTATGACTGTCCTCTCGAGGAAAAGGAATCAAACAAGAAGAAATACAAGGATAGCAGTTCTGATGACTCGAAGAAAAAGAAGAAATCTTCAAAGTCCTCATCTTCAAAGTCCTCATCGCACAATAAGAATGGTTCCAGAAAGGCTCGGGCTTTCATTGGCAAGGAAATGGATTCTGAAGAAGAATCTGAAGAATATGAAGAAGAGGAGGAAACTGAGGTGGAGTCAGAATCTAGTGTTGCTAGCATTGCTCTCGCTACTGCTTTCGTTAGGAAGTCCATCTTCAATGATGGATAAACTGACTACTCTAATGACTCTGACGTTAGCAGTGATGATTATGATCACCCATTTCTTCATGGCTAAAGGTTCCAAGGATGAAACTCCAAAAGCTATTGAGTGGGTCCTCGACAGTGGATGCACCAACCATATGACTAGTGACAAGACCCTACTGATGAATATACCACTTGCTCCATCTCATCTGAAGCATATCACCTACGCTGACAAACAAAAAAAAGCAAGGTATTGGGTCTAGGTAAGGTTGCAATCTGAAAGGACCAACACATGGATAAGGTGATGATTATCGAATCCCTCGGGTTCAACCTCGTGTGTGTGTCAATGCTTTGTGATCTTGATATGGTTGTCATCTTTGGAAAATATCATTGTGTTGTTGTCATGGAATCTGATAAATCCAAAGTCTTCGAAGGCTTTAGGAGAGGAGACATGTATATTGTTGATTTCTCTACAGGTCCTCGGCCTATCATGTGCCTACTTGCAAAGTCTTTAGAAGGCTGGTTGTGGCATCGACGACTTGGACATGCTGGCATGAGGAATTTGCACACGCTCATGAAGAAAAAGCACGTCATTGGCATTTAAGGTGTCAAATACCTCAAGGATCACCACTGTGGTGCTTGTGAGTCTGGAAAGATGACCAGATCAAAGCATCCCTCGAAGAAAATCATGACCACTACTCGACCTTTTGAATTGCTTCACATGGATCTGTTTGGCCCACTCATTATGCCACACTAACAAATACTTCATGTTTGTATGACTTTGTTATTGTTGATGATTACTCTCATTACACTTGTGTGCATATTATTCTGTACAAGTCTGAGGTGCAGGATGTCTTCAGACGATTTGCTTCAAGGGCCTCAACAAACTTCAGCGTCAAGATCAAGCACATCAGGAGTGACAATGGGACTGAGTTCAATAACACTGGTCTTGATGAACTTGGTATTACTCATGAGATATCTGTCCCATATACTCCTCAGCAGAATGGCATCATGGAGCGCAAGAATAGGACTCTTGTTGAGATGGCTTGCACTATGCTTGATGAATACAAGACTCCTCGTCGCTTCTGGCCTGAGGCAATCAACACTGCTTTCCACATCATCAACAGGGTATATCTTCACAAATTCTTCAAGAAGACTTCATATGAACTCATCACTCACAAAAAAAACTAATGTGATTTATTTCAAAGTCTTCGGTGCTAAATTCTGGATTAGAGATCCTCACCACAGTTCTAAATTTGCACCGAAAGCACATGAAGGTTTTTTGTTTGATTACGGAAAGGACTCGCACACCTACACAGTCTTCAACACCTACCACAACAAGGTTGTTGAAACTGTAGATGTGCGGTTTGATGAAACTAACGGCTCACAAAAAGAACACCTGCCTCCTATGCAGGATGAAATGTCTCCTGGGGAATCCATTAAGTTGAAGGAAACTGAATATATCATACCCACTGAAGAACCTCAACCTATTGAGGAACTCATTCCAACCAATGAAGACATTCATGCTGATATACGTGAAGAAAATGGTGCTGGAGAAAATCCTCGGCCTCGTCAACCTACTCATCCAACAGTGGCAAATGAAGTGCAGATTGACAAAATCCTCGACGACATCAATGCATCAGGTCCCCTCACTCGCTCAAAAGCTTCACATTTTTCTAACTTTTGTGGGCATTTTGCTTTTGTCTCTATCATAGAGCCCACCAAAGTTGATGAGGCATTCAAGGAGTCTTAGTCGATTCAAGCTATGCAAGAGAAATTGCGTCAATTCAGGCTAAACAACGTGTGAGAACTTGTCAAGTGGCCAGATCCTCGCAAGCATAACATCATAGGTACCAAGTGGATCTACCGCAACAAGCAAGACAAAAATGGCCTAGTGGTGAGGAATAAGGGTCGTCTTGTAGCTCAGGGCTACACACAGGTTGTGGGAATTGACTTTGATGAAACTTTTGCACATGTTGCTAGACTTGAAGCTATTTGCATATTGCTTGCTTATGCTAATCATCATGATATCATCTTATATCAAATGGATGTGAAAAGTGCATTCCTCAATGGTAAGCTTGAGGAAGAAGTATATGTTGCTCAACTCTAGGTTTTGAAAACCCTAAGCATCCTGACAAAGTCTTCAGACTCAACAAGTCCCCCTATGGCCTCAAGCAGGTCCCTCGGGCATGGTATGACACTCTGAAGGAATTCCTCATGAATAAAGGCTTCAAACCCGGTTCACTCGACCCAACTCTTTTCACAAAATACTATGACAATGAATTATTCATATGACAAATATATGTAGACGATACTATCTTTGGTTGTATAGACAAATGTTAGAGTGATGAATTTGCTTATATGATGAGTGAAGAATATCAAATGTCTATGATGGGGGTGTTGAAATTCTTCTTAGATCTTCAAATTCGTGAACAACACAATGGCATCTTAATATCTCAAGAGAAATGCCTCAAGGATGTTTTGAGGAAATTCAACACGCAAGACTATAAAGGCGCCAAAACTCCAATGCCTTCAAAAGGCCACCTCTGCACTGACGAAAATGGAAAAGATTTTGATCAGAAGGTATATCGCTCCATGATTGGCTCTTTATTGTATCTATGTGCATCTAGGCCAGATATTATGCTTAGTGTTTGCATGTGTGCCCGGATCCAAGCAACACCGAAGGAATCACACCATAAGGCTTTGAAACATATTATTCGATACTTAGCTCACACACCAATGCTCGGATTATGTTATCCCCAGGGCTAATATCTTCACCTCATCGTATACTCAGATGTTGATTATGCTGGAGATCGTGTGGATCGCAAGTCAACCTCATGCACGTGTCATTTCCTCGGACGATCCTTAGTCTGTTGGTCCTCAAAGAAGCAGAATTGCGTGTCACTCTCTATTGCAGAACCTAAGTACATTGCTGCTCATTCATGTTGCGCTCAGTTGTTGTGGATGAAGCAAACCCTCAAGGACTATGGAATCTAGGTGAAGAATGTGCCTCTCTACTGCGACAACATGAGCGCTATCAAGATTTCTTACAACCTAGTTTAGCATTCCAAGACCAAGCACATCTAGATTCGTCATCCTTTTCTTCGAGATCATGTACTCAAGGGCGACATCTCCATCGACCACGTGGACACTAAAGAACAACTAGCTGATATCTTCACTAAGCCCTTGGATGAAAAGAGATTTTGCAAGTTGCGGTGTGAATTAAATATCCTAGAATCTTCGAATGTTCTTTGAAAAGACAGACATCCTAACACTTATGCAAAATTGATGACGTATATGTGAAACACACGAAGTAATGTTTTTTTCAATCAATGAATAATAACCCCCTAAGTCTAAAGAAATTAATGAAGAATTTGATTCTCAGAACCCTATGACAATTGTACCTAGTGTCTGAAATCATAATTCTTATACGGTGGGTCACGCCACCAATCGTAGTTGAAATTCTTCAAAGTTGAGGTTTTCGTCATGTTGCAAATTCCTCAAGTTTGCAAATTCCTCAAAACTTTCAAATTCTTCAAAGTATGCAACTGTTGTTCTTCATTGACTATATACATATATATTAGAGTTTTCATCCTCAACAGCATTCACTTATTGCTAATTCTTCACGTCGATTTCCATCTAAGTGAATGTGATCGGACCCGTTCCCCCTCTATGCTAAATTCAACCCAGTCTGTTCACCAATTCTTCATATGCATTCTACTTTGAAACTCGTTCAAAGTATTCACTGAGTCCTTGTCATCTGAAGAATTTGCGAACGGAAATTTTAAAATATTCACTCTAAAATTTTGACGCTTCCCGATCAAACCTTTCGATTCCCATGACAAGATAACCCACGATCCCCCACTATCTCAACTACACAATACGTGGGTGACACATGTCGTGTGGAGAGCAAGTCTCATGGGAAATCTAGTCCAAAATCTTTGGACTAGTCAGTTTTTACTTCGGCTATAAATACCCCTTCCCTTCCCCCTTGCTTGAGTTATGGGACAGCCCAAGTGTTGTCCCTACCTTATTTGGCATGTAACCCCATGTATGAACCTTGTGTCATGAGCTTATGAGTTGTATGTTTGCTCCTTGCCATTCATGTGTGGTTGCATTCATGCATCATTTCATCATGCATCATTCTCATTTCATCTTCTTGCCATGTTGGTTTTCTTGTGCTTTCTATGATGTGTTGGTGGAGAGGTGTTGTTTTGTGATGTGGGAGATGCTTGTCTGTGGATGGTTCCATGTGTGCAACCTATTCTTTCCCCCTCTCTTTTCCTTTGCAACATCCCCCTCCAAAACCCTTCTTCTCCTATATTTATTTATCTTCGGATTTTAAGTTGTTTTAAAATTGTTTAAAAATGTTCATGAGGTGGCCCCATATGTTTTGTGAAATGGGAGTATGTTGGATTTAATGTTTGGGGTTGGTTTTAATTGTGTTTTAAATTAACAGGAGCTGTCATTTTAAGTATTAAATAAATTACTTGTTTTATAATTCAACTTAATATTTTTAATAAAAGGTGTACATTATTTCCTCCTCGGAATTATTGTTGTTTTGCTCAAAACCCTTTTAAATTGCTCTGGGGATATCTTGTTTGTGATTGGTTTTATTAAATGGGAAACCCCACTTTTTATTTCTCTGTTTTAGTTGAGAGTGTGTGAGAGGAGGCTAGTGGGCCGCGGCCCGGCCCAGCTGGACACAACGGCCACCTGCTCCCGTCTTCTTCTCCGTCAGAGAGCTTCAGAGAGAGCGCGTGCGTCGCCGTTGCTTTCCGTCGCCGTCGCCGTCAGCCTGGGGCTATATAGCCTCCCCTCGACGTCTGTGTCGCTCCGCTAGGGTTCCTTCTTCCTCCCTCCGCCGCCGCAGCTCCTCTCCCCCTCTTCTTCTTCCTCCTTCCTCCCCTTCTCTGTCGAGGCGCAGGTAAGCTTCAGAGAAGTGCAGAGGAGCGGTGCTCGTCGTCGTCGTCGCCTCCGACGGCCTCGTCCCTGCTGGTGATGGCGTGGCGCTCGCCGCTGCCGTCCGCGTCTCGTTCCCGGCGCTAGGAGGCCTCGGGAGGCCTTCTTCTTCCTCCACCTCGTTGCCGCAGCGTCGCCGGACCTTTTTTCTCTCCGTGCGAGTCGTCTCCGCCTCTCCTTCCCCTTCGTCGTTGTCGATCGCGTCCCCGTGTCTCTGTGAGCCCCTCGGTGAGCAGCCCGTCCTCGCCGCCCCTTCTCCTCGTCGTAATTCGTAGGATTCGTCGCCGTAGTGCCGTCGCCGCCACTCGAAAGCTCCGAGCTTGGGCTCGCCTCCGGTCCCCCTCGTCGCAAGATGAGGTGAGGGATGGAGCCCCCGTAGTTTCCTCTTTCGATTCCGCCGCTCCCCGTCGCCGGAGACCCCTTGCATCGTCGGGAATTGCCGTCGCCCCGCCGCTGTCGCTGCCGCTGTTGCTCTGTCATGTGCGTGTGTAGGATTCAGTCTCGTCAGTCTGTATGTGCGCATGTGTGTATTAGAGCTACGGATCGCCCCTCCCTGTTAAGTTTCGGCGCCGTAGCGCAGTGGTGTGGGCGTGGGCGTTCGACCCAGAGGTTAGGGGTTCGAACCCTGAACCTCCCCCCTTTTTTCTTCTTTTTTCTTTTGTTTTATTTTCTTTTCTTCTGTTTTTCTTTTCTCTTGATTACATATATGTGTGTGTGCATTTCAGCATATGTATGTATGTGTGTTAGTCTCCTTGTCATGTGAGTGTGAGTTTGCACATGTGTATGGTGGTGTGTGTATGTACCAAATGGTACATATGCACATGTACATATACATGTGAGTGGTGTGTGTGTGTTTTGTGCTTACATATACATGTTGGTGTGTGTGAGCATGCTTGTGTGTGTATGTGTCTTGGTGATGCATACCCCTACATGAGAGAGGTATGTATGTTGTGTGTGTGTTTCTTGTCACGAGAGTGTGTGTGTTGCACATATGCATGGGTGCACATGTGTGTGTGTATGCTATGCACACCTACCTACATGTGTGCTTGTGAAGATGTGAGTGTGTGTCTTCATGTGATTGTATGGGTGTTCTTGTGGTGCTTGTGTGTTAGTGTGTAGGTGCATGTGAGTAGATGTGTGTGTATGCTATGCATACAAACATGTGTAGGTGGGTGTGCCTTGTGTGTAGATGAGTGTGTATGTATGTTTGTGTGTGTGTGAGCCACTTAGGTGGTACATACACATGCATTTGTGCTAGTGCATGTGTGTGAGTGAGTGTGTAGGGGTGTGTATGTGTACGTGGGCATACATGTATGAAAGTGCATGTGTGCCTATATACACACATGCTTGAGTGGGAGGTGTGTGTATGTTATACATACACACGCATATGTGCATGAGTAGATATCCATGTGTAGGTGTTCTCTCTTTTGTGCATATGAGCATAGTTTCACTTCTAGTTAGTTTCATCCTTGCTATTGATGCTATGACATGATATCATGCCCCTAGGATGCCATTTACCATTTCCAACATGTGTCAATTGAGTTCATGCCATTTTGTGTCATTTCCATTCATATGCATAAGTGACTTAAGTCACCCATGACTTAAAGGGTCAAATTTTGACCTAGCTTTTCTCCCTCTTGCTCCAAGAGAGTATAGGGGTATGATTAATGCATTTGGGGTAGAATCAACCCATGAATGAATCTGTGAAATCAGATTTGACTTTGGGGCAACTTGACAAAACTGCATTTTTATGCTGTGATGCCCTTTTGTCTTTTATTATGATTTAATCTATGCATGCAATTAAGTTCTTGCCAACATGGGATTGTTAGTTAAAGTTGCTAGGAATGTCCCAGTATTTTTGTTATTTGTGGTAAGGCATCAGATGAGTGGTAACCATGCTGTTTAGAGAGCAACTTTATGTTTCTGTTCAGCTAGCTTAAAAATGACTAAGTCTGGGAGAACTGTTGTTATTGTTTTGCCATGTAGAGTTGGTTGTAGCTAATGATGTGTTTGGAATTTGGGCATACTCAGTGCTAGTTATTTGTAGTAGATATTGCCTTATACCATCCTATTAATTTTAATGTCAATAGGAGATTTCTATCATATGTAGCTACTGCTGTCAACTTGCTACTTTATAATCACAGATTCCAGATAACTGGAATTTTCACCAAGTCCCAGAAAACTGATTCTTCATGCCAACTTGATTGCTTCTTGCTTATTGATGTGTGGATCCTTTGCTGGTGGTGTAATTGGATGAATTGTTGTGTGTATTGAGTAGATTCTGTCCATGTCTTGTTTGTGGCTGTAGGCTTTCTGTAGCTCCAGAGGTGAGCTGTATAAGTTGCTATGTTGCTGTTTTGTGGCAGATTTGGTGTTTTATTGTTTTGTAGATTGTGGGAGCTATACTCCATGGAATTGATTGATTCTTGAGTCTATTGTGATTGATTTTTCATCACCTGTCCAGTAGCTGCCTTGGAATGCCAAGAATCAGCCCATGGCTTGGGGATCTTGTGATATTGCCTTCGTATCTTGCCGTGAGCGTATCGTGAGAACCGTAACTCCGTTTCTTGCGATCTTTATATGCATTTCTATCGATTTTGCATGCTGCATCCATATTTTCCATGTTCATGCATATCTAAATAACTTAACATGAGGTTTTGTCCAGATTCACTAATATACAAACTTGCATGTGAAACATGACTAGTTTATGGTTGCCATGTTATAATTCTTCATAAATGATCATGCATCATTTTGATTATGCATTGCACTTTGGTTGGATGTTTATTGTTTCTGTTTCTATTGGGTAGACACAAGTGTTGATTCTGAGTACGAGGAACCAGGAGAGTACCACTACGAGGATCCCGCTACTTGTTTCGCTGAAGAACCAACAGGAAAGATGATCGTATCCGGATCCCGATACTATTTTTGCTTGCTAGTTTCTCGCTCTTATCGTTACAATTGTGCCACCTACCACTTGATATCATCCCCCATGTTTCCATGACGGCCTCTAACCTCCACATCCTAGCAAACCTTGATTGGCTAAGTTACCGCTGCTCAGCCCCTCTTATAGCGTTCTTAGTTGAAGGTGCAGGTTGTTCCATGGGATAACATGGATTTGGATATCATAATAAATTCAGTTATTTAATTTAATGCACATATATATCTTGGTATTGGTGGAAGTCTTGGCCTTTTGCTAAGTGATTTGTTCCGCTATTACCGCCATTAGTTCCTTGTTACCGGTGTTATGGTTTCCATACTTTGCGCTCCTAACATGCTCGGGGTTGTTATGGGGACCCCCTTGTTTATTCGGTTGAGATTAAAACTTGTCTGGAAAGACCCAACATTGGTACTACATTTTCTTAACAACTTAATAAAATTGCATAGGGTCTTGCAAACCCGTGGATAATTTAATCAACCCCCGAGCCAGTGCTCCTCATGAGTGTTGGTCCAAAATGAGCTGCCTGCGGGGCTGCCTTGAGGCAACTTGAGGATTGGTTTTTCCCCATAGCTAGTCCCATCTGTCATGTCCTGAGAACGAGATACGCGGCTCTTATCGGGTTCGTCGACACGTTGGGTGGTCTTGCTGGATTTGTTTTACCTTTACCGAGTGTCTTGCGTGTGGAGTCTGACTTTCTTCGGGTTTACTCGAGGTGTTGGAATTCCTTTGGAATTACCTATGATGATCGCGAGATCCGCGATCGAGGCATTCCCATGGAGAGTGGTTAATTTTGTAATGGATTAGTTGGAGCACCCCTGCAGGGTTAAATCTTTCGAAAAGCCGTGCCCGCGGTTATGTGGCAACTTGGATATTTGTTTAACACCCGGTTATAGCAAACTTCAAGTAAACTCTAATTAAAATACACCAACTATGTGAGTAACCGTGATCGTCTCTGCTCCTGAACATGAACCGAGAGAGAACATGGTGGGGTTATGATTGAAGTAAGTAAGTGTTCAGGATCTCATAGAGATCATACTAGATTCGATCGTTCTTCGTAGGCCACTCATATTTATTTCATGTTGCGTAAGCTAGCCACCATATATGCTTAGTGCTGCTGCAAACTAAGCACTTACCCCATCCCAACCTTTAAGCTTGAGTAGTCTCGGTACCTGGGCACACGATAGCTGAGTCCTCTGTGGCTCACAGTTTACTACAACCCTCCAGGTACAGGTTCAGATGAGTTCGTGCAAGATGATCTTACCCAGCTCCAGTGGGAGTATGACGAGGAAAGAGGCAGGATGTACATGACGTATCCGGATGAGTAGAGGACCTGGTCGTGATCTTTGGGATAGCTTGATAGTATCATTTGCAACTTCCTTTATCGTTTGATTTCATCCATAGTCGGACCCTGTGTTCAACTTGATGTTATGATTTGAGTGACATTGTAAGTTAGCATGTGGCGAGTGTAAGCCAACTTGTATACTCTTCTCATTCAGTATTGTATGTTGTGATGATACTATTCTTGCTAACAGCAAGATGCGCCTCTATCCCTTGTGAGGCCCTCGTGCCTTAAATGGATAGGCGTGCATCTTGGGCGTGACAAGTTACCCCTCACTTCCCTATCTCCCGAGCTTAGACCTAGCGCTATTGCTAACTTCATCATCACCACAGAGGAAAAGCTTCACTACCTTGACCTTCCCGTTGGCGTACTCATGTTGGCCGCAAAAATCTTCACTATGTCGCCGCTGTAGCTATCTTCCGTTGCCAAGTTAGGGTACGGGAGATCTAGACTGACGAACTCCTCATTTTTTCACCTCTCTGATCGTCATGTTGTTCATCGGGGTAATTAAAATCTAATTTTACTGCCCTACTTTGATCTTCATAATTTTCACAAAATCCTCAAAAGGTGTTTTATACTTCAAGAATCATCCTCTTAAACACCTCATATGTTTCATTCGCTTGATGTGTTTCTATAAGTTCTAATTTTCTTCAAGATTCCTCAATTGTGTGGATCCTCAAAATCGGCACAACTCTGGAACCTAAGTCAAGAACACTTAGTGAAATTCCTCAAGCCATCTATGGTCAAAATACTCAACTTGATATATTTTGAAAAAATTCTGAGAACGCATATAACCTCTTCAAATTCTTCGCACCTATATTCTATTCACATGTACAAAATGTCTGTTGATGAATCACTAGGTTCTCATCAACTTAACTCACTTGCGGTGTTCCTTGAAGAAAAATTGCATACATCTTTAGAATCTTCAAAAGTTCAAAGTCATCCAGTGAAGAAAATGGTTGATGGCAAAAGGCCTCAAAAGGGTGGAAAGAAGGCTGAACAGAACACTGCATTTGAAATCCTTTATGATACATATGTAGAGTATTGTACCCCTGATGAGGAAATCTATGGGAAGGAAACAAGTGAAAAGCAGAAAATCCGCATTTGGGAGATTTAAAGGAGGTGGGTGAAGGAATGGAGAGAATACTGATATGTCACCCCCAAATACATGAAGAAGCTTGCCCTCAAACCTCCTTGCAAAAGGTATCCTCCTGCTATTGATCAAGAAGTTGATCCCATGAGTGTGCTCATGGAGAGGACTTTCCGGTCGAATGGGCTAAATATCAAAAAAAGCTTCAGAGGATTTCCAAAATAGCAATGAAGAAATTCAATGAAGACTCTGATGTTGCTCCTTCCTCTGTTGCTGCCTCTGCCTCTGCAACTGTTGTGCTGAAGAAGTCAACATCAAAGGAAAAGTCCTAAGCCTCAATGCCCTCACGGCCAAGTTCTTCAAAGTCTAGTTCAAAGTCGTCAATGCAAAATCCTCAAGCAACTTCCTCAAAGGCTGTGATAATGCCTTCAGTAGCTGCACAATCCGCAGCCGCAGCCACAAAGTCCTCAACTCTAGTGCAGCTTGCAACATGTCAGAGGACTACTAGTTTTTCAATTGCTTCAGGGCCTTCAGCAAGTTCATCGGCCCAAGCACATTCCTTAACAAGTCCTTCTATGCTGAATATAAAATCTACTGCTAGACGAGGTACTTGTCCAAGTCCTCATCCAAAGAGATTTGTGTTTAAAGTACCTTCAAATTCTTCAGATGATGAAGCTGATGATGAGGAACTTGAGGAAATCATCTGAAACAAGAAAAAAAAGAGTGGCTCAAGCACAGGGCACTCAAATTCCTCTCTTGTTGGACCCAAAGATTGTGTTGAACTTCATTGATATTTGGCACAAGGACCCCAACACTACACTTGATGATTTGAAACTGCCTCCTGGTCTAGATCATGTCCTCACTGCTTTCATCGCTAAAGAAAAGTGGAAGTATGAGAAAGCTCGACAAATCAAGAAGGACCAGAACAAGAAGGGGCACCTCATAAAGAACAACGTTCTTAAGCTTTATCTAGATCAGTTGGTCTTTGTGCAAAAGGAGATCAAAGGCCTCAATGAGGAATTTGATCGCTACTATGCTGATTGGCAAGGAGCCAAGGTCTGTTTTGTCAAAGTGGCTGACAGAGCCATCAAGGGCCACAATAGGATGGTTGCAGCTCGGTTGCAACCACAAATTCCTCACGCTAGAACTTCTGCTCAGCCTGCTGAAGAAACTGCAAGCACAGCTAAAGAAATTCAGGCTGCTGAAGAACCTGCCATGGCAACATCCACTATTGTGCCTGATGAAATTACCACGCTAGTTGAAGCTTTTGTTGCGCCTGAAGAAATTGCGACTAAAAGGGCGACTGCATCAGTTGTGCCTGAAGAAATTGCTCCATCTTCACCCCATGCTCAAACTGCAAAGTCTTCAGGGGTGAATAATGTCAACCTTCCTTCTGCATCAGAAGTGAAGAAAACAAAGGCAGTGGAGAAGAAGGCTGCAAAGAAACAAAAAACATCAACTTCAGATTCCTCAGTTGTGAAGAAGTTGAAGACTATTCTAAGTTCTTCAATAGAGCCCATTGATGCTACTCCAATCTCCTCTGTGTCTGCTTATGAGATTGTTCCATTTGGTGTTGACTTTGTCATCCCAATTGAAGAAGATGAAGGAAATCATTCTGCTGCTTCCTCAGAACAGATTGATGAAGAAATAGAGGTGGAAGCAAATGCTTCAACCCCTCTGGTATCATTGCCCCAGCCTCGGTTCACTGCAGAAGAGGCTGGCTTTGAAGAAATTGAAGAGGATGTGGACATTGGAAATACAACTCCACCGATTAATGATGAATATTAGGAAGCTGCACACCCCAATTCACTAATGACCACTCCCATCACCCAAATTCCTCAGTCACCTCCTCAGATTGAGGAAATTCAAACAGGATCTGAAGGTTTGGCCACACCTCTCGCATCTATTCTTGAGGAAATTCCAGTTGCATCAGCTGAAGAAATTCAAGCCCAGACCGCACCTGAGAAAATTGCTGCTCAAAATCCTCAGTCTGAAGAAGTTCCTGCCATGCCAAAGGAGATTGTGGGCCGCTTCAAGAAAAATCTTTAGCCAAAGCTAAAATGGCCATTCAAAGGCTCAAAGCACCCCAAATTCATAAAGGCGAATTTCTTCGATGAGCAAATATTCTTCACAGGGCCAAATCCGTATACCTCAACAAGGGCTGGACGCACAAGATTATGGAATCCTTCGAAGATGAATTTCTATGCACCACTTTTGTTTGACAAATAGAAAGTCTTCGAGCATCAGCAAATTCCTCATGTGGATATGGAGTCCATTCCATGCTTCACTCTTGTGCTCGCAGTTCTTCATCATGCTAGAATTCTTCCTTTTTGTGTTGACACATGCGATTGGAATTAAGAGCTAATTCTTCAATTCTATGCAACCTTACACATCTTAGGTGATGCTTCCCATTTCAATTCATGGATTCTAGATTGGATGATTGGAACTACTCACTACACTGCTCCAACCACTAAATTGCTTCGACATGTGCCAATAGTAATCCCTTTAGAAGGAGCATGTTGCATCTATGATGAACCTGAACTGCCCAACCACATGATGCAAGTGCTGATGAAACCTTTGGCTTTGGGCAAACCTCCAAGGACTTCCTTCCTAGTGAAGGATTTTCTCTATGTTCCCAGGATAATGTACAGGATATTGACCAAAACCCTCAGTCCAATCAAGGGCAACAACTCTAAAGAAGAAGGAGTTGTGGGTGTCATGAAGAATCTGTTGTTCAACCTCATTCATGGGATTCCCATCAATTATCATGATTTCTTCATGAGGACTTTGGCCAATATAGCTATGTCCCCATTTGAGTTGAAGCCTTATGCTCCTTGGATCATGAAATTCATTAGATCAAGGTCTTCAATTCCCTCAAGGCTAACTTTGGGAATCACTTCAGCTTTCTACCTCCGATTGAAGTCCTCAGGAATACATTTTCCTCAGTTGAAGGATAAGGCAAAGCTGACGTTGATGAAGGCACTCGTCCATTGGATGGTCAATTTTGCAAAGCCGCATCCTATTCCACTAATGATGACTCTGATACCCCAAGATTCTGCTGCAAAAGCCTCTGCTCAAAATCCTCAAGCCGATGCCCCTCGTGTGATGACCGATCATGAGCTTCTCCTAAGTCTTCATCAGAAGGTTGATCGCAACCACAAGTGGGTCAAGCGTCAGTTTGGTTCACTTCTTCGAGACATGACTGTCACGCACAATTCTCTGAGGAAGAACCACTATTATCATCATGAAATCTTTGACCGCACATGGGCCATTCTGTCTCACCTCAAGAGTCCTGAAGAACTCAAGGAGATGGAATTTCAATAGAACTTTGATTAGTCTTACCCACCAAAGAAGAAGTGGAAGAGGGTTCAAGTTCCTCAGCTGGTTACAAGCTCATATTCTTCATCGCGCGAGACGGGTGAAGCTGAGGAAATTGACGACACTGTTGCAGGCCCTCCATTGACAAACGACCCCGACAATGTTGGCGCTCCTCCACCACCTTCAAGATGAAATTCTTCTGGGGCGTTAGTCCTCATTTTTTCGTCCCTTTGTGTCTTTGATGACAAAGGGAGAGAAAATTTGAGTTAGTCTTCAAGCGGGTCTTTATATAAGTGTTGTTTTTGTTGAAGATACAACTCTCACTGTTCTGAAGCTTTTGTTGGTTGAGTTGTAAACTTAAGTCTGATGGTGGTCTGACGCTTTTGAACTGCTTTCCGCATGTGATTTCCTCAAACTACTTTAATGCATGCATGCTTAATTTTGTCTGACACCATTTTTCATCATGCATTTCAATTACTCATGTGATATTTTAAATGCGTGTATGAATTACAAGATATAGGGGGAGTTCTCCATGTTTTTAACCTGCCATGTGCATTTGCAGTCCAAAGCTAATTCCTCAAATATGCACATCTTCAGGGGGAGTTCTTCTATATGTTGCAATCAAATTCCTCAAACACAGTACTTACACTTCATATGTTTATCCCTGTTGAAAACTTAACCTATTTGTCATCAATCACCAAAAAGGGGGAGATTGTTAGTGCATCTAGTGCCCCTTACTGATTTTGGTGTATTGAAGACTTATAGGTTAAGGAACTAATGTGTTTGTGAGTATACATGGGTTCTATAAGTCGATGAGGACTTTGGTGATTATCGACCCCCAAAAATGATGTCTTCACCTGAAGACTTTCGTGAAGACTTTGGTATTCCCTGAAGATTAAAAATGAAGAAGTAGGTGTGACCTTGAAGATATTAACGAGGACTATGAAGTGTGAAGACTTTTGTTTTCGTCCTTTCATTTCCTTTCTTTTAATCATAGGAAACACTGTACTGTTAAAAGGGGCTAAGGTAATACTAAGGAAAAAGTTCCAACTGATGCTCAACTCAAAAGCCTCAACACAAACCAATCCTTCGAGTGAAGCCTTTGGAAATATCTTACGGTCCAGTCAAGTTCTTAAGTGGCAGAGACGATGTTCTTCTGGTCTTTGAGGAAATTGGTATGATTGGGGAGTTAGGATTTTGCAAGTGTGAATTGCCTACAGTGAGGGATATGATAAGCCCTGGGGAATTTGACAGTTCAAATTCCGGCCATTGTTGTGCTTAGCGCTAGCTGTCCCCAATCATCTTATCCACATAACAGCCATATCATTGGGGGCATTTATGTCTTATCATGTCAGTTGCACCCTGGCTATAAGTAGCCGCCCCCCACAACCACTAGTTGGTTGGCTGCTCCGAGAGAGAACTAACACTTGTCATTTGAGAGCAACCCATCCTTCGAGGACTTTGAGAGAAAATCATTAGTGAGGGGAAAACCCAAAACCAAACCACTAAACCGCAAAGTGATTGAGCATCACTAAGAGATTGTTCATGTGTGGAACTGGCGCTTTTTACCTTTGAAGATTGTGTATCTTCCAGATGGCTAGCGCGTCATGGTCTAGTGCTCGGCAGTTAACTGTGGATCACCGGGTAAACAGTTTGTGAGGGTTTTGGAAGTCTACCCTGAAGACTTACCACGAGTGTTGGGCGAGAACTGTGTGACCTTAGCTCAAGGAGAATACGGTAAGGACTGTGTGTCCTGGGACTAGGTGTCCTCTGGATTAAATACCAGGCCACTCCAAATCAGACATATGACTCTCACAACAGTTGGAACTGGGTCATCAAACCATTGTCGGCATCGACCTACCTGGTTCCATTTCCTCAACCCTTCTATTTTTCATATAGTTGTTGATGAAATTGATCATTGCTGTTTGAAGAATTTGACTGAAGACTTTCTCAATTTCCTCATCTCAAATTCTTCAGTCACCTTGTTCTTAACCTGCTTATCTTGTATCATGCTAATTATAATCTATGCATGTTATATTTCGCCATCATGACTATACTATTGCTCAGTTTCTCATGCACTCGAGTACTTACTCCGCTGCTAGTAGTTCATCACATTTCAAATTCCTCAAGTTGAAATTCTTCGGTGATGAATTTGTAAAAATCGCCTATTCAGCCACCCCCCCCTCTAGTCGATATAACACACTTTCAATACTTTCACTAGTGCAATATCTCAACAATGCTAACATAGTTGAATCATATAATCATCCCTCAATGTGCAGCAAAGAATCACTCCAAACTTCCTATCTAGCGGAGAACATATGATGAAATTGGTGTAGGTAGTAGAACCACCTCAAAGTTATTCTTTACGATCAATCTTTTGGGCTATTCCTGTAAGTGTCACGAACAATCATAGAGTTCATACTAGAATCACACCTATGATACACATCAATCAACCCTAATGTCACCTAGATACTCCATTGTCACCTCAAGTATCTGTGGGTTAATTATTCGACATGCATCAACAATTTCAGATTCATCACACTCAATCCAACACAAAGAAGTTCAAAGATTACCCCAAGATTTCTATCGGAGAACATGGTATGAAAACATGCAATCAACCCCTATGCATAGATCCCCAAGGTCATCGAAATTTGCAAGTTGATGCCATAACATATATCAAGTGAATCGATAGAATACCCCATTGTCACTACGGGTATCGACATGCAAGACGTACATCAAGTGTTCTCAAACCAAAATATTCATAACGAGATCTCAAAGGGAAATATTCAATTCATCACAACAAGATAGCAACGGAAGAACACCATACGATCCAACTATATTAACAAAGCCCGTGATACATCAAGATCGTGCCATCTCAAGAACGCGCGAGAGAGAGTGATTAAACACATAGCTACTGCTGCATACCATCATCCCCGAGGGTGAACTACTCCCTCCTTGTCATGGCCTCCGTCGGGATGATGAAGATGGCCACCGGAGATGATTTCCCTCTCCAGTAGGGCACTAGACAGGCTCCAGATGTGTTTTTCATCGATATAGATAGTTGCGGTGGCGGAGGGGAGGTTCTCTATTTATTTTTCAGGGTTTATGTATATATATAGGATTTTTTGGCATTGGAATCACGCTAAACGGGGCCATGTGGGCCCCACAAGCCATCAAGGCACCCCCAGGGGGTGGGCGCTCCCTGTTGGCTTGTACACAGGTGGCCCCTCCGATGGTTCTTCACTCCATTATTTCTTATTTACTCCAGGAAAAATCATAAAAAAGTTTCGAGCTATTTTGAGAAATTTTATTTTCTACACAAAAACAACACAACGATAATTCTACTGAAAACAACGTTAGTCCGGGTTAGTTATAAATAAATCATATAAAGTGCATCAAAACCATATAAAAGTATTGTAAACATAGGCAAATATGGGATGAATACTTCATAAATTATCGATACGTTGGAGACGTATGAGAGAGCACATCAATTATGTGGTCCAGATATACTTTCCCATAGAGGTATGGACAAACAACACAGCTGAATTTGAAGGATTGCTTGTTGGCCTGTGAATTGCAATGGACCTAGGCATCGGGAAAATGGTCATCCGAGGATATTCACAGCTCGTTGTGCGTCAAGTAACAAGGATTACCAGAGCCCTTTGATGAAGGATTATGTTGATTAAGTAACGAAGTTGGAAGACCACTTTGACGGTCTCCAAACAGAGTATGTACCCCATGCAGAGAACAACATTGTTGATAAGCTGTCGAAACGTGCCATTCAGAAGCTACCTATGGAACCAGGAACTTTGATGCTTTGACTGACTCAACCATCCGTCACACCATCGATGAGGCAATGAAGAGAAATATCAATTCCGACGATTACTTCCCGGAGAGCTAACAACGGCCACCAAGAAAGTTGGCAGAAACGATGCACCTGTCGGCGAGCAGCAAGCTTCGGCAAGACCCCAAGTTCTTGTCGTGCAAACTAGAGCTCCAACAGCAGAAGAAACGCATTTAGTTCTTGTTTTCGAGCCACAAGCTCCGGCGTGGGCATAACAAATAGTCCATTTCCTCCAAATAGGAGAGATTCCCAAAGAGCAAGAAGAAGCTGAAAGAGTAGCCTGGCAATCAAGCATGTACCAGTTCGTGGACAACACTCTATACAAGAGAAGGCCAAATGGGGTGAAATTGAAATGCATTTGTCGGGAAGATGGACAAAATTTGTTGGCAGAGATACATGAAGGGATGTGTGACTCCCATATCTTGTTGCGTGTGTGATTTACCAGAAAATGGTTTTTCTCTTGTATTCATTTTCTCTTTTGCGAAAGGTAGTTGGTTCCCTGGCATGGGTTTTAAGAGTTGACATTCTTGTGCAATGCCATCACATAATTATAGATTAATCACGCATTTGCTCACTGTGACTCATCCTTATGCCTTCGCTAAAAATATGTTTATTTCTTGTGGTGTCTTTTGAAGGCTAGGAATGATTATTGCTTCCATAGGAAGAATTCCCTCCCCATCAAGTGCGCCAAGTGGAAGCCATGGAAACTCAATCTCTAGGGTATCTCCTTTCTCATAGACAATCTCACTCTGGCTAAGTCAGCAGCAACAAGGGACATCACACTGCCTCAAGCCCACTGGGACATGAGACATCGCTAAGGGCATATCCAATATTTATCCACAAATTTTCTTCGACATCCATCCGTGGACATGAATACCGGAGCCGACCATCCAGCACTGCCCGCATATATTTCAAATACTTTTTCAACAAACCAAATGAATTTCGTGTTGTTCGCCGAGTGCATACCAGGGTACCACGGCCCGTTTTCCACTAGCCTAGGTGTCGGTGCTCGGGGCGGCCCTACAAAGGTGGCCACACCCATGCGGCACGGGGAAGTTACCTCATGAGGGGCGTGTCCCTCAAGGCCTCCTTGCGCCCAAGGTTGGGCCCCTCGAGGGTGCTCAAGTGCGGCGTGCCTCGCGAGCCCACCTCCCTCTCGGCTTCCTCGCGAGGCTGGGCATGGCGTGCCAACGGTAGGGTATTGTTTCTGTCACGTGGGCGGTACATCCTCGCGGATGGGGACAGCAGAGACCGTGCCAGCCGACACAGACAGAGAGGTTTACCCCTTTGGTGATTAGGATCCAGCACCAGCTGCCCCACCAAAGGAAACTCTAAAAAGCTTGCCATTTTGGTATAAGAGGATCATGACGAATCGGCGCTGCAAGACGGAGGTCATCGCTGAGCCCACCAACATGTCAAGAAGACTACTTTAGCAGAGGGGGCCGCCTTTTGTGCCATGTAGGACTGGGTTCCTGCCCCCCTTTGAATTGTCGCCTTGTGGCTGCCCTTTCCCGCCGATGGTTTCGGGGATAAAGACCAACGCACTACAAAGGGGGCATGTACGCCTTCATGTAAGGGGATCTAGTTATTTTCTCTCCACAGACCTCGTGTACCTCGAGCTTGATACATCTCCAACATATCTATAATTTTTGATGATGTCATGCTATTATATTATCTGTTTTGGATGTTTTATATGCATTAATATGCTATTTTATATTATTTTTGGGACTAACCTATTAATCTAGAGCCTAGTGCCAGTTTCTGTTTTTCCTTGTTTTTGAGTTTTGCAGATATGGAATATTAAACGGACTCCAAACAGAATAAAAACTTTGGAATGAATTTTTATGGAAGGAAACAAATCAACCAGGCTTGGAGTGCATGCCAGGTCACCTGCCAGGAGGTCACAAGCCTGGTAGGCATGGCCACCCCCCCCCCTGTCCGCGCCTAGCAGGCTTCCCGTCTCCTGGCAGGTCTCCTAACCCTATTCTTCGTCCTATAAATACCCAAATATTCCCCCAACACCAGAACGAGCCACGCAAATACTTTTCCACCGCCAGAAGCCTCCATTCCCGAGAGATCCAATCTTGGAGCCTTTTCTGGTAATCTACCGGAGGGTCTGCTTTCCATAATATATTTTCAGATCTATAAACCAAAAATACCAACAAATACTTTGTTGTAATTCTTTTACCTTTTAATTTCCATCTCATTTACATCTATCTCTATCAGATCTAATCCTTGCAAATAATCGTGAAGGGATTGACAACCCGTTTATAGCGTTGGGTGTAAGAGTTTGATATTTTGTGTAGGTGCATCCATTGGTGACTTGCTTCTTTCTCCTACTGGATTGATACCTTGGTTCTCATCAACTGAGGGAAATACTTATCTACTTCGCTGCATCCCCCTTTCCTCTTCAAGGGAAAACCAACGCAAGCTCAAGAGGTAGCAAGAAGGATTTCTGGCACCGTTGCTGGGGAGGATACACGTCAATCCTACCAAGTACCCATCACACACTCATCTCTTGCATTTACATTATTTGTCATTTGCCTCTTGTTTTCGTCTCCCCCACTTCTAAAATGATTTTCAAAAAATACCAAAAATATTTGCCTTTTTATTCACCCTTCTTTCGTTTGCCTTTCGTTTGCTTGTGTGCTTGATTGCTTGCTTTGTCATGATGTCTGAGAATACCAAGTTGTGTGACTTTTCCAATACTAATAATAATGATTTTATTAGTACTCCGATTGCTCCCGCCACTAGTGCGGAATCTTATGAAATCAATGTTGCCTTGCTTAATCTTGTTATGAAAGAACAATTTTCTGGCCTTCCTAGTGAAGATGTCGCATCCCATCTAAATACTTTCATTGAGTTGTGTGATATGCAAAATAAGAAAGATGTGGATAATGATATTGTTAAATTGAAGCTATTTACGTTCTCACTACGAGATCGTGCTAAAACTTGGTTTTCATCTTTGCCTAAAAATAGTATTGATTCATGGAATAAGTGTAAAGATACTTTTATCTCCAAGTACTTTCCACCCGCTAAGATCATCACCCTTAGGAATGATATAATGAATTTTAAGCAACTTGATCATGAGCATGCTGCACAATCTTGGGAGAGGATAAAATTAATGATTAGGAATTTCCCCGCACATGGTTTGAGTTTATGGATGATTATACAAAATTTTTATGCGGGATTGAATTTTGCATCTAGGAATCTTTTAGATTCAGCCACGGGTGGTACTTTTATGTAAATCACGTTAGGAGAAGCTAATAAACTCCTAGATAATATTATGATAAACTACTCTCAATGGCATACTGAAAGATCTCCTACAAGTAAAAAAGTGCATGCTATCGAAGAAATAAATACTTTGAGTGAAAGGATGGATGAATTGATGAAATTGTTTGCTAGTAAGAGTGCTCCTATTGATCTTGATGATATGCCTTTGTCTTCTTTGATTGGAAATAATAATGAATCTATGGATGTGAATTTTTTTGGTAGGAACAGTTTTGGTACTAACGCGTATAGAGGTAACTTCAACCCTAGGCCATTTCCTAGTAATTCCTCTAATAATTATGGTAATTCCTCTAATAATTATGGTAATTCCTACAAAAATTCTTATGGAAATTATAATAATATGCCCTCTGATCTTGAGAATATTGCTAAAGAATTTATTGGTTCACAAAAAGGTTTTAATGCTACGATTGAAGAAAAAGTGCTCAAGATTGATGATTTGGCTAGAAGCATTGATAGAATTTCGCTTGAGATTGATTCTTTGAAACTTAGATCTACTACACCCAAGCATAATATTAATGAATCTTTAAAAGCTATGAGAATTTCTATTGATAAAATTAAGGGGAGAACCGCTAGAATTCGTGCTAAGCGTGAATGGCTTGAAAAAGTGTGCTCTCGTGATAATAATGATGAAGATCTCAAAGTGATTGATGTGACTCCTATTGAATCTTTTTCCAACATAAATCTTGATAAAGAAGGGGCTGGAGATAAGTCTACTTTAGTTAAAAGGACTCCTAATGATTCAGAGTCTATAGATCTTAATGCTAAGATTGATAAAAGTGGGATGGAAGAGGTCAAAACATTAAATAGAAATGAACCTAGTCTTTTGGATTTCAAGGACTTTAATTATGATAGTTGCTCTTTGATTTATTGTATTTCCTTGTTACAATCCATGTTGAATTCTCTGCATGCTCATAATCAAAATGAGGCTTTTACTAAACATATTGTTGATGCTATGATGAAATCTTTTGAAGAAAAACATCAGTTAGAAGTTTCTATCCCTAGAAAGCTTCATTATGAGTGGTAACCTACTATTAAGATTAAAAACAAAGATTATGACTACCATGCTTTGTGTGATTTGGGTGCTAGTGTTTCCACGATTCCAAAAACTTCATGTGATGTGCTAGGTTACAATGATCTTGATGATTGCTCTCTAAATTTGCATCTTGTGGATTCCACTATTAAGAAACCTATGGGAATAATTAATGATGTTCTTATTTTTGCAAATAGGAATTATGTGCCCGTAGATTTCATTGTTCTTGATATAGATTGCAATCCTACATGTCATATTATTCTTGGTAGACCTTTCCTTAGAACGATTGGTGCAATTATTGACATGAAAGAAGGAAACATTACATTCCAATTTCCATTATGGAAAGGCATGGAACACTTTCCTAGAAAGAAAATAATATTGCCTTATGAATATATTATGAGAGCTACTTTTGGATTGCATACCAAAGATGACAACACCTAGATGTATTGAGTTTTGCCTAGCTAGGGCGTTGAACAATAGCGCTTGTTGGGAGGCAACCCAATTTCATTTTTGTGTTCTGCTTTTGCTTCTATTTTGGAGTTTTTACCACATTATTACTTCTGTAGCAATTGTTTTTTGGTGTTTTAATTAGTGTTTGAGCCAAGTGAAACCTTTGGGGTGATCTATGGTACTTGTTGATTTGATCTTGCTGAAAAACAGAAACTTTTGCGCTTAGTCCAAGAATTTTCGAAATTTTTCAGAGCGTCGAATTAGTTTGAAAGTATTACACCATATTGATATATAAATGTGTCCTATTGTCATAATTTTTCGGAATTTTTTGAGTTACAGAAGTATAAGTTTTTAGATTTCTACAGACTGTTCTGTTTTTAACAGATCCTATTTTCTTTGAGTTGTTTGCCAATTTTGATGAATCTATGGGTTGTATCATGGGGTATGAACCATGGAGAAGTTAGAATACAGTATTTATAACACCAATATAAATAAATAATGAGTTCACAACAGTACCTAAAGTGGTGATTTATTTTCTTATACTAACGGATCTCACGAGTTTTCTGTTAAGTTTTGTGTTGTGAAGTCTTCAAGTTTTGGGTAAAGATTTGATGGACTATGGAATAAGGAGTGGCAAGAACCTAAGTTTGGGGATGACCAAGGCACCCCAAGTCATATTCAAGGATGCCAAAGAGCCTAAGCTTGGGGATGCCCCGGAAGGCATCCCCTCTTTCGTCTTCAATCCATCGGTAAATTTACTAGAGGCTATATTTTTATTCACCACATGATATGTGTTTTGCTTGGATCATATTGTATGATAAGATTCATTGCTTCTTAGTTTTACACAATCATCCTTGCTGCACACATCTTTTGAGAGATACACGCTGAATCGTGAATTTATTAGAATACTCTATGTGCTTCACTTATATCTTTTGAGTTAGGCAATTTTGCTCTATGTGTTTCACTTATATTTTTTAGAGCATGGTGGTGTTTGCATTTTATAGAAATAATTGAACTCTAATACCTCACTTATATTATTTTGAGAGTCTGTAAACAGCATGGTAATTGGTCTAGGTTATGAATTTAGTCCTATTATGATAGGCATCCAAGAGGGATATAATAAAAAGTTCCATATTAAGTGCATTGAGTATTTTTGAGAAGTTTGATTCCTTGCATAAAGTTTTGATATACAAAGATGGTAATGTTAAGAGTCATGCTAGGAAGTAATTGTGATATGGTAAAAATACTTGTGTAAAGGTTTGTGATTCCCGTAGCATGGACGTATGGCGAACCGTTATGTAAGGAAGTCGGAGCATGATTTGTTTATAGATTGTTAACTCCTACCAACCTCTCCCCTAGGAGCATGTGTTTAATACTTTGCTTCAATGACTAATAGACTTTTGCAATAAGTATGTGAGTTCTTTATGACTAATGTTGAGTCCATGGATTATATGCACTCTCACCCTTCCACCTTTGCTAGCCTCTCTAGTACCGCGCAACTTTCGTCGGTACAACAAACACCTTCCTCAAAACAGCCACCATATACCTTCCTCAAAACAGCCAACATATATATTTCCTCAAAACATACACCATACCTACCTATTATAGCATTTCCATAGCAATTCCGAGCTATATTGCCATGCAACTTCCACTGTTTCCTTTTATGACTTGCACCATCACTTCCATATTGCATATAGAATCATATTTTGTCATAGGTATCAAGTTATAATTTTCATTTGAGTTGTAAGTAAATAAAAGTGTGATGATTATCATTATTAGAGCATGTCCCATGTGAGGAAAGGATGATGGAAGCTATGATTCCCTCACAAGTGGGGATGAGATTCTGGACTTTATGAAAAAATAAAAGAGGCCAAAGAAGCCAAAATAAAATAAATAAATAAATAAATAAAAGAGGCCTTAGATGCCCACCAAAAAAATAAAAAATGAGAGAAAAGAGAGAAGAGACATTGCTACTATCTTTTTCCACACTTGTGCTTCAAAGTAGCACCATGATCTTCATGATAGAGAGTCTCCTATTTTGTCACTTTCATATACTAGTGGGAATTTTTCTTTATATGACTTAGATTGTATATTCAAATGATGGGCTTACTCAAATTGCCCTAGGTCTTCATGAGCAAGCAAGTTGGATGCACACCCACTTAGTTTCCTCTTGAACATCCATACACTTATAGCTCTAGTGCATCTGTTGCATCGCAATCCCTACTCACTCACATTGATATCTATTGATGGGAATCTCCATAGCCCGTTGATATGCCTAGTTGATGTGAGACTATCTTCTCCCTTTCCTTGACAACCTCCGCCATATTATATTCCACCTATAGTGCTATATCCATGGCTCACAATCATGTATTGCGTGAGACTTGAAAAAGTTTGAGAAAATAAAAGTGTGAAAACAATTGCTTGACTTTTCATCGGGGTTGTGCATGATATAACTACTTTGTGTGGGGAAGAAGGAGCATAGCCAGACTATATGATATTGTAGGGATAACTTTCTTTTTACATTATATTTTGAAGAGATAGAATTGCTTTACTAGTATGCTTAAAATGTTATTGTTTTTATATCAATATTAAGCTTTTGTTTTGAGTCTTACAAATCTGAATATTCATGCCACGATAGAGAATATTATATGGATAAATATGTTAGGTAGCACTCCACATCAAAATTTCTGTTTTTATCATTTACCTACTCGAGGACGAGCAAGAGTTAAGCTTGGGGATGCTGATACGTCTCCAATGTATCTATAATTTTTGATGATGGCATGCTATTATATTATCTGTTTTGGATGTTTTATATGCATTAATATGCTATTTTATATTATTTTTGGGACTAACCTATTAATCTAGAGCCTAGTGCCAGTTTCTGTTTTTTCCTTGTTTTTGAGTTTTGCAGATATGGAATATTAAATGGAGTCCAAACGGAATAAAACCTTCGGAATGAATTTTTCTGGAAGGAAACAAATCAACCAGGCTTGGAGTGCATGCCAGGGCACCTGCCAGGAGGTCACAAGCCTGGTAGGCGCGGTCACCCCCTGGTCGCACCTAGCAGGCTTGCTGTCTCCTGGCAGGTCTCCTAACCCTATTCTTCGTCCTATAGATACCCAAATATTCCCCCAACACCAGAACGAGCCATGCAAATACTTTTCCGCCGCCAGAAGCCTCCATTCCGGAGAGATCCAATTTTGGAGCCTTTTCTGGTAATTTCTCGGAGGGGTTTTCGATCATGGAGGGCATCTACATCAACTCCATTGCCCCTCCGATGACGCGTGAGTAGTCCACCACATACCTACGGGTCCATAGCTAGTAGCTAGATGGCTTCTTCTCTCTCTTTGATCTTCAATACCATGTTCTTCATGATCTTCATGGGGATCTATCCGATGTAATCCTCTTTTGTGGTGTGTTCGTCAAGATTCGATGAATTGTGAGTTTATGTTCAGATTATCCATGAATCTTATTTGAATCATCTCTAAATTCTTATATGCATGATTTCATATCCTTGTAAGTCTCTTTGAGTTATTGGTTTGGTTTGGCCAACTAGATTGGTAATTCTTGCAATGGGAGAAGTGCTTGGTTTTGGGTCCAATCTTGCGGTGTCCTCACCCAGTGACATGGTAGGGGTAGTGAGGCACGTATTGTATTGTTGCCATCAAGGGTAACAAGATGGGGTTTTCATCATATGTCTTGAGTTTATCCCACTACATCTTGTCATCTTTCTTAATGTGTTACTCTATTCTTCGTGAACTTAATACTCTAGATGCACGCAGGAGTCGGTCGATGTGCAGAGTAATAGTAGTAGATGCAGAATCATTTTGGTCTACTTGACACGGACGTGATGCCTATATGCATGATCATTGTCTTGGATAACTACATGATTATTCGCTTTTCTATCAATTGCTTGACAGTAATTTGTTTACCCACCATGATATTTTCCTGAGAGAGAGAAGCCTCTAGTGAAACCTATGGCCCCCGGATCTACTTTCCATAATATATTTTCAGATCTATAAACCAAAAATACCAAAACTACTTTGATGTAATTTATTTACCTTTTACTTTCCGTTCTTGTTTGCATCTATCTCTATCAGATCTAATCCTTGCAAATAATCATGAAGGGATTGATAACCCCTTTATAGTGTTGGGTGCAAGAGTTTGATTGTTTGTGTAGGTGCATCCATTGGTGACTTGCTTGTTCCTCCTACTAGATTGATACCTTGGTTCTCATCAACTGAGGGAAATACTTATCTACTTCGCTGCATCCCCTTTCCTCTTCAAGGGAAAACCAACGAAAGCTCAAGAGGTAGAAGAGCTCAGCTCTTCTCGATAGAGCAATCCAACACTAAGCAGGAGTAGGGTATTACACCGCACGGTGGCTCGGACCTGGGTAGCTCGTGCGTCCTTGTCATGTACAGCGAGCAGCAGCGAGCTTGTCGTCAATCCTGTCATGTTCACCATCGAGTTGTAGGTAGCCAAGCCAAGCCCCTAGTGTTCGAACCTTATTCACGGAGAAGTACTAGGACGCAGATCCCAGACTCCGCCACATGCAAACACAAGTGATTTCATACAAACTGTACGTTTTTTACATTTTGAACATATTTTGACTAAAAATGTAAAACAATATGCACGCCCGGCCGTGCGAAGCTTCATTCCCACATCACGGATACACCACACTAGTTTACAAAAGGTATCGGCGTATCCCTTTGTCTTTCCCATGTTTGGTGGCCCTCTCATTGGACTGTCGGCAACCCCGAGGTATATTCCTCCCACATATCTTCCCTATGTCCAGGTACACCGCTCATCAGAGTGGCAAAGGGGGTGCTTGATCCGGAGGTGTCGTAGTTTTGTCACGGCAGATGTCCTCATGAGAAGACTAAGTTATGAGGCCATTGCTGCTAGGTGGAAGCTTGAATGGGGTTGATCATAAACGATAAGACGCAAGTTTACCCAAGTTCAGACCCTCCAATGGAGGTAAAAGCCTACGTCCTACTTGATTGTTATTGATTATCATGGTCTCGATTACAAGGGTACTATTTCATTGCCTGTGTCTCGAGAGGTATCAAAACATCTGTCTCGAGATCTACCAAAACATTTTTCTTGAGAGTCCTCAAAACATCTGTCTTGAGACTTGTCTGACTAAAAACCTGTCCTTCTAATGTCCCACGGACTCCCTTTATATGATAGCTGAGTCCCTGGGGTTACAAGAGATTCTGGGTAATACCCTTAGTCGGAGTCCTACTCTTAGTCCTCTAAGTGCTCTGTGTCATCCAAGTTGAGGTTCTCCGTCTTGTATTTGAACTCCTAGAAACCAGGACTTGTCTCTCCGGGTTGGGACTCATCCTTAAGTTGGGTCTCGTCTCTAGAGCCAGCTCATCTCCTTTAGTCACCTTATCTCCGGAGCATGCTTATCTCCATAAGCCAGCTTATATCTGGAGCATTCTTATCTCCGTGATTCAGCTTATCAATGAGGCTCATCTTAGTGAGCCTTCTTAGCTCTGTGAGTCAACTCATCCATGAGGCTCATCTCCGTGAGCCTTCTTAGCTTTGCGAGCCGGCTCATCTCCATGAGCCTTCTTAGCTCTGTGAGCCGGCTCATCCATGAGGCTCATCTCCGTGAGCCTTCCTAGCTCTGTGAGCCGGCTCATCCGTGAGGCTCATCTCCGTGAGCCTTCCTAGCTCTGTGAGCCGGCTCATTCGTGAGGCTCATCTCCGTGAGCCTTCTTGGCTTTGTGAGTCGGATCATCCGTGAGGCTCATCTCCGTGAGCCTTCTTAGCTCTGTGAGCCGGTTTATCTCCAGACCCAGAAAAACTTGTCTTGTAATACGCCAGGTCAAGATTGTAACTAGGTCATGATTGTATCCGGTCGACTTAACTCTAGAGATGATTTAAATCTAGAAATGATTAAACTTCAGAGATGACTTAACTCTAGAAATGACTTAACTCCAGAGATGACTTAACTCTAGAAATTACTTAACTCTAGAGATGACTTATCCTTAGAGCTGGGTCTAGCCACGGGTAACTCCCCCGACAGGAGGGGAAGGGGGTTCTGTGAAGCGCAGATCAAGGTTGGTTTTTGGACGGGGGACGATGATGGTCCACGAGAGAGGGAGGGACACCGGTTGTGTATGCTAGCGGCACACTAATGGTGGCCTTCCTTGGACCCAAGTGGCTCCGACCTCCCATGTTCTACTTTTCCTCAGCGTTGGTGGTGGTCGCGGGCATGCTGGTCATCGTCTCATCGATCTCTAAGTTGAACATGCTGGCGATCGCGGACTTTGCAAACGTTGACATCTTATGGCTTGGTGTTTGGCCTTGTCCATGGCAACAATGATGCTCGTTCTGCCATGCTGGCCTAGAACAACTTGCCACTTGAAAGGACGTGGATGTCGCCTAGAGGGGGGTGAATAGGCGTTTTAAAATAATTACGGTTTAGGCTTGAACAAATGCGGAATAAAACTAACGTTTAATAAGTCAAGCAGAAAACCTAAAACAACTAGGCTCACCTATGTGCACCAACAACTTATGCTAAGAAAGATAAACAACTAAGTGAAAGCAATATATATAGCAAGAAACATTATGGCTATCACAAAGTAAAGTGCATAAGTAAAGGGGCTCGGGTAAGAGATAACCGAGGCACGTGGAGCCAACGATGTATCCCGAAGTTCACACCCTTGCGGATGCTAATCTCCGTTCGGAGCGGTGTGGAGGCACAATGCTCCCCAAGAAGCCACTAGGGACACAGTAATCTCCTCACACACTCGCGCAATGCAAGATGTCATGATTCCACTAAGGGACCCTTGAGGGTGGTCACCAAACCCGTACAAACAAGGTTGGGGCAATCTCCACAACTTAATTGGAGGCTCCCAATGACACCGCGAAGCTTCACCACAATGGATTGTAGCTCCAAGATGACCTCAAATGCTCGGGGCAATCTCCACAACCTAATTGGAGACCCCAAAGCTTGCTCGGAGCTTTGCACCACAATGATTGAGCTCCGAGGCAACACAAGCCGTCTAGGGTGCCAAGGCACCCAAGAGGAACAAGCTCTAGGGTTCTCAAACACCCAATAGTAATAAGCTTCTCAAACTTCACTTCCACATATCAGCGTGGAGAACTCAAACCTATGCACCAAATGCAACGGCAAGGGCACATGGAGTGCCCAAGTCCTTCTCTCCCAAATCCCTCCACAACACCTAATGCTATGGAATAAAATGAGAGGAAGAACGAAGAAGAACACGAAGAAGTCCAAGATCTAGATCCAAGGGGTTCCCCTCATTTAGAGGAGAAAGTGATTGGTGGAAATGTTGATCTAGATCTCCTCTCCCTTTTCCTTCAAGAACTAGCACGAATAGTTGGAGGGATTGAGAGTTAGCAAGCTCAAAGAAGGTCAACAATGGGGGGCAAACTCGAGCTCAAGAGATAAGATGCATTAGGGAAGAAGACCCCTTTTATAGGGGGGAAAGATCCAACTGTTATCCCCACCCTCAGGCCGCGCATTGCGGTACTACCACAAGAGGCTACGGTACTACCGCTGCAGGGTACGGTACTACCGCTCGCACGGTGGTGACCAGACGAAGACCTATTGCATAGGGCAACGAGCGGTAGAACCGCCGGAGCGGTACTACTGTGCACCAATACGGTACTACCGCATGGTAGGTATCATCTGGCACAGGGGATGCACGGAAGTAAAAAAATTACTTCCGTGCCTACCTCCGCTGAGGGCGGAGCGGCGCAAAAGTGTGGCACGGTAGTACTGGACATACATCATGGTACTATCGCTCCAGAGTGGATGTAAAAAATTACATCCGCGCCTACTACCACAAGTGCATGCATCAGGTGCTGGGGACAACGGTACTACAGCTCACTGGAGCGGTACTACCGCTGTCTTCTGTGGTACTACCGCTCCCTTGAGCAGTACTACCGCCCTTGGGAGGGTAACAAAGAACCAGAGCAGCCAGATGGAACCAGTAAAACCAGAACTGCCATAACCTTCGCATATGAGCTCCGAATTGAGCAAAACCAAGCTTGTTGGATTCAGGACGACAAGAGCTATCCAACAGCGAAGAGGCAGTATGAAAATGCCAATGATATAGAGATGTGAAACCTCTATCAATGAAGAACCAGCAAAAACTCCAACATCAAAAACATCATAGAAGATGCATATGGACTCCGTTTTCGATGAACTTGAGCTTGTCATGAAGCTGACCATAAGCTCAAGAACTCACAAAGAGAAACACCAAACAAGAACCAAGAAATATGATGATGCAAGGATGCAAATGGTTGTACTCTCAATGAACGATACGATCAAGCTACTCACTTGAGAGCCCCCCCCTTGATAGTACGTCTATCTATCATGTAATCCAGTCTCCCAACTACCACTATGAGACCAGTAAAATAGAAAACCCTATCAAGGACAAACCTTTGCCTTGCGCATAGTCCACTTGAGCTAGATGGTGATGATCTTGTCCTTCTCAAGATGGACCACCTTTCTAGATTGTACTGGCTCGATGAAGGCTAGTTGATTGCTGCCCCATACTCCACTATGGGTGAGCCACTCTTTGGCACATCTTCACAAGTCCATTGTGTTGGAAATATGCCCTAGAGGCAATAATAAATTAGTTATTATCATATTTCCTTGTTCATGATAATCGTTTATTATCCATGCTATAATTGTATTGATTGGAAACTAAATACATGTGTGGGTATATAGACAACACTATGTCCCTAGTATGCCTCTAGTAAACTAGCTTGTTGATAAAAGATGGTCAAGGTTTCCTAGCCATTGACATGAGATGTCATTTGATAATGGGATCACATCATTAGGAGAATGATGTGATGAAAAAGACCCAAACTATAAACGTAGCATATGATCATGTCAGTTTATTGCTACAATTTTCTGCATGTCAAGTATATGTTCCTATGACCATGAGATCATGCAACTCACTAACACTGGAGGAGTACCTTGTGTGTATCAAACGTCGCAACATAACTGGGTGACTATAAAGGTGCTCTACAGATATCTTTGAGGGTGTCTGTTGGGTTGGCATGGATCAAGACTGGGATTTGTTACTCCATGTGACAAAGAGGTATCTCAGGGCCCAC
Organism: Hordeum marinum; assembly: GCA_022496015.1. Classification (NCBI taxonomy): domain Eukaryota; kingdom Viridiplantae; phylum Streptophyta; class Magnoliopsida; order Poales; family Poaceae; genus Hordeum; species Hordeum marinum. The sequence continues at coordinate 373,287,360 of CM039672.1, read as the reverse complement.
TCGGTAATACAACATGACAACAAGCCTTGCAAGCAATGTGACTAAAGTGTTAGCCACAGGATCTTGTATTATGGAATGAGTAAAGAGACTTGCCGGTAACGAGGTTGAACTCGGTATACAGATACCGACGATCGAATCTCGGTCAAGTAACATATCGAAGAACAAAGGGAACAACATACGGAATTAACTGAATCCTTGACATAGAGATTCGACCGATAAAGATCTTCATAGAATATGTAGGAACCAATATGGGCATCCAAGTCCCGCTATTGGTTATTGACCGTAGAGGTGTCTCGGTCATGTCTACATAGTTCTCAAACTCGCAGGGTCTGCACATTTAAGGTTCAGTGACGTTTCGGTAGTATAGAGTTATGTATGGTGGTGACCGAAGGTTGTTCGGAGTCCTGGATGAGATCCCGGACGTCACGAGGAGCTCCGGAATGGTCCGGAGGTAAAGATTGATATATGGGATAATAGTGTTTGGTCTTCGGAAGGGTTCCGGAATTCACCGGAAATAGTTTCGGATGTTTCCCGAAATGTTCGGGGTACAAGGACAGTTTATTTGGACCAAGGGGTAAAGCCCATGAGGCTTTAGTAAGGTGCAAAAGATGTTTTGTGGAGGCTAGGGGCCAGACGCCAGGGACCCTGGCGTCTGGGGCCAGACGCCGAGGACCTTGGCGTCTGGTCCTGGAGTCCGAGAAGGACTCTTACCTTGCGGGCAAACCAACCTTGAGGAGGATTTTTCTCCAAGTTTCGACCCCAAGGCTCAGCATATAAATAACGGGGCGGGGCTAGCACTTGGAACACATCAAGAAATCCTAAGCCATGTGTTGCCTCTCCTCTAGTTCGTAGTTTCTCCTCTAGACCGGTTTCAGCATTGCTTAGGCGAAGCCCTGCTGGAATTGCTCCACCACCATCGCCGCAAAGCCATCGTGCTGTTGGAGAACTCGTCTACCTCTCCGCTCCCTCTTGCTGGATCAAGAAGGCAGAGATCTTCATCGAGTTGTACGTGTGTTGAAAGCGGAGGTGCTGTCCGTTCGGCACTAGATCGGAAGGACTGTTATCAAGATCGCGAGACGATTCGTGATTGGATTGCGGGATGGATCGTGACGAGATTGCGGGGCGGATCGTGATTGGATCACGGGATAGATCGTGATGGGATCGCGGGACGCTCGGCGATTTGGATCATGAAAACGTTCAACTACATCAACCGCGTTTCTTAATGCTTCCCGCTTAGCGATCTACAAGGGTACGTAGATCCACTCTCCCTCTCATAGATTCTCATCACCATAGATAGATCTTGCGTGTGCGTAGGAAATTTTTGTTTCCCATGCAACATTCCCCAACACATTGTCACCACAATGAACGGCAAGCCTCAAGCATGATCTCTCCGTGATGCTTCACTTGAGCTTGCACATTGCAACCTTGATGACGACCACCACTTGATGTCATCCTCCATGGATTGCATGGGATCTTCTTATTGATGCTAGCCCATGGAAACATACCTAACCTCATAAAGAACACTCACAGGGAACATGATTTAGTACACAAAGCGTAATGGACAATGCTTACCATACCATGGGATCACTTGATCCCTCTCGGTACATCTTGTACGCTTTGTGTGTTGATCAACTTGATTCACTCTTTGACTTAGCCTTGATCAACCTTGTATCTTATCTTCTCTATGACCAATCTTTGGATAAAACCTTAAATACCACCTTGGTCACCATATAAACTCCTTGAAACCAACAGGTGGACTTCAAGAAGTGCCTATGGACAGATCCTTCGAATATAACTTACGGCAACCATTAGTCCATAGGGATTGTCATCAATTAACCAAAACCACACATGGAGAAATGTGCTCTTACACCACTCCTCCCCGAGCTGGTTGGAGCAACCAGTTGTTGAACCACCACTTGCTCCATCGGGCTCGGCAAGGGAGGTGGAGTGGCATGTTGGCTAGCTCGTATCCGGCAAGCTCGGCGGGCAACCCAGTCGGCTTTATACCGGAGAATTACTCTACACGCTCATTGGATGCCATGGAAAGGGTGGGGAAAATGATGAAAGGAGGAGATGGGGGCGGAGGAGTGGTGTGAATCTTGCCCGACGTCTGTCCTCCTTTAAAGAGCTTGCCCGACATTGTGTTTAATGTTGGTCGGCTTGCAAACGGGTGTGTGGCTGGAGTAGGTTTCTCAACACACGTGGCATGTTTAGTCAAGTATGCAGCAGGTGACTCTCTCTCTCTCTCTCTCTCGTTCGACGCGTCAATTCAATGCCGGTACTAGTGAGAGGTCGCGTCCGCACTGGGCCAGCTTCAATGCGGAACGACCGCTCTGCAATAGCATGACTGCCCGTAGCGTCGGACGAGAACATGCACATGCGAGGGATGAGGTTTGTGGGTGTGTCAGGTGGCCAAAAGCGGGGTGGTTGCTGTCCGGATGCCCGTAAAGCTTTCTAGTTTGTCTCTGGTTTACGAGAGAAAAGTGTGTCTGGACCGCCCAACAAACTGTAGCAGGGCCGCGTTTGATGGCAAACCACGTTTGGACCGTGTGGTCTGGACAATTACGGACAACATTAGGGTTAGTGTTGGAGATGCCCTAACATCACTTCTTAGCAAAATAATAACAGCTAGGTTCAACAATCTTCCATGTTTCTAGATACATAAATGGTGGTAGCTCGTGATTTTGTTCGTCGATTTCTTAGGAGTAACGTGGAACCTTATTTTGTGTGCCTCAAGCTATTGCTCAGGCTGCTGACAATGCACCGGTGCTAACATGAGGTGCTAAGTGTATTAAATGGTGTAGCAACTAAACTTCCCAATGCATAGGTGCTTAGATTTTTGGTGCTAAGGTTCCTTCATTTAACTCGTTGTGGGATCTTAAGTAGTATGACATGTTTGCGGTCTCTTTGTGGCATGTACTCAAGCAAATAATATTTTGTAACACACACTGAAATAAATACGTGGAAATGTATTTGAATGGAATCCGAAAAGTAAGTACTGAACATATCACATGATACAACAACTTGTTCACATGAGGGTAACCATTCACAGGAATGAGGAAATAGCATAGATCTTTCTTTTTTGAGGAAATAGAAATAACATAGGTTTACACCTCACTTAAGGAATATATCCAGCATAAGGTAGAGACATGCTTACACAACATGCATAGTTCATCTAACAGATTGGATCAATGAGTTCTATCACAATACAGATTTAACATGAATGAGGAAATTGCATAAACCTCACTTTTGTTCTAGAAATAGCATAAAGCTCAGACTTGCCATCGCCTTGGCACGCTCAACTTTTGCGTCGTCATCCATGGCACTTGTATCAGCAAAAAGTAACTTCTAGTATGGCTCAATCAATTTTGTCTCCTTAGCAAGTTTAGCGGTTTCAAGCTACTGACTTGAAAGTTGATGTTGGCTATCTATAACCTTCTGCTGCTCCAGCCTAGGCGTTTTCCGTGTCTCAATAAAAGAGTCAACTTTTTCTCCAAGCAAAGAAAACGACCCCCTTGGTTTGCGTTTACCATCACGCTCATCCTTAGACATATCACGAACCGGAGGGCGCTCCTGACCTTCCACATCAATAGCACCAAATGTTATATCTATTCTATCTTGGTCCCCATTCATTTTTCTCATTGCTGCAAGCCACTTTTCGTTTTCCTTAAGTTCTCTCCACATTGTCAAATGTTGGAAAGCTCATTGTTCGTTGGCTTGATATTTCTCCAAGGCAGAGGTCTGTAGTTGCTCCTCACCATAACCACTACTGTATGGCTTACACATAGCACGATATGCATCATGGAAAATGTTGATCTTTCTATTCACCTTTTGAAAATGGCTCTTCAATTGCAGGGCACATCTATGACGATTTGCAGGAGTGAGACTGTTAATTGAATAGCTATGTCATCCCAATACTTATCTCTCTTCTCGCCATTCCATTCAATGGGACCAGTTGAAAGTTCCAATCAAGCGCTTGCCTACATAAGGAACATATAATTTAACATGCAACCAAAATTTATATGGAGGTAATCGATATTTCAAACTGACAAGAGCACGTACCAATCTCTTCTCTTCCTGTTGTGTCGAATTCAGACGTTGCGCACACCTGGAAGGTTCCGGGTCATCTTCAAGCTCTACAACAAGGGCAGACTCGGATGGTGTTTTTTCCTTTTACCAAAAGTAGACTCGAATGGTGTCTTTTTCCTTTTATATGAATTGGTGGTGGTGGTGGTGGCGGCGGTTTTGAGAATGAAACATGTGAGGGGACACTAACAAAATGGAGATTCTCTTGTTGCTCTTGTTGAGGGGTTGGACATGAGATGGATAGTGCATTGGGTGGAATGGTGGGGGTTCATGGATTGCGTGATAAACTAAGAAAACCATTAGGTGGATGGGTATACATTGGCCTGAAACAAGTAACAACCAAGTAAGGCAACAATTGTACAAATCACCATATAAAAGATCGAACCAAGGAATATGTGTCTAATGTTGGCTTAAAATAACTATAGTTTGTATAACTAGAGGTGGTGCAGCAGGGAATGAAGGCGGACCTAGTGGTGCCCCGACGAACCGAGGAGGAGCAGTTGGTGCCGCTGCGACCTTCTCCTGGCGATGATCCATGCGGCCGGCTGAAAGCGATGATGGAATGGCAGCGTTGTAGGCGAAGATCAGGGGCGGGGCGACAATGCTGGTGGAGGATGAAGTGGCTGCATCGGGGCGACGGCGATGGGCGAGGAAGAAGAAGCGGCGGCAGGGGCTGTGCATGGGGGGTTGGGGAGGAACGAGAAAATAGGAGGTGACCGCTCGGTTGGGCGCGTAGGATTGATTAACTCTGTTTTTTGCCTAGGTGCCACGCCTGGTACTATTTCCTCATGGGGTTACCAAACGAGACTCTCTCTTTATTAAGTTTTTTTAATTTTTATTTATTTTTATAAAAGGAGGATTACCCTCGGTCTTTACATCTGGACGATGCATGCGACCGTTTTATTAACTATTCACAAAGACCTTACAAAGTAGTAAATCAGTTTGTTTGAAGCCATCATCTTAGCAACAATTGTCGCTACTCCTAACCACATGATGAAGGGATGCCGATAGTCCAAGCCTAATACCAAACATACATCACACCAAATCCTAACAAAAGCCGGAGGCCCCAACCGAGCCACATACTGGGTTTGGGGTACAAACCGGTCCGATGAACTCTCATGTGTCATCGCCGTCGTCTTCCATCAATCCATCTTCATAGTATAAACTAACACACCGACCTTGCCAGACCTCTCTGCCAACGACGCCACCATGACGCGAGAGAGCGTCCTCCTCCTACGCGAGTCCATCTCCGTGCATCGGACGCCGAGTCTCCACTGCACCACACCACCGAGATCCACGGCCATCAATGAGTAAGATGAAGCACCGCTCCACCAAAAAGTCGCCCACTGGTCCCTTGAGCCTGTGCACACCTCCAAGAATGACGCTCCTAAGGAGGACAAGACACTAGAGCGTCGCCGTCATACGATCTACTGATCTAGGGTTTCCCCCGAAGGTAGCGGATAGAGCTCTTGAGCTTCTCCACGACGATGCCTTCAGAAAGGTAACGACACAAATGAGTGACACCATCGCCAGTGTTGGCAACAAGCCGAGGACGAGGTTTTCACCCGGATCCGCTCGACGAACCTCCTCTCGCATCGTGTGCATGGACCATCACCTATCTCCGCCACCGTGGAGCGAGCAAACCACTCTGGCCAGATCAGATCTGACTAGAGGGTCAACCACGCCCACAACTGACCAACCCACCAAAGCCCTCCAGCCGCCGCTGATCCGAGATGTCGTAGCGTTGCGTCTAGATGAAGCAGGTTCACCACTAGTCATCTGCCGTCGCTCGCCATCGGGAGCGAGCCACCGCCACGAAGGCTCTAATCTGGTGTCACACTTCCACTCGTCCGGATGCCTCACGCCACCCTCGCGCGCAAGAAGAAGAGGCTCCTCCGCCACCATCGTCAACCGCCCGAACTTAGCCCGGCGGCTTTCTCCAACGACAACGGAAAGGAGGGATGGGATGACAAATGACCGACGGTTAAGGTTGGGCCCCCTCGGCCGCCTGCACGGGGGGCTGTGGAGGGAAGAGATTGGATATCACACGAGGTCAAACTATGCACCGATGTGATAGCCTACGAATGCACAAAGCACTGGGACTAGCCTCGTAGGCAACTAGATGCCCTCACTTAGCTTCTCCTTCCGACCTTAATTGCCCATATTTCGTAATTCATGTTGTATCTGAGGTAAGTTTGAAATGAATTTGGTGCCTCGTGCGCCTCCCCTTTGTGGAGGGTAAAAGTTGCAGACCGGTGACTCCAAAAATACCCACCAGCTCCATTTTTTTCTTACTTTTAATACTAGACGAAGTAGATTCCCAAATGTGATGTCACCAACTTACACCCCTCCTCTTGGCACACACACGCTCGTACTGTACCATGGCAACACCAGGGACCTCACACTCAAAAGCCGGTAGACGATCCCCGACGAGAAGGGGCCCATTCCGTTGGCAGTTGCCACCCCGCGCGCGCCAATAACTTGAGCCTCCCCCGTCAGCTGCGGTGCCGTCACGCGAGCCAAGCCCACCGCTTCTGGGAGTTGGCGACCCGCATTATCCTCTTGCCATTTTCTTTTCTTTCGTGCACCACCGCCCCTCACCTACTCAGAGCACCACCTTTTCAGCGCCTCGTCTTGATGGCCACAGCGGCCACCGCCCGCGCTGCCGAGCCAGTTTTGGGCGCATCGATGCTATTCCGGGCGAGCAGGGCCCGCTGTATCACAAGCGCAAGGTCGACAGGTCATGTCATGGGCGTGCATTCGGCGCCGAGCAGCCAAAATATCTCGTCTGGGGAGAGCGAATCTCCGCCACGCTCCACTCCGCTGCGGCCTGCGGGTAGGTGCCCTATGCCTCCCTCGTTTGCTTTCCTACCAAAGCGGTGAACCAACAACAAGACGGTAAAAAGGTGACAAGCAAGAGTATTTTACTTCGGACAGATAGCAGCACTGGTACGGAGCATCCCACGAAGATGAAACGTGCTGGAACGTCACTGGCGTAGTACTGATACCACCACGAGCATCAGATGCCGTATCGACAACCAATATTTCATACATACATACATACATATATATATATACACACACACAAGTAATTGTAGTACAAATATTTCATATCATTTTAATATTATATGTATATATATAAATACACCCATACAAGTAATTGTAGTACAAATGAGTGAACGTTGATCACGTAACGAGCGAGGTATGCTAGCATCGTTTTACTCTGTCTGTCCTTAATAATGAATTCTCGTTGACATTGTCTCATGAGATCATCGGTTAACGGTAACGGACCGTTTCCCTTTCCGACAGTCTAGTTATGGTTGTCATTGGCATAGATTTGCTTTTGCGGCAAACATTCCTTGGCTTTGTCATTTTGCTGTCGAGGATAGATGAGACCATCCCACGTGCATGACACGTTGTCGCGGATCTCCTCTTTGTCGTTTTGCTGTCTGATTGATTGCAATGTCCACACTAGTATAGTTGCACTATTGAAGATTCTTATCCTTCTTTACAATCAATACGATGTTGTTATGCGCACGACAAACACCAACGATAATCAGACACATGTCACCTTTGCCCCATCCATCATGGCCTACTTATCGGCGTCGTCATCGTGCGGTCCTTGGTGATGTATATTTCGGCTATGTTTACATCTACATTATCTTTTAGAGATGATATAACAACTATGTCATGGTTAAAGCTGTTCTCTCACAACTAAAAGGGGTATTATTTACTGTCCACCTCGTGGCATGCACCGAAGCCCTCTCGGTACAGCGGTATCGCGAGTGAGATGGCAGGACCAGTTCTTCCGATCATACCCGCCGCTCGGCCCATCTCGTGGCATGCGCTCTTGTTACAGCGGTACTGCCAGCAGGGAAATACAGTAGCACCATGTAGCATGACTGATCATGCATTCATTGGGTAGGGTAGCCATGACTCACACCAGTAGCATGCGTTTAGCGTCGCTAAGCGTGCTTCAACTCTTGAGTTTGGCCATCATGTCTGGTTAAGTCGGTCAACCTGGGAAGCAATCTTTTTTACCTGGTGAAGATTCAAAAAAGTATTCGAAAGAGTGTCAAAAAATAATAGAACGGTGGAACTGCCAGCCAAATAATTTAGTGCCTCACTCATTTGCTTTCCTCCCAAAGCATAGCTGATGCCAACCACCGCGGTGAACCAAGGCAACAACGAGACGGTAAAAAGGTGACAAGCAAGAGTAAGAGTATTTTACTTCGGACAGATAGCAGCAGTGGTACGGAGCATCCCACAAAGATGAAACGTGCCAGAGCGTTAGTGACTGGTGCAGTACTGATACCACCACGAGCACCAGATGCCATACTTACACCGAATATTTTATATCATTTTACTATTATATATTTTTCTCCTTTTTAAATAGATCGGTAGAAATTTCACTATAAACTACGTGTAGATGTATGTAGTTGTATTTTAAAATTTAGATTCATTCATCTTGCTTCATATGTAGTCTATAGTACAATTTCTATGAGATTTTATATTTAAAAATGAAAAGATTACAATACATGTAATCGTAATAGGTAATACATTTTTATAAGTAAGTGCACGTTAATCACTCGTTTTACCGGTCCGTCGTCTTTAATAATGAAATCTCGTTGATGATGCCTCATGTGATCATCGGTTTAACGGCAACGGATTGTTCCCTTCCGACAATCTAGTTCTGTTTGTCACTCGCATAGATTTGCTTTTACGGCAAACATTCCGTGGTTTTGTAGTTTTGTTGTCGAGGATAGATGGGACCATCCGCATGTGCACGTCACATTGTCACGGATTTTTTTTTATTGTTTTGCCGTCTGATTGATTTCGACGTCCACACTAGTGTGAACTATTTAAACTAATACGATGTTATTATGCGCACGGCAAACCCCAACGATAATCAGACACACGTCACCTCTGCAGCTCTGTCTCATCCATCGTGGCCTCAATGGTGAAGGTAGAGGGTGGACAGGATGATCCACGGTCCATCCTGAAATTAAAAAATAACATTTATATCATAACAAAAATTGTCAAAAGTTAAAAGAAAAACTAAAATTACATGCACAATTACATTGTTAGCCTACCTGACCCATAGCGCTAGGTCCGCCACTAAAAAGGCGTACCTGACCCATAGCGCTACGTGGCCTACTCATCAGCATCGTCGTTGTACGATCGTTGATAATGTATACTTTAATTATTTAACATCTACATTATCCGTTAGAAATGCTTTAACAGTTATGCTATGGTTAAAGCTGTTCTCTCACCAACTAAAAAGGCGTAATGTTTACTGTTCAATTAGGGGCATGCACCAAAGCCCTCTCGATACAGCGGCATTCACTCGGGAGGGTAGCCGTGAATGACACCAGTTTAGCATGCGCTTAGTTTCGCTAAGCATCCTTTACTCTCGGGTTTGGCCGTCATGTCCGGTTACGTCAGCCTGAAAAGCAAACTTTTTTTAACTGGTGAACATTTAAATAAATATTAATAAGAGCAATTTTAATGGGACGACTCATTTCGTTTACTGGCGTCCGTTTAGATCGACGACGCGGACACAAAAGACGGGCCAACGCGTCGATTCAAACGGACACGCGTTCGCTTGGCGTCCGCATGACGATCCATTCCTTTTAAACCGGATTTGTGTCGGCGCGAACACGAGACGGATGCGTGCGCGCCTACTCCTCTTCTCGGGCCTACCGGTCGGTGGCAGCCACCACCATTTCCCCCTATTTTCGCTAAAAACCCTCCCACCCGCGCGCTCCCGCCGCACACCCGCCATGGACGACGCCATCGACCTTGACGCCGCCGCTGGCCTCGCCTCCCTCGCCTCGTCCAGGAAAGGCAAGCTTCGTGCCCCGCGCAGGACCGCCGCGGCGACCAAACCAAAGAAGGCACTGACGCCCGAAAAGCGGGCAAGGGATTCGGCCAAGAGGAAGGACCGGAGGCACGCCGCGGACGCGAGCGTTGAGGCCACCGCGCAGGCCGTCGTCGTCGCCGTCGCGCAGCAGGAGGTCACTAACGTCCGCGTCGCCGCGGCAACGAGGGAGGCGCTCTACATGCTAGGGTTAAACCCTGGCCGGCACGGCCTCGTCCAAGCCGCCGTCGCCGCGGCCAGCACCGGCTCGTCGGTGTTTCCTCGGATGGTGCTGCCCGACTCGCCCCGCGCGTCGGCTTGCAACCCGATCCCCGGCTTCCACGTCTACCCGCAGGCCTCTCGCCTCTCCGGGAAGTGCTCGCCAAACGTGAGCATGGTCGCGCCTTCCACGCCTGCGCCCGCGCCCATCGACCTCAACGCCCCCCCGGTGGCAGGTGGCTCATCATCCGGCGACGTGAGGAAACGCGCGCGGCAGACGCCGGTCGGCGTGCTCTCGGACGCTCGCAACCTGTTCGAAGGAATACCGTCCGCCTTGGACGAGGACTACATGCAGAACCTCATCTTCGAGGGCGGTGCGCCGGCCGCTGGCTACGACCCCAACGAGACACAAAGCCAGGACGGTCGCGGGGCATTCACGCCGGCCGCTGGCTATGATCCCGGTCAGGCGGCCTTCATGCGTGATCAGGTCGGCATCGACCTGGACGGCTTCCCACTCGACCACGAGTTCCCGGACGACTACGGGCTAGAGGAAAAGGACGAGTGCGACATCGAAGCGGAGCCTTTGTTCGAGGACGAGCTCGCCAACCAAGCCGTCGGTCCTAAGCCAAAGCGCAAGAGCAAGCGCACGAAGGCATACACGGCGTCCGAGGACAAGCTTCTTTGCGAGTGTTGGCGAGACATTGGACAAGACCCCAAGACGAGCGTCGAGCAAAAGCATTCAACCTTTTTGGATTCGTGTCCATCGAGAGTTTCACGAGCGCAAGAAGTTTCCATCATACCAATTTGTGAGCATGCGGGGGTGGGTCTTCAATTCCAAGCGATGGAGGGTGATCCAACAAGAATGCAACAAGTTTTGCGCCACTCTTGAGAGCGTCAAAGCCCTCCCCGTGAGCGGCATCGCCATGCAAGATATGGTATGATAGCAAGCCGCCCTCTTTTGTGTCATCAAGTTCATCCTTTACGTGTTCATTTGCATATCATTTGCCCATATGTTTGCATGGAAATATTTGTAGGTATTTCAAGCTTTGGAGGCATTCATGGTTCAACACAATGGCAAGTGCTTCAACCTCTCCCATTGCTTTCAGGTCGTCAAGGACGAGGGGAAGTTCAAGGCGCAATATGCCGCACTCAAGTCGCGTGAGAGGAAGCAAGCCATGGAGGATGTTGGGGAGGGCGAGCCGGCACGGCCGCGAGGGAAGACCAACTCCAAGAAGGAGGACAAGCGGGATGCGGCCTTCAACGCCTTGATCGCAAGCGTGGAGGGCATGATGAATAAGAAGGACTCAAGGGAGGAGGAGCGCCGGCGTTTCAAGGCGGAGCAAATGGACGCTTTCATGGAGATCCAAAGGAGGAGGCTTGAGATGGACGCCGAGAAGCAAGCCAAGATGTTCGAGCTAGAGGCGGAGAAGCAAGCCAAGATGCTAGAGACTGAGGCCGCCAACGCCAAGACCAAGGCAAAAGAAGTGGCTCTCGCGAGCATGATGACCGGGGTGGAGATCATGAAGGTGGATCTCAACACCGTGTCGCCAAGGAAGAGGCCGTGGTTTGAGAAGATGCAGGCCGACATGCTCAAGTTCGACGACAAGTGATCTATGGCGGCGAGCGCCATCTTTTTTGTATGCCAGCAGGTGTGCTGGCATGACCACGAGAGCCGCGATGGCGTGGTCGAACTCAAGTCCCATCTTTTTTGTGTGCTGACATGTGTGTCGGCCGGCTGGCGAGTGCGTCAGCATGAACTGTGGTGATATTTTTCTAAAGCCGGCATTATATGTCGGCGCTGGCATGAGACATGGCCGCTGGCATGATCGATCACGTGCCTTTTTATAAAAAAATTGAGTACGGACATGAAATGGGTCGGCGCGTTGGGCACACTGCCAACCCAAATACAAATCTGGACGGATGCTGCACGGACAGGCGATTCAAACGGACAAAAAACGGACAAATACGCCGTCCATTTAAGTCGCCCCATTAAAATTGCTCTAACGGTATCAAAAAATAATTAAACGACGGAACTGCCAGACAAATACACGTTGCCCGGACACGGTTCACGGGGGTGTCGCCGCGCGTCCCGGTTCATCGTTTGCTTTCCTCCCAAAGCATAACTGATGCTGGCCACCGCGGTGAACTAACAAGACGGTAAAAGAGTGACAAGTATTTTACGACGAACACCTTGCAGTTGTTGTACGGAGCATCCCACAAAGACGAAACGTACTGAATTGGCAGGCAGAGCACTGATCGCACCACGAGCGCAAGATGCCGTAGGGACAATGGATATTTATGGTCACTCCATCTCACAAAGATTTACAACATTCACAATGATGTTATCTTAAAAGTATGACGTAGGATAAATGATGAGGTGAAAGAGAAAATTCATAAAAAAAACTTTGCCTTCTCTTATTTAAAAAAAGATAAGAGATGATTTCTTACCACAATATATTTCATCATATTTTTAGAAATAACTAATTATTAAAGATAAGGATAAAAGATGACCCATTGTAAAAAAAAATTATCATCTCTAAATTACATGTAAGATTTAAGATAAGACTATCTTATCAATCATTGTATATGTCTTTATACTCTTTGATTCGCAGCATTCTAAAAATACAGAATTAAAAAGTATAGAATTAAAATGGCATATCCACTTAGGATTAGACATTAATATATGAATGAAAAACGGAGTAATTGTAATTAGAGTGAAGGTTAGACCTTCTATGAAATGTAATACTATAAAAGAATATCATAGAAAATAAAATCCAATCCTATAAATCAAAGTACCTACGTATAAAAAACTATTAAAGATTCCAATCCTTTAGATATTCTATAAAATTTCTTCGAATCAAAGAGACCCTGGATGTGCATATAGACACATCTTTGTGCGTTTGTTCGTTCATTTGAGTTTGTATGTAATTCATGCTAAAATATCCAAAACATCCTATATATTATGAACTATAAAAGCATCTTACATTAAGTCACAGAGGAAGTGTTTTGGTTCAGTAGCCTATCCCCTTCCATCTCTCTAATACCTGCAGCATGCAGCAGTACGTATTATATAACAGAGAAATAAGCAGGACCGATCATGCATTCATGGAAAACCCACATGTCAATGATTCAAAAACAGACGCCTTTAAAGCACTGAAGCAGCGTACATTCATCGGGTGGGTAGCCGACCGTGACACCCGTTTAGCATGCGTGAGTGGGTAGCGGCCATCAACGGTGAAGCTGCCAGACAGAACACGTCGCCCGCCACGGTTTCACGTGGGTGTTGCCGCGCGTCCCGGCCTTTTCCCCGCCCCAGGCGGCATGCGCGCGCGGCCCTACGCTCCTACCGACGATGCTCCTCCACCTTTCGCTTTCATGGATACCGACGATGCCGCCGGTGCACCCACCGTTCAGCCAACGGCCGAAGAAGCCCAGCACGGACTTTGATGCGCGTTCCGTTCCGAGACCCTGACGCGGACCATACGATCGTGCAGCATTGCGTGCTGCGTGGCACAACTAGCCATATTCAGGCGGTTGCAGCGGGAACCAGAGGAGAGGAGAGGAGAGGAGAGACTTATATGCATGCGTTTTCCGTCCTGATGATTTCGACAACCATACGATACAGAGGGAGTAGTATATGCGTCCAAATCAAAGTTGCCTGTGGCGTCGCTGTGCGGGCAATTGCCACCGGGGCCAGAAGAGAGACTCTTGTGGTTTGACCACAAAAGCATCGGTTTCCAGCCACCTATCTGGTTTGGTTTTCCTACACGACTTGCACGAACACTCCCGAGAGGAGTTTCGAACGGCTGCGTTGCATTGCCCTGCAGACTGCTTGCTGTTCAGCGGAGGGAATAGACCACGCGATCAGACGGCTCTTTTCCCAACAACTTTCGCGTATATGCTCAATTGCCTTCCCAGCCAGCTTACTCGTGCGTCTTCTCTGGATTGACACTACAACGCTAATAATGTTCCTGAAACGTAAAAGTTTACGAGGGTGCTATTTTATGAAGGAATCAAAATAATTCTCTCAGGTCGCCGACAGTCTGTCTGTTTTCGCCTGATGCAGCGGACGGATGCTACTTATCTTGCTTTCTGTCTGTTTGATGTTACATTTTAACCTAATAAACGCGTTGTTTATTAAAAAAACAGACTATTACCCGACAGTCCGAAAGGCAAAAAAACAAGAGCTTATAGATACACATTAATATTGCAAGTTTAATCATTCTATGCAACATGAATGGACGCCAAACTAGATAAACCAAAAACAGAGAGCCTGCAGTTAGAAGCTCCATGGAAAAGACTTGCAAAAGTTTTCGCAAAAAAAAAATGGAATTACGGAAGGATGGAGGATTAATAGCAGCAGAAGTTGAAGTTTTACCAGTCAGTGATGATGAAACATGCTGGACTCTCAAATACTGGTCGCACCATGAGCATAAAGATGCCGTACGTATAAGAAATATTTTACATTTTCACCACTAGTAAAATACAGTGCTCGTTGATATCGTGAGAGTGAGCATAAACAAAAGTTGTGGTCTACATGGTTGCCACCGTTTTACCGGTTTACCCGTCTTTCTGTCTCTAATAATTAACTCTCGCCGTCCACACTTCATACAATCATTGAACTGAGAGCGACAACTATTACTTTTCCGACAATCTAGCTATGGTCTTTATTATGGGCATAGATTTGCTTTTGCGACAAACATTCCGTGGTTTTGTTGTTTTGATATCGAGGACAGATGGGCCTTTCACACGTGCATACTTCTTCGCCGCGGATCTCTTGTTTGTCGTTGTCTATGCCGGTGTACTTATTATTTAAAACCCCCTCCATATTTGCATATGACTCCTATTATATTCACCAAAACTTCATATCTTTTGAAACGGAGATAGTATTATTCTTGTTGCTAGTTTATAATTTATGTTCATGTGTGTTTAGCTCTCTTTTATTTTGAGTTGGATGTTTAGCACTCTTTTATTTTGAGTTGGATGTTTAGCTCTCTTGCAAGGCTTCTTCCCTGTCCCTCTTTTCTACCTCAAGAATGCTACACAATACCTACATATAGATTTCAATTTACCCACAAATTTCTTCCCTAATCCCCACTCATCCTCCTGAGTTTTGCTACACCTACGGATAATTAGGAGAGGAGTGATGATGCAGTTTTTAATTGGTCGTTACCGGGGCACAAGCCCACCCTAAAATTTAGGGCTGGAGGTATGGTTAAGGAATGAAGGAAAGTTTGCGCGTATGGATTGGGATGTGATTGGAAAGATGTCTTCTTATTTTTGCCGATTGAAGCCTTTGGTCCTCCAAGGCATCAACTTTTTTGGTTCGATAGTGTTTTAAAAGGCTCCAACGGCTGGAGATGCTCTTATGAATCAGGCTGTAGGTGAAGGGCGTGTAACATCTCTCTGTCCCTTTCTAGGCGACTGGAGCCGCGTTGCACCAATGATTGGTGCGAGCGGTGGCGATTCTCCTAGGAAGGCTTGTTACATACGCAGGTGGATAATTACCAATACAAACAAGACAAGAATTTCGTTTCCTAGACTCGTCGGGACAGCGTGTGTTGTACACACACGTGCACCGCCACACGTGCAACGCAAAGACGCATGACGTTGTTCCGAACACGAAAAAAGGGCGTGATGTATGTTTCCAGCAGCGTTCCTTACGGTGGTTCATCTCGTGGCACGCACCGAGGCCCTCTCGTTACAGCGGAACGACTGTACTACCTCCAGAGAAATAGCAGAACCGACCATGGATTCACTGGGTAGGGTAGCACCAGTGTGGCACGAGTTTATCGCCATGAACGGTGGGTGGCACCGGGCAGCCAAAAGCAGCGTTCCTTACGGCGGTTTATCGCCATGACTCTTATGGTTTGACCACAAAAGCATCGGTTTCCAGCCACCTATCTGGTTTGGTTTTCCTACACGACTTGCACGAACACTCCCGAGAGGAGTTTCGGACGGCTGCATTGCATTGCCCCTGCAGACTGCTTGCTGCTCAGCTGAGGGAATAGACCACGCGATCAGACGGCTCTTTTCCCAACAATTTTCGCGTATCTGCTCAATTGCCTTCCCAGCCAGCTCACTCGGGCGTCTTCTCTGGATTGGCACGACAACGCTAATAATGTTCCTGAAACGTAAAAGTTCACGAGGGTGCTATTTTGTGAAGGAATCAAAATAATTCTCTCAGGTCGCCGACAGTCTGTCTGTTTTCGCCTGATGCAGCGGACGGATGCTACTTATCTTGCTTTCTGTCCGTTTGATGTTACATTTTAACCTAATAAACGCGTTGTTTATTAAAAAAACAGACTATTACCCGACAGTCCGAAAGGCACAAAAACAAGAGCTTATAGATACACATTAATATTGCAAGTTTAATCATTCTATGCAACATGAATGGACGCCAAACTGGATAAACCGAAAACAGAGAGCCTGCAGTTAGAAGCTCCATGGAAAATACTTGCAAAAGTTTTCGCAAAAAAAAATAGAATTACGGAAGGATGGAGGATTAATAGCGGCAGAAGTTGAAGTTTTACCACTCAGTGATGATGAAACGTGTTGGACTGTCAAAGTACTGGTCGCACCATGAGCACAAAGATGCCGTACGTATAGGGAATATTTTACATTTTCACCACTAGTAAAATACAGTGCTCGTTGATCTCGTGAGAGTGAGCATAAACAAAAGTTGTGGTCTACATGGTTGCCGCCGTTTTACCGGTTTACCGGTCTTTCTGTCTCTAATAATTAACTCTCGCCGTCCACACTTCATACAATCATTGAATTGAGAGCAACAACTATTACTTTTCCGACAATCTAGCTATGGTCTTTATTATGGGCATAGATTTGCTTTTGCGACAAACATTCCGTGGTTTGTTGTTTTGATATCGAGGACAGATGGGCCTTTCACATGTGCATACTTCTTCGCCGCGGATCTCTTGTTTGTCGTTGTCTATGCCGGTGTAATTATTATTTAAACCCCCCCTCCATATTTGCATATGACTCCTATTATATTCACCAAAACTTCATATCTTTTGAAGCGGAGCTAGTATTATTCTTGTTGCTAGTTTATAATTTATGTTCATGTGTGTTTAGCTCTCTTTTATTTTGAGTTGGATGTTTAGCACTCTTTTATTTTGAGTTGGATGTTTAGCTCTCTTGCAAGGCTTCTTCCCTGTCCCTCTTTTCTACCTCAAGAATGCTACACAATACCTACATATAGATTTCAATTTACCCACAAATTTCTTCCCTAATCCCCACTCATCCTCCTGAGTTTTGCTACACCTACGGATAATTAGGGGAGGAGTGATGATGCAGTTTTTAATTGGTCGTTACCGGGGGTACAAGCCCACCCTAAAATTTAGGGCTGGAGGTATGGTTAAGGAATGAAGGGAAGTTTGCGCGTATGGATTGGGATGTGATTGGGAAGATGTCTTCTTATTTTTGCCGAATGAAGCCTTTGATCCTCCAAGGCATCAACTTTTTTGGTTCGATAGTGTTTTAAAAGGCTCCAACGGTTGGAGATGCTTTTATGAATCAGGCTGTAGGTGAAGGGCGTGTAACATCTCTCTGTCCCTTTCTAGGCGTCTGGAGCCGCGTTGCACCAATGATTGGTGCGAGCGGTGGCGATTCTCCTAGGAAGGCTTGTTACATACGCAGGTGGATAATTACCAATACACACAAGACAAGAATTTCGTTTCCTAGACTCGTCGGGACAGCGTGTGTTGTACAAACGCGTGCACCGCCACACGTGCAACGCAAAGACGCATGACGTTGTTCCGAACACGAAAAAAGGGCGTGATGTATGTTTCCAACAGCGTTCCTTACGGCGGTTCATCTCGTGGCACGCACCGAGGCCCTCTCGTTACAGCGGAACGACTGTACTACCTCCAGAGAAATAGCAGAACCGACCATGGATTCACTGGGTAGGGTAGCACCAGTGTGGCACGAGTTTATCGCCATGAACGGTGGGTGGCACCTGGCGGCCAAAAGCAGCGTTCCTTACGGCGGTTTATCGCCATGACTCTTATGGTTTGACCACAAAAGCATTGGTTTCCAGCCACCTATCTGGTTTGGTTTTCCTACACGACTTGCACGAACACTCCCGAGAGGAGTTTCGGACGGCTGCGTTGCATTGCCCCTGCAGACTGCTTGCTGCTCAGCTAAGGGAATAGACCACGCGATCAGACGGCTCTTTTTCCAACAACTTTCGCGTATCTGCTCAATTGCCTTCCCAGCCAGCTCACTCGGGCGTCTTCTCTGGATTGGCACGACAACACTAATAATGTTCCTGAAACGTAAAAGTTCACGAGGGTGCTATTTTATGAAGGAATCAAAATAATTCTCTTAGGTCGCCGACAGTATGTCTGTTTTCGCCTGGTGCAACGGACGGATGCTACTTATCTTGCTTTCTGTCCGTTTGATGTTACATTTTAACCTAATAAACGCATTGTTTATTAGAAAAAAAACAGACTATTACCCGACAGTCCGAAAGGCACAAAAATAAGAGCTTATAGATACACATTAATATTGCAAGTTTAATCATTCTATGCAACATGAATGGACGCCAAACTAGATAAACCGAAAACAGAGAGCCTGCAGTCAGAAGCTCCATGGAAAAGACTTGCAAAAGTTTTCGCAAAAAAAAAGGGACTTACGGAAGGATGAAGGATTAATAGCGGCAGAAGTTGAAGTTTTACCAGTCAGTGATGATGAAACGCGCTGGACTGTCAAAGTAGTGGTCGCACCATGAGCACAAAGATGCCGTACATATAGGGAATATTTTACATTTTCATCACTAGTAAAATACAGTGCTCGTTGATCTCGTGAGAGTGAGCATAAACAAGAGTTGTGGTTTACTTGGTTGCCACCGTTTTACCGGTTTACCGGTCTTTCTGTCTCTAATAATTAACTCTCGCCATCCACACTTTATACAATCATTGAACTGAGAGCAACAACTATTACTTTTCCGACAATCTAGCTATGGTCTTTATTATGGGCATAGATTTGCTTTTGCGATAAACATTCTGTGGTTTTGTTGTTTTGATATCGAGGACAGATGGGCCTTTCACACGTGCATACTTCTTCGCCGCGGATCTCTTGTTTGTCGTTGTCTATGCCGGTGTACTTATTATTTAAAAATCCCTCCATATTTGCATATGACTCCTATTATATTCACCAAAACTTCATATCTTTTGAAGCGGAGCTAGTATTATTCTTGTTGCTAGTTTATAATTTATGTTCATGTGTGTTTAGCTCTCTTTTATTTTGAGTTGGATGTTTAGCACTCTTTTATTTTGAGTTGGATGTTTAGCTCTCTTGCAAGGCTTCTTCCCTGTCCCTCTTTTCTACCTCAAGAATGCTACACAATACCTACATATAGATTTCAATTTACCCACAAATTTCTTCCCTAATCCCCACTCACCCTCCTGAGTTTTGCTACACCTATGGATAATTAGGGGAGGAGTGATGATGCAGTTTTTAATTGGTCGTTACCGGGGGCACAAGCCCACCCTAAAATTTAGGGCTGGAGGTATGGTTAAGGGATGAAGGAAGGTTCGCGCGTATGGATTGAGATGTGACTGGGAAGATGTCTTCTTATTTTTACCGAATGAAGCCTTTGGTCCTCCAAGACACCAACTTTTTGTGTTTGATAATATTCTAAAAGGCTTCAACGGCTGGAGATGCTCTTATGAATTGTGAAGGGCGTGTAACATCTCTCTGTCCCTTTCTAGGCGACTGGAGCCGCGTTGCACCAATGATTGGTGCGAGCGGTGGCGATTCTCCTAGGAAGGCTTGTTACATACACAGGCGGATAATTACCAATACACACAAGACAAGAATTTCGTTTCCTAGACTCGCCGGGACAGCGTGTGTTGTACACACGCGTGCACCGCCACACGTGCAACGTAAAGACGCATGACGTTGTTCCGAACACAAAAAAAGAGCGTGATGTATGTTTCCAGCAACATTCCTTACGACGGTTCATCTCGTGGCACGCACCGAGGCCCTCTCGTTACAGCGGAACGACTGTACTACCTCCAGAGAAATAGCAGAACCGATCATGGATTCACTGGGTAGGGTAGCACCAGTGTGACACGAGTTTATCCGCGTGAACGGTGGGTGGCACCGGGCAGCCTAACACGGTTCATCGACGCCTGCCATACGCGCCTACCGATGCCACACCGTTTACCCGATGATACCAATGCTCTCCAATCAATACGTATTCAGGCAATTGCCGTAAAAGCCCCAGCAGAGACTTTGATGCGCATGCCATTCCGAGACACTGGTTAGAACCACACGCACGCGTAGTAGTAGATGGTAGGAATATTGCGCGCTGCGTAGGGCAGTTCCATATTCAGGCAACTGCAGTGGGAACCACAAGAGAAGAGATATTTCCATGCGCTTTCCGTTCTCATGATTTCAACAACCAAATTGTATATGTGCGTCTAGATCAAATTGCTTGCGGCCTTAGCACAAGTCACTGTTCGGGCAATTTGCCACCGGAACCAAATGAGAGACTTTTATGAATTAACAACAAAGCATCGGTTTCCAGTCATCTATCTGGATTTCTACAGGAGTTGCACAAACACTCCGACACTCCGAGAGGAGGAGCTTCGGTTCGGACCGCTACGTTGCGTCGCCCTGGAAATTGCTTGCTGCTCAGCTCAGGGAATAGACGATACGGTCAGACAGCTCCTTCCCAACAACTTTGGCGTACCTGCTCAGCTGCCTTTCTAGCTCACTCAGGTGACTCCTGTCGATTGGCCCGACGACGCTATTTAGTTCCTGAAACATGAAAGTTCGTGGGCGGTTATAGATACGACATCTATCAACATACTGTTTCACAACAGTCCAAACGGCCAAAAAAAGATGACTGGCTGCTCAAAACAACACCTTCACAGTAAATACAGTTTCCTAGACACAAATTGTGCGGTGTTAATCATTATATGCAACATGAATGGATGTCAAACTTGTAGTTGTAGATAAACCAAAAACAGAGAGCTTCCAGTTTGATGTTACTTGGAAAAGACTTAGGCCCCGCTTGGAAGCAGTGTAAATCTATACACTCGGAATTTATTTACAAGTAACGACGACCAGAGGTCTGTATCGCTTACGGAGCTATTTACAACAATCAAAGCAAGGCCTTAAGGAATGGTGGATGATTAATGGCGGCAGAATGAGGTTTTACCAACGATGATGAACTAGGAAGGCAAAATAAATGCCTGCCTGATTGTACGCCCTATTTGAGGGCATTGACCAGCTACAACTAAGATCGCCTTTTGCAGGTCGGGAGCTAAGTTTGTGTATATACCTTATATTTAACCCGAGAGCCACTCAGGTCCATGATAACATTTTCAACATCCACGTCGGAACAGTCCTCGGCTGTATCACCTTTGGATTCTGAATGAACCATCTCTTCATCAACCATCATGTCTGATTCGTCGTAGTCTGACTCCGAGTCCTCATCATCCTCGTCAATAGGAGTCTCACAGCGGTCGTTCTTTGCTGAAGATTCGTCACAAGGACCACAAGTGTGTGGTTGGCGCATTTCATCTTGTGCCATGGTGGAGAAATCAGATAGAACAGAATACAGGCTCTTATCTAGTAAGGGTTTCGCAGCATCATAGCACACCCACCTGCAACATCAAGAGTTAAAGATAATGTAACTGTCAGTAAAGCAGTAGACAAAGAAAACCCACACCACTTCAGAACAGAACTTGGAATGCTTTGGTGAACAGACAAAACTAAAACCTTTGCAAAGCCCATGATTCACAATCATAGCCAGCATGCAGTTTGGATGGTTAAAGCTTCAGATAATATATTAAGCAGGTCAAAGCCTGCATGCTTTCATTAACCTATATTCAGCAGCCCATGAAATATGACGTGAAGTCCCATGCGATTACTTCGGAAATTTACTGTACCTTCTAAAAAGGAGATAAATTCTACACATTTCAACTTCCTACAACTTCAGTATATACCTTCCCCAAAAAGTACTCCCTCCATTTCAAAGTACTATGGCAGTCTTGTGCATGCATTGCATCTGGTTGGAGAGGAATGATCACGTGTTCGAGATAAGACTAGAACTAGGAAGACAGTAGTTGCAACAATCAGAGAAATTCTTCTACTTATTAGGTAGGCCGGCGGTCGCAGGACAGGGAGAGAATCA
This sequence comes from Hordeum marinum, assembly GCA_022496015.1. Taxonomy (NCBI): domain Eukaryota; kingdom Viridiplantae; phylum Streptophyta; class Magnoliopsida; order Poales; family Poaceae; genus Hordeum; species Hordeum marinum. The sequence continues at coordinate 373,265,032 of CM039672.1, read as the reverse complement.
CGTAGCTCTTTCCAGGTCTGCAGGTAGATATTGTTGTTACCGTAGGGTGTGTTTGGTTGCTGGGCTATCCCACTATGGGATAGGGATAGCCTGTCTTTGGATGGCTATCACCTGTTTGTTCATGGGCGAGTAGGGATGAGCCCAGCCAGATACTTCAAATATTCGTCAAAATCGGGCTCCGCATGTCCGCCAGAAAGTCACGGATCTGGGCATCCTTCGCGCGCGCGCGCCGCAAAACGTTTTTCTGCCAGACCCAACCTTATCTCTTTCTCCTCTCCTGTGGCGGCGACCACTGCAGATCGAAGTGCGGCGGCGGCCGCTGCAGATCGAAGTGCGGCCGCGGAGGTGAGTGCGCAGCGGTCTGGCTTCTCCTTGTTGTTCCCTCTCTCTTCCCTTTCTTCTCTCTCCCGCACGAGCTTGACAACAGAGGACATGGCGTTGGTGGCAGACACACATGCCTGTCACGCACGGCCGTCAGTGCCCTGCAGATGTAGGCAGCTCTCTCCGGCTGGTGCTGCTGGCTTGTGCTCTGCTCTAGGGAAGATGGGGAGGGGACGCAAGCCCATGCTGCTGGCTGGGCACTCGATGCTACTGGCTTGTGCTCTGCTCCGGCGGGTCATGTTGTGTGTGCTTTGCTCAGGTGGGCTGTGATGTGCGTGAGTGTAGAGAAATTACTTGGGAATGGAACTTTGGAATGTCTGTAATCAGCCGCTAATGCTTATACGTGTATATGTGATGTATGTTCTCTGTCCCTCGACAGATTAGAAATTAACCCTGAATCTAGATGCACGAGGTTACCTCAGCAATGAAGGGGTCCCGTCTTAAAACAATAGTGAACGAGTACTCCCAACCTATTTCTATCCTTCCAACCAAACAAATTTGTGGCTCCTCACACCCACCCAAACCAAACACAAAATATGGCTATTCCTAGCCAGTTGGCTGGGGATACCCACAACCACATAAAATATCCCTCGAACCAAACACACCCGTACCTACTGTTCTTAGTGCGGACTGCAGAGATTACCCCTTGTAACATAACTTCTTTCATTCTTAATTTAGTGACATGCAAGCCTTTTGCATCTTCTGAAAAAAGGCTCTGACCAATAATTACTCCATTAATATGCGGTTTATGTGACAAGATCACATATCATAAGCACATTTGAACATGAATGAAACGGCACCAATTTTATGCCATATAAACTGCATATTAATACAGTAATTGTTGAGCCTTATATATAAGATGCAGGAAGTATTTTGGTATTGCACCCTAGCCCCCTCAACTCTTACCAGGTCTGGGAATCAGCCCCTAACTCCAAAACCAGACATTTGACACCTTGAAACCAATGCAGAAACACACCTCACCCTAAACCACCATGGTTTTGGCTCATGTGGCACCCACATATTCAGATTTTTCTGACATGGGTGCCACAAGGATACCAGTCAACTTCGCCCCTTTCTGAATTAGCAAATTAAATCAAATATGCAATGGCGCAAACCATGTCACCCTCCCACGTATTTATACGATAGGCATCAGAACTCTTGTTAAGACAGTTGAGTGCACTGAGGGTGGAGATCAGGGGCCGGACTTGGGAAAGGTTGCACCTAGATCTAGCCCTTGCCGATTGTTCCCCAACTAGAGAGGCAGGCAGGACAAGGTCACTAGCGACAGATTTTCTCAGGAAAGAGTTGATGAGGGTAAAATTGACTGATTCCAATTGCATTTGCATGAGAATAGAATATTTTTGCAGAACAGGAGAAATAACTTACTCATAACGGACTGGACAGAGAAGTTCTGATGGTCGGTATGCAGCTTTGTATCTCATCTTATTGCAGGAATGTATATAATAACCAAGGTAATAGTACCCAAGGCTGGGGCAACTTTTCTGTGTTGTCTTGACCCAATCTATTTCCTTTAGAGCTGTATATTTTCCAAGAGATAGGAAAGCAAAGTCAGGATCCCAGAACAAATATTTGCTTGAGAGACATTTAGGAAGGATATCAACTACACCAACTGCCACAAGTTTTCCATCAATTCTATACTGCTGATGAAATGAACCAAAACCGCATGGCGGAACTGTATTATCACCACTCCTTGGGGGAATAGGTATGATTGGAGTGTCCACCAGAAATCTCTTGTATGAGCTTTCTGTAACTGTCTTTTCCTTGTGAACTTTTGTCTGATATCTTTGGTACAAAGCAAACTCCTCTGGGTCAAAATGTGATCTTGCCATCTTAAATTCCAGCTTTCTTGCTTTTTTATTATGTCTTGCATCATTTTTGTTCACAGAGCTTTGTTTTGAGCTAGTCGACCTATCTGAAGCTTTTGCACATGCATCAATGCTTGTATGGTTCTGAATTGCCTGAATAGTGTCTGAATAGAAGTTCAGATGGCCATTACAGGCTTTCACTGCAAAACCAGCTATTTCTCCATGATGTTCCATTGTCAACACCAGCCTTTCTGCAATACAATTTGGAGAGAGGTCCCCTAATACTGCACGTTTTTCTTCAGGCAATGAACGTTTAGTTACTGCAGCCAGTTGGAAACTTATATTACATGAGTACACTAAATCTTGCACTGCACCTCCTTTCTTTTCTTGTGCTGCTCCTCCTACTTTCTTTTTTACTTGAGGTTTAACAGTCTTCACAACAGCTTTAGGGAGTTCAACATCAGAACCTACTATTCCACCTTGGAAGCACGTGACTATTGCCTCGTTGGTTTTGCTAGACAGGAAACTAATAAACTCATCTTCTTTGTCCAAACTTGGACCCGTGGCTGTTCGAAATTCATATGCTGATACCCTGGATACTTTCAAGGTTGGTGAATTCATAGGTTCATTGAGTGAACGTTTTGTAGGGTTAGTCTTGCACTGTGGACTTCCAGCCTGTGGGTCAAGCTCTCCATCGAGAAACCTGCACAGGGGTAAGGTGAAGACACGATATAAGACAGTTTAAGAGTCAACTATAAAATATACATTATATAAACTTCATGTGCCGTATGCAAAAAAGAAGAGGAAATAGATAAACAAATATGTACCTTTGCATCCTTTTAAGTACACGGTCTTGCTCTTTGGAACAAATGAAATCACTTGCCTTCAGACGAATAGTATATGCAGGACAACATGTCCGTTCCATCTCAGGCTTGTAGAGAAAACTGCCAGACCTCCTCCATCCACGGTCAAGAAGAGCTGTAACCGACAATCAACATTCTAATCATGGTAACAAAAGAATTCTTAAGAAAAAAATCAGCATCACAAATGAAGTTTTAATATACTAATACAATAAGTCAGCTTATTCCATCTCTCACTTCCGTTCTGCTTTTCTATAAAGCCTCTAGTCAAATCCATAATCAACAAATGCATCGTTGTTGTGAATACACTTATTTAATGGTATAAATGTTCTTCCCAGTTGCAAATTGCCATGATATGAAAATATGCAAATTTTCTTCCTTGTCAAGTAATCTGATTTTACGTAACCGGCTGTTGTTTCCATACATCACAATTAGCATATGTTTGTCGTTTTCAGTAGGTGCACAGATCATAAAACAATGAGCACTCAATGATAAACTGATAGATTAGATGGATGAAAACGTAACATTGTGGAGCTTGGTGTTGCCAAATGTTCATATCCCAATATCCTGAAGATATAAAAGCATGCCATCGTATGCACTCTCATGTATGGTTCTATATCTACTATCACGTACCATGAACTTCCTTGACCTTATCTAAGAACTAATTTGGTCTTGCTCAAAATGTCATTTGATTTTTTTATCCATTATTTCATTCTATATGTATTGTGTTAATTTTCAATTTACTGGTTAAATCAGAAGCATATCAAATTACATGCGCGAACAGAACAAACATCCAGCCTCTAAATATATATCAATGAATCGTCTAACTTTACAAAAGATGGATATTTTACAGAAAAGGTAAGAACCAAAAAAATCTTCATACCTTGATAGTCATCAGCTTTCAGACTGTTAGCCCACAGACCTGCAAAATTAATAGGATAAGAAACTAGCAGAGTAACTTTACTCCAAGAAAGCACAAAATTGCTGTATCTCATTGCATTGACAGAAAGAGTGATTTACAGGCCTAAGAATATGCCAATACAACCTTACATAACAATGGCAAGACAGCAACTGATGACCACTAGAAGGACATTCCAACAGACACACCCACCATGGTAACACAAACTGTTGTGATAGACTCATAGACATGTACACAGATGCTTGATAAGGAAATGAAAAAAGAAGGGGAGAAGGTGACCTCAAAGGAGGAAGGAGATTGACTATCTAATGTAAATGTAAAAAACCTGTTCATTGTCGATAACATAATGAACACTAGGATTTATCACTCAGCATGACAATAGCATATTCCTCATTTCATTACGTCTTACGGAAATGAAATTGGATGACTCTTACAAGCAACATAAGGTAAGGTACAAACCGAGCTATCTGAAGAATTTCACATATTAACAAATTAAGGAAGTCAGAGAAGTAACAATCGGCATTTACAGCCTAAATGCACAAACCTACAGTTGCGAACATAAGCCACTTCATCAGGATTATCAAAGTTAAAAAAAAGCTCTAGCCGTTAATTGTGTATTTTGGCACCGCCTTGCGCTTGTCTGACCACGCAATTATGCGCTAGGCGTTTTGCTATTGCCTATATCCTAGGGGTGCCTTTAAAAAGCGAGAGGATTGTATGCACATAGAACAACAATTCTAGACGACCCCAAAGCATTTCGCCTTGGTGGCTTGGTTCCCTTAGCAAGGGTGTGTACGCCTAAGATTCATCTCGGGGTGATCTAGACCCTCCTACATATACAGTAGACAAAACATAAGCCGTTTCAATACGATAATAGGCAGAAAGAAGGGCAATTTTACACAAGCCCAGATAGACAACATAGTGCGATGGTGGCTTGGTTCCCTTAGCGACAGAATCTACACCTGAAATTTCGTTTCGGGTTGATCTAGTCCTCCAACGCATAGCGCGTCGGCTCGAGAAATCGGAACTGAGGAGCAATTCCACACGCAACAAGAACCGATCCAGGTCGAAGTAGAGCCGATGTTATCATGACTATTAAAAATCGGAAGGGAATTCACCGTGGGAGATGCTCGTGGGGCCGGTGGATCGGCAGTAGCCGCAGGTCGTGCGCCGCCGGCCGTAATCAATCACCACCGACTCGCCACCGCCCTCGCGTCCGCCGCCCCCGGCGTCGCTGCTGCTAGCGCCGTCCGCCATCGCCGCTGCGGCTGCGTGGTGTTTCGCCGCCGCCGCCCCGCCGGAGGAGTGCTTGGGCGGATTGGTTGGGTCCCCGGATCTGTTTGGTAGGGCTGTAGATGTCACAGGGTTTTCCTCCGCTGCAGCACTCGCCCATCTGTTATAGCAGAACTAGTCATCAGTCTTCAGAGAATAAGATTTCCTTTTTCTTTTAAAAAACACAATGACCGCCCGGTCGACTTAACTCTGCCCTAAAGGAGACTTGTAGCTTCCGTTCCGATTATTTTCCGTCACAGAGCATCTACAATCGAGAGCCTCGTACTCTCGTCAAACGGCCGCCCGTCCGGTCACTGACCGATCATGAAAGAGTGATTTAGACGGACCCCTCATATCTATCTTAAACGTTCGGACTGATCCGCATTCCTCATATTCATCTCAAATATAAGGACGATATGAGGGGTCGTGGACGCGTCCGGACACGCCCGGTCAGTTCGTCATGTAGGACGCGACCCATTCCGAACCACATTTTCCCTTTCTTTATTTATTTTTTTCTTTCTCTCTCTTCTTCTTCATCAATTACGTACAAATGAACGGACATATGAAAAAAAATATGAAAGATGCGGCTGCACGAACAAAAAAATAGGAGTTCAAAACAGACAAGCCCGATCATTGACCGGACATGTCCGCGGACGTTTGAGGATCCGGATTTGCAAGTCATGACTGAAGATGCTATTACCTCTTACCTTCGTCCGTTTTGTCCGTCCCTCCTTCCATCATTCTACTAGAAGGGCAGTGCGTGTTTTGTCGCGCCGTTTATATTCTTGAGGTTGTACATGTTTTATGTTTTCTTTTTGAAGTTGTGAAACATATTTATGTATAGTTGGTTTGGCCTGTGGGGATACAATGAAATGCATTTTTTGTATCAAATATGCTACTCCCATGAACAGACTTTACGAAATCATGCTTACAGATGGATGCGTCTATTTATGGCCAAAGATTAGGGAAAAGGTGGGCCAACGGTGCAAACCGGGAAAGTGATTGGTGGGACAATGTTTGATATGACCAATCCATAGCGAATCGTTCATGAATTTATCATTTTTATTTTTTATTGTGGTGTTTAGGTGGATGTTTTTGATGTGTAATTGGAGGACGTCTTTTGATTAGTACAAAAACATGAGAAAGTTACTTATGTTGTTGGACACGTGTGTTATGCTGGTGTTAAAGGTGTCATAGTCGACACCTTTCGTTTTGTCACTCATTCATTGAGAGATGTCACCATGAAGCCAGGGTGAACGATCCAATCAATTATGTATCCATCCAAATTGAAGGATTGAATGAGAGGCTTTAAACGGGATAGCTTAACGAAGTTAGAGATTTCATTGTCATGACAAAGGATTGACGGAATCAAAATCAAGGATTGATGAAAGAAGCTTTAAAATTAGGGAACATAATGTATTAAAAATGAATGAAAGAGCTCATTGTGAAATTGTTGAGTTGAACGAGGGGCTCTAAAACAGGATAGCTTAACGAGTTTAGAGATGTCATTGCCATAACAAAGGATTAACGGGAGAAACTTTAAAATTATGGACCATAGTATATTAAAAAGTGAATGAGAGAGCTGAAAGCACAACATGCTCCCTTGGTGGTTTGATAATTTATGACAACATACATTGTCTTTTGGACTAACACCTCTATCTAGTGTATTTCAGATAATAGTCCATGGAGTGTTGGATTGGCAAAAGTATTGTGGAGATTGTGGAGTTACCCCAAGATGCAAGGAAATACGTTGGCCAAGCTTCAAGCAAGAGGACTCTACATTTTACATTTGTGAGAAATCACTTTGAGTCCATAGGAAAGCTAATGCTATTAAAAGGGGGTAAGGTTTTGTTGGTGAACAAAATGCTCATACGTACACAAGTGATAGTCACCAAAAACATCAACAAGCTCTCCCACCAAAGTCTGTCTATAGCCAAACATTCAAAATCGGTGCAACCAATATTCCTATACCGGTGCCACCGATTTCAGAACCTAGACAGACTCAGCCAAACCCTAGCCACTTCGGTACAACTGATCCCATACCGGTGCCACCGATTTTAGGTTGCCAACTTTCTGTTACGCAAATTCACATTTTCGGTACCACCGAGATTGTTGGGTCGGCGTCACCGAGATTGGATATCTGACCGTTGGTCACCTTATCGGTGCAACCGAGTTTCATATATCGGTCTCACCGAGATTCAAAAGTTGCCACCATTTGATCACTTTGGTACCACCGAGATTAACACATCGGTGTCACCGAGTTGGTCATTTTGTGTGTAATGGTTGGATTTTTGGGGATGCCTATATATACCCCTCCACCACCACCTACTCGAAAGAGAAGCACTCAGAACTATTCCATACCTATCCTATCAGATTTTTTGAGAGAGAACCACCTACCCTTGTGTTGAGATCAAGATCTTCCACTCCAACCATATGGATCTTGATTTCTAGCCTCCCCAAGTTGCTTTCCACCAATCCCATCTCTTCCACCAAGGCAAATCTGTGAGAGAGTGATTGTGTGTTGAGGAGTCTATCATCTTGAAGCACAAGAGCAAGGAGTTCATCATCATTACCGAGCCTATTACCTTTTGGAGGGTGGTGCCTCCTAGATTGGTTAGGTGTTGTTTGGGAGCCTCCTACTTCATGTTGCGGAGTGAACCAAGAAGTTTGTACGGACAAGGAGATCGCCTACTTCGTGAAGATCTACCCATAGTGAGGCTAGTCCTTCGTGGACGGAAGCCATATGGAATAGTCAAGGTTGCTACTTCGTGGACCCTTATGGGTGGAGCCCTCCGTGGACTCTCGCGACCGTTACTCTCCGTGGGTTGAAGACTCCATAAACGTGGACGTACGATAGCACCACCTATCGGAACCCCAGGAAAAATCTTTGCGTCTCCTATTGCATTTGATCTTCCTATCTCATCTCTTTACTTCATGTGCAATGTCTTTACTTTCCGCTGCCATATTTGTAGGCATGCATGTGTAGGGCTGTTAGACTTGCTAGACTTGCTAAAACTGTTAAAATCTGCCAACCAATTAACTTGGGAAAAGGTTAGGTTTTAAATTCCTACTAGTAGTCTATTCACCCCCCCCCCCTCTAGACACTCTTCTAGTGATCCTACAAGTGGTATCAGAGCATTGGTCTTCATTGCTTCGGTTTAATCACCGTGGAGGAAGATGGATGCGTCTAGTATAGGGAGTTTGAGTTGTAGAGTGCCCATTCTTGATGGAGAGTACTATAGTCAATGGAAAACTTTGATGCTTGAGATGTTTAACGAATTTCAATTGAATAAATTTGTTAAGAGCCCTTATGTGCCTCCCATTGATCCTTTACATCCCACACACGAAGAGGAAATTGATATGCTGTGCAACCTTAGAACTGTTAATCTCATTGTTAGAGCTTTGCCTAGAAACGTGCTCAACCAAATGAAGAATTTTGAATGTGCTTATACTTTGTGGAATGACTTGGAGAAATGATATCCAAGTTATTCATTGAGTAATCTTGATGAAATTCTTCATAAAACTATTGCCTTCCACAAAATGACGCCTTGTGATCCCAAGTTTAATGATTGTCTATTTGAGCTTAGAGACCTCATGCGTGCTAAGAGCTTGTGCAAGCCCTCCCTGGAGAGAACCCGCCTCAGGACAAGGTCACCGACTTCAAGGGTCCTGGAGCAGATGTTGCGGCAGTGATAGCGTCGCAGCACTTGTGCATCTCGGAGCGAGGCTTGGCAACGAGATTCCTCCCCAATTAAGTGATCCGTCTCCCGCGCGGCATATTAACGCTCCTCGTCGAATGCCATTATACGGGGAGAGCGGTGCTTGACCTCATGAGGGAGGACGACTTCGGCTCCATAGACGAGGAAGAACGGGGTTTCGCCGGTGGGCTTAGTCACAGTGGTGCGGATGGACAATAGCACGGACTGGAGCTCATCAACCCAGCCCCTGCCGCAAGCCTCCAGCTTCTTCATGAAGCTCCTTGTCTTGAGGCCTCACAGAACCTCCACGTTGGCGCGCTTCGCTTGGCCGTTGCTCCTGGGATGGGCTACCGAGGCGTAGCAAATCTGCGTTCCAAGGTTAGTGTAATAAGACTTGAAAAGGCTGCTTGTAAACTATGAACCATTGTCGGTGATGATGAGGTTGGGGACGCCAAAGCGGCTCACGATGCCCTTGATGAATTTGACGGCTCATCCAGTCGGGTTGGTGTGCATTAGCTCCACCTCGGCCCATTTGGTGAATTTGTCGATGGTGATGTAGAGGTAGCGGTACCCGCCCGCTGCTCGCGGGAAGGGCCCCAGTATGTCTAGCCCCCACACCGCAAAAGGCCAGGAGAACGGGATGGTCTGGAGGCCTTGGGCGGGCTGGTGGATCTGTTTGGCATGGAACTGGCAGGCCTCGCAAGACTGAACCAACTCGATGGCGTCGTTGAGCGCTGAGGGCTAGTAGAAGCCCGACCGAAACGCTTTCCCTGCAAGGGTGCCCGACGAGGAGTGGTGCCCGCAGTCCCCACAATGGATGTCCGCCAGTAGCTCGCACCCTTGGAGATGCACCGCAACGAGACATCATTCGGGCGCCTGCGGTACAACTTGCCATCTCGCAGGCAGTAAGCCTTGGCCTGCCGTTCTACGTGCTCTGCGTCTTCCTCCTCTTCTAGCAGCGTGCCATGAAGCATGTACGCCTTGAGCTCCTGCATCCAGTCATCGTCCTGAGGCTCCTGTGCCAGGAGCAGCCAAGCTCCTGAGGTTAGGCCGTAGTCTGGAGCCCCCAGGGGTGGTGTCAGGGGGAGGTCCCCACTTCATGGTGCCGGGTCCTGAGAAGGAGGCGCGACGGAGGGCTTGAAGAGTCGTTCCTCGAAGACGTCCGACTCCTGCAGTTCACGCCACGACGCCCTCTTGGTGATGTCATCGACTTCCTTGTTTGCGTCGTGCGAGATGTGCTGCAATTCCAAGCCTTGAAAATGTTTTTCAATCCTACGCACCTCTTCCTAGTATGCCTTCATATGTTCGTCATTGGGTTTGTACTCTTTGTTGGAGAAGTTGACGAGTAGCTGACAGACGCCCATGATGGAGAGGCATCGGACCCCCAAAGCAGTCGCTGCCTTGAGACCCACGATGAGGCCTTCGTACTCGGCGATGTTGTTGGAGACCTTCTCCCCGCGCTGGAAACACAGTTGTACGGCATATCTGAGATTGTCTCCCGTCGGGGAGGTGAGAACGACCCCCGCCCCTGATCCCATGCGCTTGAAGGCTCCGGCAAAGTGCATGGTCCAGCCTTCTGGTGTCTCGTCAACGGGGTGAGGGACTAACTCCCGTCCAGCCCCCGGTCGGGGGTGTCTGTCCACTCCGCCATGAAGTCCGCCAGGGCCGCCCTTTTGATAACCGTGGTGGTGCTGAACTCTATGTTGAAGGCCTACAGCTCGATGTTCCATTGTGCGACCCTTCCCACCGCGTTGGGGTTGCACAATAGCTTCTCCAGGGGAACACTGACACGACCTTGATGGGATGCCCTTGGAAATAGTGGCACAGCTTTCTCGAAGCGACAAGAAGCACTAGGAGGAGCTTCTGTTGCATGGGGTAGTGTGAGCATGCGTCCCACAGCACCGTGTTGACATAGTAGACCGGGTGTTCGACGAGGGTGAGGTATTTTGTGGTGTCCTGTCCCATGGCGGACTCATGAGGCTTGGGCGCCCCGAGGGCTGTCGGAGTGGTCGGAACCTCATGAGGATTACATATCTCTGGGGCTGTTGGAGCAGATGGGGCCTTAGGAGGGTCATGTGCGGGGGCCTCCTGAGCGGCAATGGCCTCGGTAAATTGGCCCTAGGGAGAAACGGGCTTCTTGGAACTTGTGAGCCCCCTTACTCCACGCCTGGGGACCCGCTCGTGCTCGGGGATGCGACGCGGGCGTTGGCCCATCCTTCCCTGACCGCCACCAGTGCGGCGCTGGTGGACTGGGGGTGGCAGCTAGGTATAGCAACAATGGCTCCCAAGAGCGAGGCGGCACCATCACCGGTGGGCTCGTGAGGTACTGTTTGAGCTCCTGAAAGGCCGCGTCTGCCTCCAGGGTCCATTCGAAGGGGCCCTTCCTCTTCATGATCTTGAAGAACGACAAGGCCTGGTCGCCCAGCTTGGAGATGAAGCGCCCCAGGGAGGTCACGCAACCTGCCAACTTCTGCATCTCCTTGAGGGTCCGTGGCGCTCTCATCTTGCTTATGGCCTTGATCTTCTCCGGGTTCGCCTCGATTCCTCGGTGCGACACCAGGAAACCGAGCATCTTGCCCGAGGGGACGCCGAAGACGCATTTTTCGGGGTTGAGCTTCAGGTTTACCTCCCTCAGGCTAGCAAATGTCTCCTCCAAGTCCTCGATTAGGGTCTTGGACTCCTTGGACTTCACCATGATGTCATCGACGTAGGCCTCTACGTTCCTCCCGAGCTACGGTCCCAGGGTGATGTGCATCAGTCTCTGGAAGGTTGCCTCGGCGTTCCGCGGCCCAAAGGACATGCATGTGTAACAAAATACCCCGCACAAGGTGAGGAAAGTGGTCTTCTCGACATCCTCCACTACCATCTTGACTTGATGGTAGCCCGAGTAGGCATTGAGGAAGCAGAGGACGTCGCATTCCGCGGTGGAGTCCATGATCTGGTCGATACGTGGTAGCGGGAACGGGTCCTGGGAATAAGCCTTGTTGAGGCTTTAGAAGTCGACGCACATATGCTCCTTCCCGCACTTCTTTGGGATGACCACCGGGTTGGCAAGCCTCTCCGGGTGGCGTACCTCTCGGACGGCACCAACCTCCTTTAGCTTGCCAACATCTTGGGCAATGAACGCATGCTTCTATGGCGCTTGCCTTCTCGCCTTTTGCTTAACTGGATGGGCGTTCGGGCACACCATGAGGTGGTGCTTGATCACGTCCCTCGGGACCCCCACCAGATCGGAGGTGCTCCCTTGTTCGCACGCAGGAACGCCACCAATGCCTCCTTTTGATCCCGGGGCAGGTCAGCGTTGATGGTTAAGGTAGGACCAAGGTTTTCTTCGTCCATCGAAACCCGCTTCGTCTTTTCCTCGCTCTGGGAGAACAGGTGCTTCTTTTTTACTGGCGTGATGTCGAGGACGCCCCGGAGCCTCCAGCGGCCTGCACGACGCCCTCGACGCTGGGGCGTGCCGTAGCCACCACCTTGTGGGCGAGCCCGAGTGCGTGTGACGCGTCCTTGACGCTTCCTTGGATGGTTAGGATGTCGGCGCTCCCGGGCATCTTGACGACGGTGTAGCCCGGGTGCGTCGCCGCCATGAACTGGGTGAGCGCGGGGTAGCCGAGTATTGCATTGTATGCAAGGTGGATGTGGGTGACATCGAAGTCAACCTGCTCGGTGCAGAAGTTGGAACGGGTGCCGAAGGTGACGGGGAGGCGCACCCACCCTCCAGGGACGACGGATTCTCCGACCACCCCGGCGAAGGGCCACAAAGGCGCGAGCCGGTTGCGGGGTAGCTGCAATGCATCAAAAGCCTCCATGGAGATGACGTTGGGGCCGGCGCTGCCGTCGATGAAAGTCCTGGAGACGACCACATCGCTTATGTTGGGCATGCACAGCATGGTCGTGCCCCGGCGGCTATTGTCGCCTTGGGGTGGTCGTCGGGGCCGAAGGTGATGTCAATCTCTGGCCATGCCCGGGGCGACGCGAGCTCGGGCTGCGGCCGGACCGCTCCCACGTGGCGGAGGAACTGCTCGACTTGACGGTTCGAGGAGGGTGCCTGGGGTCTGCCAAGGATGCAGGCGACCGCACGGCCAGCCCCACGCGCCATGGGTCGGATGGCGTCGAGGATCTTGCCTGCCATGGAGTTGTCGAACAGGGGCTGACAGCTGCTGAGAGCGGGGATGCTTTGATACGCCCCCTACCTGGCATGCCAAATGTTGGATTTCGGGCTCCGCAAAACCCTTAAGGTTCGAATATCGGTGCGTGTGCGAAGGTTTCCCGCGGCCTCACCCAACCTAGCTCACTACTCGATGGATATGACGACAAACATGCGTGATGACGAGGAAGAAGATGAATATGGTAGTTTACCCAGGTTCAGGCCGCTGTGAAGCGTAATACCCTACTCCTGCTTTGGTGGATTGCCTCTCGTGGAAGTTTGGGTGGATGAACTAGTACAGTGTGCTTGAGCCTCGCGAGGGCGCTCAAGGTGTGTTCTTTGCTTGCTATCTCGTGGTGGTGCGTGGAATGGCTAAGTGTTCGAGGGAGGTCCTCTCTACGGTGTGGCCTAGCTTCTATATATAGCGGCGGCCCGGGTCCTCTTCCCTTATCACAATGGCGGGAAGGGATCCCACAGCAGCCAATTTTGAAGGGGGACAGGAGTACATCCACCCCTGTCCAAAGGTGGTCTTTGCCTACAAAGTGGCTGTTGGTGATGTAGTGGTGGGCTCGACGATGACCTCTGTCATGCGGAGCTCGTGGTCATGGTCTTGTTGCACCGGAAAGGAAACCTTTGGGCGGCGCTTTGGGAAGCCGTGTACGTCCCTCCTCCCTTTGCACTGAAGAGGAAACGGTGCCGCCTGGCACGCTGGCGCCCGCCTATCCTTCCTTGCCTCACCTTTGACTCCTGAGGCTGAGCTCTACATAGAGATCTCCACCGCTCATGAAGGGGCTTGAGGAGGCCCATCCTTGCTGATCTTGATGTGGTTCTTGTTGGAAATATGCCCTAGAGGCAATAATAAATTAGTTATTATCATATTTCCTTGTTCATGATAATCGTTTATTATCCATGCTATAATTGTATTGATCGGAGACTTAAATGCATGTGTGGATACATAGACAAAACCATGTCCCTAGTATGCCTCTAATGGACTAGCTCGTTGATCAAAGGATGATTAAGGTTTCCTAGTCATGGACATGAGATGTCATTTGATAACGGGATCACATCATTAGGAGAATGATGTGATGGATAAGACCCAAACTACAAACATAGCATATGATCGTGTCAGTTTATTGCTACTGTTTTCTGCATGTCAAGTATATGTTCCTATGACCATGAGATCATGCAACTCACGGATATCGGAGGAGTGCCTTGTGTGTATCAAACGTCGCAACGTAACTGGGTGACTATAAAGGTTCTCTACAGGTATCTCCGATGGTGTCTGTTGAGTTGGCATGGATCGAGACTGGGATTTGTTACTCCGTGTGACGGAGAGGTATCTCAGGGCCCACTCGGTAATACAACATCACAACAAGCCTTGCAAGCAATGTGGCTAAGTGTTAGTCACGGGATCTTGTATTACGGAACGAGTAAAGAGACTTGCCAGTAACGAGGTTGAACTAGGTATGGAGATACCGACGATCGAATCTCGGGCAAGTAACATACCGAAGAACAAAGGGAACGTTATACGGGATTAACTGAATCCTTGACATAGAGGTTTGACCGATAAAGATCTTCATAGAATATGTAGGAACCAATGTGGACGTCCAGGTCCCGCCATTGGTTATTGACCGTAGAGGTGTCTCGGTCATGTCTACATAGTTCTCGAACCCGCAGGGTCTACACACTTAAGGTTTGGTGACGTTTCGGTAGTGTAGAGTTATGTATGGTGGTGATCGAAGGTTGTTCGGAGTCCCGGATGAGATCCCGGACGTCACGAGGAGCTCCGGAATGGTCCGGAGGTAAAGATTCATATATAGGAAGTCCCAGTTTGGTCGCCGGAAAAGTTTCGGGCTCATCGGTAGTGTACCGGGAGTGCCGGTAGTGTACCTGGGGACCTCCGGGAGGGGTATTTCGACCCCAAGAGGTCCATGGGCTGTGGGAGAATAATAACCAGCCCTTAGTGGGCTGGAAAAACAGACACACCAAGGCCCATGGCGCAGGAGGCAAAAGTCCTAAAGGAAAAGGTGGAAAAAAGGCTAAAAAGGAAGAGTCCTACTCCTACTAGGAGTGGAGGAGGAGTAGGACTCCTCCCCCTCTAGTTTGGCCGACTCCTATTGGAGTTTTTCCTTGCTCCAGCCCTCCTCTCTCTCCCTCCTTTATATACTGGTGGATTGGGTGCTGTTTGGACACAGTTTACGGCCACGTGCTACCCGTTTCACCGGTGCTCCTCTAGATCGGTTTTCTGCAGCGCTTAGGCGAAGCCCTGCCGGAATTGCTCCACCACCATCACCGGAGCGCCGTCATGCTGCCGGTGAACTCTCTCTCCTCTCCACCTCCTCTTGCTGGATCAAGATGGTGGAGATCGTCATCAAGCTGCACGTGTGCTGAACGCGGAGGTGTCGTCCGTTCGGCGCTAGATCGGAAGGACCGTGATCAAGATCGTGAGACAGTTCGTGATGTGATCACGGAACGGATCGTGATGAGATCGCGGGACAGATCGTGATCAAGATCGTGAGACGGATCGTGACGAGTTCTCGGGACGGATCATGATGTGTTCGCGGGACGGATCGTGATTGGATCACGGGACGGGTCGTGATGAGATCGCGGGACGCTCGGCGATTTGGATCCCGAAGATGTTCGACTACACCAACCGCGTTTCTTAACGCTTCCCGCTTAGCAATCTACAAGGGTACGTAGATCCACTCTCCCTCTCGTAGATGCTCATCACCATGGATAGGTTTGCGTGTGCGTAGGAAATTTTTTGTTTCCCATGCGACGTTCCCCAAACAGTGGCATCATGAGCTAGGTTGATGGTTCGATGAGATCTCGAGTAGAACACAAAAGGTTTGTGGGCGTTGATGCTTAGATTGCTTCCTCCCTTGGTCGTATTTTGGTTCAGCGGGATTGTGAGATGAAGCGGCCCGGACCAACATTACTCGTACGCTTACGAGAGACCGGTTCCCTCGACGCAACTTGTTGCCTAAATGGCTTGCGGGTGACAGTTTCTCTCACTTTAGTTGGATCGGATCCGACAAAAGGCGGTCCTTGAGAAGGTTGAAAAGCAACTAGTGTATCACCGTTGTGGTTTATGCGTATGTGAGAATCGTTCTTGCTAGATACCCGTAGCAGCCACATAAAACATGCAACAACAATTAGAGGACGTCTAACTTGTTTTTGCAGGGTATGTTGTGATATGATATGGCCAATTACATGATGTGATATATGTGATGTATGAGATGATCATGTGATGTATAGATTATCACGACTTGCATGTCGATGAATACGGCAACTGGCAGGAGCCATAGGGTTGTCTTTAATTATTGTATGACTTGCGTGTCAATCATTAAGCTCTATGTAATGCTTTACTTTATCGCTAAACGGTAGCAATAGTAGTAGAAGCATGCAGGGCGTGACAATCCCGATGGAGATCAAGATGATGGAGATCATGGTGTCATGCTGGTGACGATCGAGATCATGCCTGTGCTTTCGAGATGGAGATCAAAAGCACAAGTTCATGGCCATATCATGTCACTTATGATTTGCATGTGATGTTAATCCTTTTATGCACCTTGTTTTGCTTAGGACGACGGTAGCATTATAAGGTGATCCCCCACTTAATTTCAAGATAAATTGTGTTCTCCCCGAGTGTGCACCGTTGCGAAAGTTCATCGTGTTGAGACACCACGTGATGATCGGGTGTGATAGACTCTACGTTCACATACAACGGGTGCAAGCCAGTGTTGCACATGCAGAACACTCGGGTTAAACTTGACGAGCCTAGCATGTACAGACATGGCCTCGAAACACAAGAGACCGAAAGGTCGAACATGAGTCATATAGTAGATATGATCAACATGATGATGTTCACCATTGCAGCCACCTCAACTCACGTGATGATCGGACTTGAGTTGGTGAATTTGGATCATGTATCACTCGAACGATCGGAGGGATGTCAATTTGAGTGGGAGTTCTTAAGTAATATGATTAATTGAACTCATTATCATGAACATAGTCAAAGTGTCTTTGCAAATTATGTTGTAGATTACTAGCTCGCGTTGTAGCTCCCTTGTATTTTTATATGTTCCTAGAGAAATAGAATTGAAAGATGTTGGTAGCAAAATTGCGGACTGGGTCCGTGATTTGAGGATTGTCCTCATTGCTGCATAGAAGGCTTATGTCCTTAATGCACCGCTCGGTGCGCCACCCCATCTAGCATCGTCTATAGATGTTGTGAACATCTGACAGGCACGTTTCGATGACTACTTGATAGTTTAGTGCGTCATGCATTACGGCTTAGAATTGAGGCTCCGAAACGTTTTGAACGTCACGGAACATATGAGATGTTCTAAGAGCTGAGATTGTGATCTCAGGCTCGTGCCCGAGTTGTGAGATAGAAGATCTCCAACAAGATTCTTTGCCTGCAAGATGAAAGAGAATAGCTCAATCGTTGAGCATGTGCTCAGACTGTCTGGGTACTACAATCGCTTGAATCGAGTGGGAGTTGATCTTCCAGATAAGATAGTGATTGATGTAGTTCTCCAAGTCACTGTCACTGAGCTACCAGAACTTGGTGATGAACTATAAAATGCAAGGGAAAGAAATGTTGATCCCTGAGCTGTTCGCGATGTTTGACACCGCGAAGGTAGAAATCAAGAAGGAGCGTCAAGTGTTGATGGTTAATCAAACCACTAGTTTCGAGAAGGGAAAGAGCAAGGAGGGAAACTTCATGGATAGCAAGTCAGTTGTTGCTCCAGTAAAGCAACCCAAAGTTGAACTCAAACCCGAGACTAAGTGCTTCTGTTATGAGGTGAGCGGTCGCTGAAGCGGAACAACCCTAGATACTTGGTAGATAAGAAGGTTGGCAACATTGATAGAAGTATCTTTGATATACGAGTTATTAATGTGTACCTTGCTAGTACTCTTAGTAGCACCTGGGTATTGGATACTGGTTCAGTTGCTAAATGTTAGTAACTCGAAATAAAAGCTACGGAATAAACGGAGAACTAGCTAAGGGTGAGGTGACGATATGTGTTGGAAGTGTTTCCAAGGTTGATGTGATCAACATCGCACGCTCTCTCTACCTTCCGGATTAGTGACGAACCTAAATAAATGTTATTTGGTGTTTTGCGTTGAGCATGAACATGATTAGATCATGTTTATTGCAATACAGTTATTCATTTAAGTTAGAGAATAATGGTTATTTTGTTTACATGAATAACACCTTCAATGGTCATGCACCCAGTGAGAATGGTTTGTTGAAATCTTGATCATAGTAGTACACATGTTCATAACATTGATGTCAAAAGATACAAAGTTAATAATGATAGTACCACATACTTGTGGCACTGCCGCTAAATGTCATATTGGTATAAAGCGCATGTAGAAACTCCATGCTGATGGATATTTGGACTCATTCGATTTCGAATCGGTTGAGACATGCGAACCATGCCTCTTGGGCAAGATGACTAAAGGACCCCGTTGGATGGAGCGGGCAAGTGATTCATTGGAAATGATACATGTTGATGTATGCAATCTAGTGAGTCTTGTAGCGTGAAGTGGATATCGTTATTTTCTTACCTTCACTGATGATTTGAGTAGATATAGTGTATATTTACTTAATGAAACACATCTGAATCATTTGAAAGGTTCAAGCAAATTCAGAGTGAAGTTTAAAGATCATCGTGACAAGAAGATAAAAATGACCGCGATATGATCGTGGAGGTGAATATCTGAGTTACGAGTTTGGCATACAACTTAAGACAACGTGAAATTTGTTTCACAACTAACGCCACCTGGAACGCCATGGTGTGATGGTGTGTCCGAACATCATAGTCATGCTCTATTGATATAGTGCATACTGTGATGTCTCTTATCGTTTTACTACTATAATTTTTGGGGTTATGCATTAGAGACAACTACATTCACTTTAAATAGGGCATCACCTAAATCCGTTGAGATGACACCGTGTGAATTATGGTTTGATAGAAACCTAAGATGTCATTTCTTAATATTTGGGGCTGTGACACTTGTGTGGAAAATGTTTTCACCTAATGAGGTCGAACCCAAGGCGGACAAATGCATCTTCATAGAATACCCTAAGATCAGTTGGGTGAACCTTCAATCTCAGATCCTAGTGCAAAGTGTTTGTTGCTTAAACGGATCCTTTCTCGAGGAAATGTTTCTCTCGAAAGAATTGAGTGGGAGGAAGATAGAACTTGATGAGGTTGTTAAACCTTTGTTCAACCAGAGAGTAGCGCAGCGCAGAAAGATGTTTCTGTGAAGCCTACGTTAATTGAAGAGGAAGTTAATGATGATGATCATGAAGCTTCAGGATCAAGTTACTATCGAACTTCGTAGGTCAACAAGGATGTGTACTGCTCCTAAGTGGTACGACAACTCTGTCTTGGAGATCATGTTGTTGGACAACGATGAACCTACGAGCTATGGAGAAGCGATGATGGGCCCGGATTCCGACAAATGGTTGGAGGCCATGAAATCCGAGATAGGATCCATGTATGAAAACCAAGTGTAGACTTTGGTAGACTTGCTCGTTGGACGGCAGGTCGTTGAGTACAAATGGATCTTTAAAATGAAGATAGACACTGATGGTGAATGTCACTATTTGTAAAGCTCGACTTGTTGCAAAGATGTTTGTGACAAGTTCAAGGAGTTGACTACGATGAGACTTTCTCACTCGTAGTGGTGCTAAAGTCTGTTGGAATTATGTTAGCAGTTGCTGTGTTTTCAATTATGAAATCTGACAGATGGATGTCAAAACATCGTTTCCTTAACGGTTTACTTGAGGAAAGGTTGTATGTGATACAACCAGAAGGTTTTGTCAGTCCTAAGGATGCTAAAAGGTGTGCAAGCTTCGGTGATCCCTCCATGGACTGAAGCAGGCATCTCGGAGTTGGAATATACGCTTTGATGAGGTGATCAAAGTTTTGTAGTTTATACAAAGTTTACGAGAAACTTGTATTTGCAATAAAGTGAGTGGGAGCATTGTAGAGTTTCTGATAAGTATATGTGGTTGACATATTGTTGATCGTAAATAATGTAGAATTTCTAGAAGGCATAAAAGGTTGTTTGAAAAGTGTTTTTCAAAGGAAGACCTGGATAAAGCTACCTAATTGTTGAGCATCAAAATCTATAGAGATAGATCAAGATGCTTGATGAGACTTTCAATGAGTGCATACCTTGACAAGATTTTGAAAGAGTTCAAAATGGATCAGCCAGAGAAATAGTTCTTGTATGATTTGTAAGGTGTGAAGTTGAGTGAGACTCAAAGCTCGACAACGGCAGAAGAAAGAGAAAGGACGAATGTCGTCCCCTATGCCTTAGACATAGGCTCTATATTATGCCATGCTGTGTACCGCACCTGTGTGTGCCTTGCCATGAGTCTGTCAAGGGGTACAAGAGTGGTCTAGGAGTGGATCACTGGACAGCGGTCGGAATTATCCTTAGTAACCAGAGGACTAAGGAAATTTTTCTTGATTATGGAGGTGATAAAGAGTTCGTCGTAAAGAGTTACGTCGATGCAAGCTTTAACACCTATCCGGATGACTAGTAGTAGCAGTCTGGATACGTATAGTGGAGCAGCCATTTGGAAATAGTACCAAGTGGAGTGTGGTAGCAGTGTTTACGGTTTGACATAGAGATTTGCAAAGTACACACGGATCTGAATATCGCAGACCCGTTGACTGTAAGACCTCTCTCACATGCAAAGCATGATCGAGCCCCAGAACTCATTGGGTGTTAGATTCATAACAATGCGAATCACATGGTGATGTGAACCAGATTATTGACTCTAGTTCAAGTGGGAGACTGTTGGAAATATGCCCTAGAGGCAATAATAAATTAGTTATTATCATATTTCCTTGTTCATGATAATCGTTTATTGTCCATGCTATAATTGTATTGATCGGAGACTTAAATGCATGTGTGGATACATAGACAAAACCATGTCCCTAGTATGCCTCTAATGGACTAGCTCGTTGATCAAAGGATGGTTAAGGTTTCCTAGCCATGGACATGAGATGTCATTTGATAACGGGATCACATCATTAGGAGAATGATGTGATGGATAAGACCCAAACTACAAACATAGCATATGATCGTGTCAGTTTATTGCTACTGTTTTCTGCATGTCAAGTATATGTTCCTATGACCATGAGATCATGCAACTCACGTATATCGGAGGAGTGCCTTGTGTGTATCAAACGTCGCATCGTAACTGGGTGACTATAAAGGTGCTCTACAGGTATCTCCGATGGTGTCTGTTGAGTTGGCATGGATCGAGACTGGGATTTGTTACTTCGTGTGACGGAGAGGTATCTCAGGGCCCACTCGGTAATACAACATCACAACAAGCCTTGCAAGCAATGTGGCTAAGTGTTAGTCACGGGATCTTGTATTACGGAACGAGTAAAGAGACTTGCCAGTAACGAGGTTGAACTAGGTATGGAGATACCGACGATCGAATCTCGGGCAAGTAACATACCGAAGAACAAAGGGAACGTTATACGGGATTAACTGAATCCTTGACATAGAGGTTCGACCGATAAAGATCTTCGTAGAATATGTAGGAACCAATGTGGACGTCCAGGTCCCGCCATTGGTTATTGACCGTAGAGGTGTCTTAGTCATGTCTACATAGTTCTCGAACCCGCAGGGTCTGCACACTTAAGGTTTGGTGACATTTCGGTAGTGTAGAGTTATGTATGGTGGTGATCGAAGGTTGTTAGGAGTCCCGGATGAGATCCCGGACGTCACGAGGAGCTCCGAAATGGTCCGGAGGTAAAGATTCATATATAGGAAGTCCCAGTTTGGTCGCCGGAAAAGTTTCGGGCTCATCGGTAGTGTACCGGGAGTGCCGGTAGTGTACCGGGGGACCTCCGGGAGGGGTATTTCGACCCCAAGAGGTCCATGGGCTGTGGGAGAATAATAACCAGCCCTTAGTGGGCTGGAAAAACAGCCACACCAAGGCCCATGGCGCAGGAGGCAAAAGTCCTAAAGGAAAAGGTGGAAAAAAGGCTAAAAAGGAAGAGTCCTACTCCTACTAGGAGTGGAGGAGGAGTAGGACTCCTCCCCCTCTAGTTTGGCCGACTCCTATTGGAGTTTTTCCTTGCACCAGCCCTCCTCTCTCTCCCACCTTTATATACTGGTGGATTGGGTGCTGTTTGGACACAGTTTACGGCCACGTGCTACCCGTTTCACCGGTGCTCCTCTAGATCGGTTTTCTGCAGCGCTTAGGCAAAGCCCTGCCGGAATTGCTCCACCACCATCACCGGAGTGCCGTCATGCTGCCGGTGAACTCTCTCTCCTCTCCACCTCCTCTTGCTGGATCAAGATGGTGGAGATCGTCATCAAGCTGCACGTGTGCTGAACGCGGAGGTGCCGTCCGTTCGGCACTAGATCGGAAGGACCGTGATCAAGATCGCGAGACAGTTCGTGATGTGATCACGGAACGGATCGTGATGAGTTCGCGGGACAGATCGTGATCAAGATAGTGAGACGGATCGTGATGAGTTCTCGGGACGGATCATGATGTGTTCGCGGGACGGATCGTGATTGGATCACGGGACGGATCGTGATGAGATCGCGGGACGCTCGGCGATTTGGATCGCGAAGATGTTCGACTACACCAACCGCGTTTCTTAACGCTTCCCGCTTAGCGATCTACAAGGGTACGTAGATCCACTCTCCCTCTCGTAGATGCTCATCACCATGGATAGGTTTGCGTGTGCGTAGGAATTTTTTTGTTTCCCATGCGAAGTTCCCCAACAGTTCTTCCTCGCGATTCAAGGGTCCTCGCGAGGGCCTTGTCTTGAGTAACGTCACGCCAGGTCGAAGAGGTGGGCCACGCCCCATCCCGCAGGCAGGCAGGTCTGGGTACCCCCGTCCCCAGAACATCAACACACCCCTATTCTATGGTGCACCCTTGCCTTTATTTATGGTGGTCCGGTTCCTCTTCCCTAATCGCACTGGCGGGAAGGGATCCCACAACGGCCAAATTCAAAAGGGGACAAGAGGTACATCTTATCCTGACGAAAGGCGGTCTTCGCCTGAAAAGTACCTGGTGGTGACATTGAAGCGGTCTCGGCGGTGACGCCCTTCCTGCAGGGACTGTGGTCTTTGTCTCGTTGCACCGGAATGGAAACCTTGGGGGGACGCCTTGGGAACCTGCGTACGTCCTTGCCTCCTTCGCACCAAAGAGGTAACTGTCTCCTCTGCGGACGCCTATGCCCGCCTGGCTCGGCCTACATCACCTCCAGCCTCGCGAGCCAAAGCACTGTGTAGAGACCTCCGCCCCCCTCGGAAGGGAACCCAGGGAGGCCTCCCTCCTCCGGGGGTCATGTCGTCGTCCTTCTCGCGAGGGCCTTATCTTGGGTGATCCCACGCCAGGCCGTACCAGACCGTCGAAGTAGGCCACTCCTTGGGCCACAGGCAGGCAGGTCTGGGTACCCCTGGTCCCAGAACACCGACACATATGACTAGGCAAGATCGGATCAAGAACATAGATATAATGATGATAACATAAACGGTTCATATCTGAAATCATGACACTTGGGCCCTAGTGACAAGCATTAAGCATGGCAAAGTCATAGCAACATCAATCTCAGAACACATTGGATATTAGGGATCAAGCCCTAAAAACTAACTCGATTACATGATGAATCCCATCCAACTCCTCACCGATCAGCAAGCCTACGAAGGAATTACTCACTCCCGGTGGGGAGCATCATGGAATTGGCAATGGAGAAGGGTTGGTGATGACGAAGACCGAAGATTCCCTCTTCGAAGCCCCAAATGGGCTCCTGATGGAGAACAGGAGGTGGTGGCTGCTCCGTATCATAAAATGCGATGAAATTTTCTACTTATTTTTTTCTGGAAAATTAGGATTTTATAGCGCTGGAATTAGGGTCGGAGGGCCCATGAGGTGAGCATGATCCACCAAGCCGCGCCAGGGGGCCTGACACGCCCTGGTGGTGTTGGGCACCCTGGTCCCCCTCTCTGGTGGCTTCTGGCTCGAATATTCCTCAAATATTCTAAAATAATTCTCCAAAAAAAAGTTTTGTTCCATTCCGAGAACTTTTATTTCTGCACAAAAACAACACCATGGTAGTTCTGCTGAAAACAACGTCAGTTCAGGTTAGTTTCCTTCAAATCATATAAATTAGAGCCCAAAACAAGAGCAAAAGTATTAGGAAAATTAGATACGTTGGAGATGTATCACTCACTGGATCACCCTCTTTTAAGAGCGATAAAATGCTTGAAAAAAGTGATCTTGGATCTATACATTAAATTTAAATGCTATTAGCATGAAATAGTTTCCTGACACCTAAGTACACATACATGTTATTTGGGTGTGTTTTCTGTGAGCTTCATGTGCATGTCCTGCTGGTTATAAAGTTTTATATTACTGAAAGGAGCTAGGAGAGGCATGTTACTTAGAGTTGGTACCTTGTGCTATTACGATGTATTACAGTTGCTGCATGTAAGTTGCATATTTTCAGTGGTAGAAGAAGGAAAAATGAAATATGAAGTCTCTTCTATGTATATCTATCCATCCTTGAAGCTTTTAACCATGCTATGATGCAACATCTATTTTGTGTACTCCTTTCATGTAATATCTAAAGTATCATTAGTTTATAACAACCATTACCAAATTCCATGAACTAATGCGTGGGAAGTGCTTTAGATCACGAAGGAACTCCCAAGAGGAACGTGGGGAACAATGATGAAGGCTCTAAGAGTTCCTCGAAGGCAAGTTACCGTGACCCGGTGAATAGGAAATGATCACCACATGTCAATATTTAACGTGAAGGCTTTTTACATTCAAGATGACTTGTAATTTGCTTTTGCCTGGAAATAATATGTGGTGTATCAATCTCAATTATTCTCTTGTATGGCCTTGAGGCCCGACTCTTAACTTTTTATAAGGGAAAAATGACCGCATTGTATTTATCAGATACAAGTTTATGAGTAATCCATACTTGCGTACATAAGGGTTTTGCTGCATTGCCTATGTCAAAGCATGCATTGATTCACATAGATGTAAGTTTGCGAAGATTGATGATGAAAAAGCGTTCTTGGTGTGCATGCTCGCGTGGTTTGTTGAGGCGGGTGTTCTTGGGGCGCTGGTGTCTGTTTGGAAGTACGATGGAGAAAACTAAATAATTTATTCTAAACCACCGTGAGGATACGCTTTCTCTTGAACTGCCTAAAATTTTCTTCTTGCTTTGCTTAATGCTTTTAGACTATCATGATACCGTGTACTTGAATGTAAAAAATTATATTTCCAAATGGATGTTATCTATGCGATCTCTGATGGTGCAAATACTTGGACTGCTTTGGCTTTTTGCGCCAATGACTCAACATAGATGTGTTATTTCTTGGTGTGTGAGAGATAGTACATGCATGTATCCTCTACAATTTCAGCAAGCTGAAAGCCCTCTTATTCTCAGTTTTTTATCATTTACTGGTGTATGGACATGTCTCTTGATATTTAAGGTGTCAACTTCAAGATTAGCTAACTAGCATACACCCTGGCTAAAACATGAGAGTTTTAGTTTCTATATGCGAATGCATATTCACATACTAACACCATTGTTTATCAACAATGTTTCTCTCATAAAAATATAGAAATATACACATGTATAATCATGCATTGGAAAGCTTCCAATACTTACTTACAATAATGTCTTCATCTCTATCATGAGTCAACCGTGATGGAAAACATTAGAATCCCAACGAAAGTTTGTATGGATGCGATGATGAAACAACTAGGCGTTCCGAACGCAGTTTACTCAACAAGAAACTCGAGGAGCATTGGTCTTGAGGCAACCGTTCAGTTCTGTCCATTTGAGTACCAACAAAACAATGAACTTGCAAAGAAATCAATAGCCATCTATGTCTACGAAAAATGGAAGGGGTTGAAGATCGGCTAGCAAATGAAGCTCTACAATACATGCAATCCCCTTAAAACAAACTGTTGGAAGACTTCAACTATGATAAGCTGGAGTTAGTTCAACAAAAATATTAATTTCTAGAACTGGAAGAAAAAGAGGGAACAAGAGACTATCTAAGGAGCAACTAGTGTAGTGGTCTGGGTAGAGATCGCTCGGCGGTAAATGACCTTTACGATATAATAAATACCAGCTTCGTAGTAGGATCAATTCTTGAAGAAAACGATCTGAACCACACTCTTTCACAGGTAAGATATGTTGCAAAACACCTTGAGGATGCAACTTTACCATCATAGGACGTTCTACACAAAATGAAGAAGCATTATTGGGGATTGAATGATGATATGGAAATTATTTATGCTTTTGCCAATGTCAACCCACCAAACTGACCCACCATGAAGGGTTGCTTAGACGATGAGGTCATTTTCTATATTGATGGTATATCCAATGATGACTCTTTCTGATGTCCATGGTTGCATTTCTTAGCAATGATACGTCTCCAATGTATCTATAATTTTAGATTGTTTCATGCTCATATATTATCATTCTAGGATAATTTTTGAGTACTTATTTACCAATTTATATTATTTTTGAGCACTAACCTATTGACCGAGTGCCCAATGTCAGTTGTTTTTTCTGCATGTTTTTCACTTTAAAGGTTTTCAATACCAAACGAAGTCCAATTGCCCTCAAAATTTCTTGTGATTTTTTTTGGACCAAAAGAAGACCTAGAAGATTCGGAAGAAGGCTAGGGGCCACCCGAGGTCCCCACAAGCCAACACGGCGTGCCCTCGGGGCACCATGATGGATTGTGGGCCCCTCGTGGCTCTCCCGACTCTGTTCTCTTGCTTATAAATTCTCATATATTATAAAAACCCTAGAGGCGGTCCTGAAACACTTTTTACGGTGCCGCAAGTCTCTGTTCCGACGGGAGGCCATCTGGAGCTCCCTTCCGGCACCCTGCCAGAGAGGGGATCGATCACGCGGGGCCTCTTCATCAACCTTGCTGCCCTCACGATGATGTGTGAGTAGTTCACCATAGACTTACAGGTCCATAGTTAGTACCTAGATGGCAATCTCTATCTCTCTCTTGATCTTCAGTACAATGATCATCGCATCTTCACTTTGATCCATCCGATGTAATCCTTTTGTGCGGTGCATTTGTTGGGATCCGATGAATTGTGGGTTTATGTTAAGATTATTCTTGATAAATATTCGAGTCTTATCTGAATTCTAAATATGATTATTATGTGTACGATTATGATAGCTTCGTAATTTCTCCAATATATTAAAATAGTTTGGCTAACTAGATTGATATTTCCTCGGTGAGAGAAGTGCGTTGTAGTAGGTTCAACCTAGCGAGTTTCTATATCCCAGTGACAAAGTAGGGGACAAGATGAGTCTTTGTGTTGCTGCTACTAAGGATAACATGATGGGGTTTATTCATATTGCTTGAGTTTACTTTGTCTAGATCATGTCATCATTCTCCATGCATTACTCGGTTTTACTTAATACTCTAGATGCATGCTGGATAACGGTCGGTGAGTGGAGTAATAGTAATAGCTGGAGACAGGAATCCACCTATTTGTTTATGGACATGATTCCTATATATGCATGGTCATTTTCATGAATATCGCATAACTATCCGCCTTTCTATCAATTGCCCAATAGTAATTTGTTTACCCATCGTATGCTTATTTTCTTGAGAGATGTCGCTAGGGAAAACTATGGCCCCTAGGTCTACTCATCCGTATATTCACAAACATTACAGTACCTTGCTTTCATTTACTTGCTTTTATTTTATTTTGCAATTTACAATTATCTACAATTAACTACACATCTCACTTTCTTGCGAATAACGAGATCAAGGGGATTGACAACCCTCTTGCCCACGTTGGGTGCAAGTTGTTTGCTCTTTTGTGTGCAGCCGCTGAAGACGGTTGTCGTTGATATTCCTGTTGGTTTGATAAACTTTGGTTTCATAACCGAGGGAAATACTTACCCATGTTGTGTTGCAATTACATGTTCCTCCTCACGAAAAACCCAACGCAAATCACAAGTATCAAGCCACCATACGTTGAATGATTTGAGCTATCTATATGATGCATCTCTGCCTATGACTGCATTTCTTAGTCACCATAAGCTAAATGACCAGAGCTATCTATATGATGCATCTGTGACTATGTAGCTTGGGTTTTAAAAAGCAATGCAAATAAACTATCATGAACTGATCACATGCCTCTGTTTTGGCCTATAACACTATGTATGAATATCATAACTAAATATATATTTCCTTACAATTCAAGCATTTTATGACCGGTCTCTAAATATTCTTACTTGCATGATTTGAATGTTCTATTCACTCTCGCCCTTTACGCCATCGGCTCGACGGGTCATGTGGTAGGAGAGAAATCCTGGAGGATGATGCTTTTATTACAAAGAAACCAGGGAAGCGTCACATAAAGGTTAGCTCAAAATTTCCATGGGCGGGGCCAAAATTCGATGCTCAAGAATTATCTTATATTTATAAATCTAATTATGATTTTTGGAATTCTGGAGGGGAGCTCCTATCTGCCGCATTTTGTGGCAAATAACAGCCCGACGCACACATAAATACCCACCTGGGCCGGCCATTAGCATGAACGCACTATGCAAAAATGAGTGCTCTCGTGGTAGTCGAACATAACAACTTACGCTCTCATGCGCCGCGACATACCACTGCAACATGCAAACTTTCATGATTAAAGAGTACCACGGTACTTTAAGAACTATGAATAGCCATAGATTCGAAAGTTTTGAAATTTCAAACGCGATTTTTTCTGTAAAAACTCTATACATTTTAAAACATGATCATTTTTCAACATTGCGAGCAAATTTTTAAAAATATGAACGATTAAATTTTTAAAATTGAGGACAAAGTTTGAAAATATGAAAAAAATTGAAAATCTAAACTTTTAAGAAAGCGTGAACAAATTTTGAAATTACAAACAATTTTCGACAAACATGAACAAAAAATGAAACTTTGACCTTTTTTTCAAAACATGAACAAATTTCAAAATTTGACATACTTTGGAAGTGAACAATTTTTGTCAAGATGAATTAAATTTTAAATTTTCAAACATTTTTTAAAAGAGTGAACAAATTTTGACACACGAGAAGAAATAATTAGAGCAATTTTTTAAAACATGAAGAAATTTGAAACTCTATTTTTCTAAAAAGCGTGAACAAATTTTAAAATCCCAAACAATATTTGGAAAACATGAAAAAAATTAAAACTTCATACTTTTTTAAAACATGAACAAATTTTGAAATTCCAAACTTTTTGAAAAATGCGAATATTTTTTTAAAGCATCATTAAAATTCGTAATTTTTTAATATTTTTTGGCAAATATCAATTTTTGAATATGTTAAACATTTTCTAAATTTGCATTTTTTAGAAAAAAGGTAGAAAACAAAATGTGAACTTGAAAAGAAACAAAAACGAAATTAAAGAAACAAAAAAGAATCAGAAAAATAAATGAAACAGAAAAAAGAAAACCGCAAATCTGGTATAAAAACAAAGAACTAGTTCACGAAACCTTATGAAAGGTTCCCAAAACCGGCTGACTCGTTATGGCCTTATGGGTATGTGTGTCGGCCCAATTCTCGCGCTCGGGTGATCGTCACTGCCAATGCATAACAGTTTGACGCAATGACCGTCAAATAGGATTTCCCATTTTGGAGTGGCCAACTATGCTTGTTTGGGTGACCATGGCATGATGCGACACCCTCCTCCTCTAACTTGTTGTTGCTTCGTCGGCCCGAGTTGTAGTGTCATCTCCAAATTGGAGGGACGGACACGAAGTGAGTAGGAAAGACAAGCATGGCAGGTGGACTAGCCAAATTGAAGATGGGACGAAAAGCAAGGGCGTAGAAGATTTGGGCGTGTTTATCCACTTAGACCATGCAACATTGACTTCGGGACCATGTCGTGGTCCTCCTTGAGCCACGACGCCATGTTCCCCCACCACCGCTAGGTTACCCTCTCGAGCTCCAGATCAACCGTCCTCCTTGAGCCGCGACACCATGTTCCCCCACCACCACGAGGTTACCCTCTCCACCTCCAAATCGACCTTCATTATCAGTTAAAACAATTGATCTACAAAACATAAAATCAAAATAGACAAGGGGCATATGCCCCCCCTCGACGCACTTCACCATCTTGTATTTATTCAACGGTTATTTATAATTGAGTACATATACCTTATAATCATTATTTGCATCATATATTTTTTACAGGTATTATTTGCATCATATAATCACATATAAATAGTCGCGCCCCGTATGCATTCACCTACGTGGACCTGGATGGAGATTGGATGTTGGTAGGTGATACGCCCTCGAAGTAAATCAATGTGTCTGATTTTGATAGAATTTGATTTTGTTTCTTAAAAACTAGTAAATCTATCCGAAAATTTGAAACATCGTCGAATCAAAACATCTCTTGCAGGGACTTTTTTAGGCCGGCCAAACGACTCAAGATACTACTCGTTGTAACCAACTACAATACTAACTTGTCATTTCTAGTTGTGCTTGGGCGTCATGGATCTGCACCGGTGAAAGAGCATGGTGCCCTCATTCTTTGGTTTTGGAAATTGATGATAATTCCTATGGACTAATGGTTGCCTTGATTTATATTCGAAGGGTTTATCAATAGGCATTGCTTGAAGACCATTCGTTGGCTCCAAGGTTATAAGGATATTATGTGTTGACCAAGGTGTTATTCAAGGAGTTATCAAAAGATTGGTCATGTGAGAGTTGAGCCTATTGCAAGCATGTCTTGAAGAATAAGATTGTGTGAACATTCATGTTTACCTTCAAGACATAATCTTTATGAAGAGACAGGATAAGATACAAGGTTGATTAATGCAAAAAGCTAAGAGTGGATTCAAGTGTATCAACACACAAAGCATAGAATATATATTGAGTGGGATCAAGTGATCCCATAGTATGTTGAGCATTGCCAATTACACTTTGCATACTAACCCATCAATTAAGTGGTTTTTCTATGTGGGGTGAGGTATCTTTCCATTGGTTTGCATAAAAATGAAGATGGCATATAATCCATGAAGGATGGCATCAAGTGGTGATCGTCATCAAGGTTTCTGTGTGCAAGTTCAAGTGGATCATCATGAAAAGATCATGCTTGAAGCTTGTCGTTGATGTCTACTATGCAACTTTATTCTTGTAGACTATGTTGGGCCTCCAAGCGTAGGGTTTTGTAGGACAGTAGCAATTTTCCCTCGAGTGAATGACATAAGGTTTATAAATCCGTGGGAGGTGTAGGATGAAGATGGTCTCTCTCAAACAACTCTGCAATCACGTACAAGAAATCTCTTGTTTCCCCAACACACCCAATACAATGGCAAATTGTATAGGTGCACTAGTTTGGTGAAGAGATGGTGATACAAGTACAATATGGATGGTAGATATTAGGGACGGCAATGGGTACCCATTACCCACGTACCCTGCGGGTAAAAACCCTATTAGGGTAAGGGTATGGAACACAAATTTACCCATGGGTATATAAATAGGAAAATTTAAAACCCATCGGGTAAAGTGGGTACGGGTATGGGATCATATAACCATACCCACATACCCATGTACCCATATAAAATCTATGAAAACTAAAAATTATCTCTACAATCTACACTGTGTGAAGAATTTGTGAATTAAAAATGTATGCATATGTGTTGTTGTTTACGACTATATGATGTTGTTTATAAGTATATGTTGTTGTTTTAATCTATTTTTATAAACTATATTATATGATGCAGTTTATGACTATAAGTTGTTTAAATTGATGCTTTGCAAATATGGGTAATTTTACTCACGGGTACCCGTCTACCCTGTCGGGTAACGAGTATGGGCAAAAATGGTATCCGTTGACGGGTATGGGTAAGGATGATGGGTAAGCTGAGACGGGACGGGTAAGGGTATAGGAGGCTTCACCCGTACCCATACCGTGCGGGTGCCATCCCTAGTAGATATAGGTTTTTGTAATTTGAAAATATAAAAACAGAAAGGTAATAAATATTAAACATCGATCAAAACGATATATTAATGATTGGAAACAAGGCGTGGGGTTCATACTTTCACTAGTGCAATCTCCCAACAATGCTAACATAGTTGAGTCATATGATCATCCCTCAACGTGCAACAAAGAATCACTCCAAAGTTCCTATCTAGCGGAGAACAATAAGATGAAATTGGTGTAGGTAGTAGAACCACCTCAAAGTTATTATTTCCGTTCAATTTATTCTCTCCTCCATGGCGGCCTTGCGGTCAGTCTCCTCGAGTAGTTGCCACTTCTCTTGCTTCTCTTGAGCCTAAGTTCTTTTTTGCCTCCAATGTATTGATCACCAAAAGCTCATTGGACTTCACCATGTGATCTAGCTTGTCTCGCAAGCTTGAAGCCCCTGATTCCTTCTTGATCTTTTGCTTGGCCTTCTTGTTTCCATCGGGCTTGTTCTTGTTTCTTGGGCCATCCTCTTCATTATAATCATCATCATCCATCTTGGTGAGGGCACCTCTCTTCGGTGGGGATTCTTTCTCAATCACCTTCCACTTCTCACTATCTTTGAGAAGTTCCCAACAATGCTCTAGTTGAAATGCCTTTTTGCATGAAGCTTCCATGTCCTTGTACCTTTCTTGCGCAATTTTGTCCTAAAAAATGGAAACAATGTCAAATTTTGCAACCGATTCGAGTTGTACAAAAGATTTGCGCTTGGGACATGAAAATGAACTCACATAGTCGGCTTCAACGACACCATTTGGAGGTGCATTGCACACTTACGTCAAGCAAGCATCCCAACAACTACATATCGGCTTGATGACGTACCAACGACCTTGAAGAGAACGAAAGGTGTGTGGCGTCCTGTTAGGATACTTTGCCATGATGCAGAAGAATTGATCCTCGATCCTTTGCCAATACCGCTTTGCGGTTTGGTCGGTGCCGGTGCACGCATCAAGAGACACCAACCCCCAAGCCTTGATCAAAATTTTGTCTTCCAATGGAGTGTAGTTCTTCGATCTTGTGTGTTTTGCTTGTGCTTCGTCGTACATCCCCTCGTCAATCTCCTCCACATCATATTCTTCCCCATGACCGTGCACGCCACCATCCATCTCGTTGTAGCCGTATTCACCGATCGGTGTTTGATCGATGTCGACGGTGTTGTTGTTCAAGATTTGCACGAAGTCGGCAGTCGCATGATGGATACTTGCCCTACAATTGGGCTCGACATGTCACATACAAGCAGAATGAACTCAAATGAAACAAGTGCGGGAAATCGAAGAATCATACCTTGCGCCCATTCCGTCAAACACCTCACAGGCAGCAGTAATGCCATCGCCGGTGGTGCTCAGGGAAGCTCTTGCCGGAGCATTCGGGGGAGGTGTTGGCGGGGCAACTGCTTCTTGCGTTTCACACCGGAAGCCTTCCCCTTCTTGGCCAGCGGTTGCCGGACCGAATTCGCATCGGAGGCGGCGGGGCAGGCAGGTGGGCATGCCTTCACGATGGGGCCGGCGGGAGCGCCGCCCTGGATGATGATGCTGACATGCCGCTTGCGGGGTGGCGTGATGCAACCTTCAACGGCGACGGGCGCGGCATGGCCGCCGGTGAAATCTGCCGAATGGGGTGGCGCCTGGATGGCACCCGCGGTGATGGCTTCTGGCTTAGAGGCTTCCATGTCAGCGAAGGGACGTTGGGAAGGTGCTCCGGGGCGACCGGAGGGAGGTGGTTGGGAGCGGAGGGAGAGGGAAGCGGGAAGAGCCGCGTGGAAATGTCCCTCCTGCCAAATCCCACAGCTGATAGGGGTTGAGCTCGGGTTGGCCTCCCGCCCCGTGAATCTAAAGGTTGAGGACGAAGTTTTTTCGTGCCCCGCAAAAAAAAATTACAGTTCGCGCGCCGATACGGTGTCTGGTCGGGTCGGTTTTTCCACTCGAAACCGTAAACGGGCGGTTATTTTGCGGGTCAACGCGTTTTAAGGGTTCAGCTAGAGTTGCTCTTAAAACATTTAACAAAAATGGTAAGAAGCTGATCCTAGTGGGGGTTTCATCCCTGCTTTGGACTATGTGGAATTGTAGAAATGGGATTATATTTGACAAAATACTGATCAATGACCCCATCACACTGATCAAAATTTTATGTCACTGGATCATGGCTTTGTCCATATTGCAGATAAAGAAACCAAGCAGAAAGGTGCTGGAGCTGGGGACAAGGCTTCTCAAGCATGCAGCTGCTGGAGCTGGGGACAAGGTTTCTCAAGCATGCAGCAAGTGAAGTTTATAGCTCATATCATGGGTGGAGATTTGTTGTTCTGCGCCTGGAATAATGATGCCCAGGCTGGAGGTTGCTGGTAGTCTTCGTTAGGCGTTTCATTTAGAGTTTCTCTCTTGCTCCATGCCCTGATATGCATGTGGTCTTATGATAAAAACTTATGTATGATTGATATGTTGGATGTTGGCTTTTGTATACTAGTTCTCAAATACCCCTCTCCTCTCTCTGCTGCGACAGGTGATGGTTTGGGTGGTCTTTTGAGAGTAGCTGCGCTGATGGATGGTTGATGTTGGTTATTTTTCTGTTCTTAGTTGGTAGTTTTTTAGTAGATGTAAATTAGTTTGGCTTGTAGTTCGAACTTGGTTTCTAATAATAGAAATCAGAAGGGAAAGCCCTTCTTTTGCTCAAAGAAAAAAAGGAATCACAATTATCAACGATTTCTGTGCAATTTTGCTGTGAAAGATAATTTCCTTCGACGAATATACGATTCACCAACTTCCCTTGCAGAGGATGCTATCTTCGCTAGGTCAAAAACGGGGAAGATTTACAGACCAGCGACAGACTGATCATAGCTTATTGATAACAGGTTGCCACAATCCTTCCCAAATAGCATTTCTCCAAGAGAAACTATGCACACACAACAGAGGGCCGCAACAAAGTACCCAGCAGCTGCTACCTGGTAGTGTTCTCCACTACATCCTTCAAAGGAAACAGCATGCCATCTAAACCTCCATGCCCTCGTGCATACATAGCAAGCAGTACCAGATGCATCTTTCATGTATCAATTTTGAAGCCCACGAGCTGCTGCAAGGCCTTCCAACCCCAAAGCAGCTCGCGCTCAAAAGCTCCCGCCAGCCCGTGCTTAACCAGAACACGATCCTTGGGCAAGATACTATCATCGTCGGTCCTTTCGTCGTAATCATCATCAGCATACATCATGGCACTGCCATTTTGGGGTGCTGTGTGTACTTCATCACGAAGCTCATCTTTAATTTGCTGTTCGTCCATCAATAACTGATTCAGAATCAAAAAGCACGTGTGAGTCTAAATAATACGGAGGAACTTAACAAATGATTAACTAGCCTTAAAAATACAATAAAACGAAGCAGTGAAGCATAAAAGGTACACTGAACAACTTTCAGAAGAACAGGTGGTAAGACATACAAATGCCTCTGGTAAGACATAATAAGTGAGCGACACTTAATACAAATCGGAGGGAGTAGTAAATAATTTTTAGCTTCCATTACCTCTGGTTGATCAGCTTCACATGCCTTCACTGTTTCCTCTCCAACAGATGCAATAGCAGAAGCCATTGAATTCTCATCATTGGTTATACTTGATTCGTCCTCTTTGATCTCTTGATTGTCACCCACTTGTAGCTCATTTGCCGAAACAACACCATTTTTGCCTTGATCATCATTGGCAACAACTGCCTCCGTCATTTCAACTGGCGTGTCTCCCTCCTCTGATACTTTTTGATTCTTTGCATTACCCCAATTTTCATAGACCACCAACGTCTTTGTGGTTTCACCTGTCTGTACGCTTCTATTAGACCCATTCTGCCAATGGAACTTTCCCAAGGAATCTTGGAGCAAGAACTTGAACTCAATCAATCTGTTGGAAGGCAAATCCTGTTCAAAACAGAAAAGAGATGATGAAGTTACTCAAAAGGGGTTAAATCATCAAACATTGTGCATAACCGGGATCTCACTTTCTCTACTGTCCAGTCATGGCCTTCTGACCAATCCATAGCGACCGCGTTCTTCGGTTCCCAGAGGCCGAGTGCTGGGACGTCACCGACCAGGTGGTAGCTTTGGCCGAAGGTGCACTGCTCTTTTAGCACAAATCTGACATGCACTGTGCTTCCAGGAACTGTAGGTAACAGACAGACAGACAGACAGACAGACGGTAAGACCAAAGATCCATCACCATTAAAAACAGGTTATGTTTGACCATTTCTGTTTCACGATGACAATGGTTCAGGGGAGCAAACTCACCATCAGGAGCAGGTGGTGACGAAATGTCAGCAGAGGCCACTCCCCCCTGGACCTCATCAGCCTGCAACAGCAACCATTTAACGATCAGTCAATCACAGTGGAACAAAGGGGGGAAACACGCCACATTAATGCGCATGCCTATTCCAATTTTGATGCGACAAACCTCCGGCATTGGTGCTACAATGCCCTCCTGCGTGGGTATGAGCTGCTCGAGGGGCTTCGGTAGCGCGGTGACGAGAACCCTCAGGCGACCGGCAGTCCCAGCCAAGCCGGCGCTACCGACACGCCGTGGCCCCTGCGCACCATAGGCGACCCGAACCATCCCAAAAGCTGCGCCCCAAGGGATCGGCATGGGCGCGTCAGGCTCTTTAATCTCTTGATTTTCACACACTTGTAGCTCATTTGCCCAAACAACACCATATCTGCCGTGGCCGTCATCGACAACTGCTTCCATCATTTGAACCGGGGCGTCTCCCTCCTCTGCTACTTTCTGATTGTTCGCATTACCCCAATCTTCGTAGACCACCAATGTCTTTGTGGTTTCACCTGTCTGTAGGGTTCTATTAGGCCCATTCTGCCAGTGAAACTTTCCCGGAGAATCTCGCAGCAAGAACTTGAACTCAATCAACCTGTTGGCAGGCAAATCCTGTTCAAAACAGAAAAGAGATGACGAAGTTACACAAAAGAGGCTACATAATCAAACATGGTGCATGTATAACCGGAGTCTCACCTTCTCCACTGTCCAATTGTGGCCTTCAGACCAATCCAAAGCGACCGCGCTCGCCGGTTCCCAAAGGCCGAGCCCCGGGTCGTCACCGACCAACTGGAAGCTTTGGCCGAAGTTGCATCGCTCTTTTAGCACAAATCTGACACGCACTGTGCTTCCAAGAACTGGAGGCAACAGACAGACATACAGATAGTAAGAGATGATAAGAAACAGGCTAAAGGTTTCACCATTTCTGTTTCGCAATGTCAATGGCTGGCTCAGGGGAGGGAGCAAACTCACCAGCAGGAGGAGGGGGTGACGAAACCTCAGCAGAAGCCGTGTCCGCATGCACCTCATCAGCCTGCAGCAGCAGCAGCAACCGCCTAGCCATCAGTCAATCACAGTGGACCAACAAAAGGGTTAACGCGCCACATTGGCGCGCGCGCTGATTTTTTTTTTCCGATCTTGATGCGACTCACCTCCGGCGACAGTGCTACGGCGGGCAGGAGCTGGTGGAGGAGGGGCTCCGGGAGCGCGGCGGCGAGCGCCCTGAGGCGGCCGTGGCGAGAGAGGCCGGCGCCAACGCCGCGCGCGCCGTGGGCGACCCGGACCCGGGCGAGAACCCCGGCCCGGGGGATCGGCGCGGCGGCGGCGGCTGGCTCCAGGGACGGGGATCTCATCCCGGACCGGAGCTCAGGCAAGA
Organism: Hordeum marinum; assembly: GCA_022496015.1. NCBI lineage: Eukaryota > Viridiplantae > Streptophyta > Magnoliopsida > Poales > Poaceae > Hordeum > Hordeum marinum. Next base: position 373,227,235 of record CM039672.1, on the reverse strand, counting down.
GCCCTGACAGTGGGTGCGTGCGGGTGGTTCACGAGGCGGAGTTGGCAGTGGGTGCGTGCGCGGATCAGCAGAAGCAGCAGCAGGTGGCCGGGGTTTTTGGTGGCTTCCGCCGGCGGTGGGGCACGAGGGGAGTGTGCGGGGCGGGATGGCGACGAGGGGGGGAACGGACGGACAGGTGCGGCCGCGCCGTTGGCCGTTGGATCTGGCGCGCCCGTCTCGGTGTTCGGGACGGGAGGCTTCCGCTCCAGCCGTATACGTCGCCTCGAGCGATGCTTCGACTAGCTGGACTAGACTGGACTGGACTTGTGGGTTTTGCTGCCACCGTCAAAGCCTTGGTTAGAGGAGATGGAGTGCGTAAACAAGAAAGTGTGGAGGACTGTACGTACATGGGATAAAATAAAATACAGGCCGGCAGATGAAACACATCCAAACTTCAATCAGGCGGTCGTTTCATACCCAGCACAACTTGTTTATTGAACTCATCATTTTACACATAAATAATACTCCGAAAAGAAGAGACGGGCGTCTTGGACACGGATTTTTTTTCTATCCGAGCTCACATCCACCACGAATGAACACAAAAATAAAAATAAAAAGTACTAACATTAAATAATGAATAAGCATCGTTGAATTTTTCACCCGCGTAGAAAAATTCATGATGAAGTGAGACTCTTTGAGGTCTGAAAAACTATAAGCTCCATGGATTTGGAGCCTCCTGGTGCGTGGAGGGTCGTGGGGTTTGTTTGGCCTGCTGTAATGATGTGCGTAGTTTGGTTGAGGGTTCTTTTTATTTTTAAATTATTTTCCTTTTAGTTTTTTCTTCTCATTCTATTTTTTATTTTATTTCTCCGTATTTATATTACATAAACAGTAAATTCACTGAAAATCTCTGGATTATTGTTTTAAATTCATGGAATTTTAAAATATTCAATGTTTTTAAGTTCATGAACGGTTTTAAAGTTCATGGGCATTTTTAAAATTTGCGAACTTTATACAGGTTTACGGATGTTTTCTAAAATGAATGAATATTCTCAAAATTGTGTTTTATTTTTCAACAATAAATAATCATGAACATCTTTTTATTTAACATTTTGAAAAAGATAGGCAACGTTTTATAAGATAACATAGGAGTAAATGGAAAAAAAATGCTTAATGAGCGAGTGGAGCAGCGAGATGAGCTAAGGGAGCTTCATGGGCCACCCCATGTGAATGTTACAGTAGCAATTTCACAGTTTCAACAAGGAATAGAAGCCGAGGCTCACAAAATAACCACCGAGCTCAGGCTTGCAAAATAACCACCGGCTGGTACCCGAGACCAAATTGTGTAAAATACAACAATCACACATTGAACAACTTGCAAAGCAAATTGTGTGAAGACACAACAATCACACATCAAACAACTCTGCTCTCCTCTCATAATAAATATTGTCTATAGCAGCACCCCAACACGATATACAAATGAAAAAGGACACCACCGGAACATCATTTGAACCCAAGTCAACGCAGATAAAATGAAAACGGAACAACAACCTACTACGGAAATAAAAACACAATCCTACGAGTGAAGTGTTGGAAATATGCCCTAGAAGCAATAATAAATTAGTTATTATCATATTTCCTTGTTCATGATAATCCTTTATTATCCATGCTATAATTGTGTTGATCGGAAACTCAGATACATGTGTGGATACATAGACAACACCATGTCACTAGTATGCCTCTAATAGACTAGCTCGTTGATCAAAGATGGCTATGGTTTCCTAGTCATGGACATGAGATGTCATTTGATAACGGGATCACATCATTAGGAGAATGATGTGATGGACAAGACCCAAAATACAAATGTAGCATATGATCGTGTGAGTTTATTGCTACTGTTTTCTGCATGTCAAGTATATGTTCCTATGACCATGAGATCATGCAACTCACTGACACCGGAGGAGTACCTTGTGTGTATCAAACGTCGTAACGTAACTGGGTGACTATAAAGGTGCTCTACAGGTATATCCGAGGGTGTCTGTTGGGTTGGCATGGATCAAGACTGGGATTTGTTACTCCGTGTGACGGAGAGGTATCTCAGGGCCCACTCGGTAATACAACATCACAATAAGCCTTGCAAGAAATGTGACTAAGTGTTATTCACGGGATCTTGTATTACGGAACGAGTAAAGAAACTTGTCGGTAACAAGGTTGAACTAGGTATGGAGATACTGGCAATCGAATCTCGGGCAAGTAACATACTGAAGAACAAAGGGAACATCATACGGGATTAACTGAATCCTTGACATAGAGGTTCGACCGATAAAGATCTTCGTAGAATATGTAGGAACCAATATGGGCATCCGGGTCCCGCTATTGGCTATTTATCGTAGAGGTGTTTCGGTCATGTCTACATAGTTGTCGAACCCGCAGGGTCTGCACACTTAAGGTTCGGTGACATTTCGGTAGTATAGAGTTATGTATGGTGGTTACTGAAGGTTGTTTGGAGTCCCGGATGAGATCCCGGACGTCACGAGGAGCTCCGGAATGGTCTAGAGGTAAAGATTGATATATAGGAAGTCCTATTTTGGTCGCTAGAAAAGTTTCGGGCTCACCGGTAGTGTACCGGGAGTGCCGGTAGTGTACCGGGAGACCATCGGGAGGGGTATTTCGACCCAAGAGGCTACATGGACTGTGGAAGGATGAATACCAGCCCTTAGTGGGCTAGAGGAAGTCTCACAAAGGGCCCATGCGGCTGGGCAGAAAAAGCCTAAAAGGAAAAAGGTGGAAAAAGGCAAAAGGGCTAAATTAGGAAGGAGTCCTAATCCTACTAGGAGTGGAGGAGGAGGACTCCTCCCTCCTGGTTCGGCCGACCCAAGGGCTGGCTCCTTGGGAGCCAAGCCTCCTCCTCCTCTCCTCCTATATATACTGGAGGGTTTTAGGGTTTTGGCACAGTTTTTTCAACCACGTGCTACCCGTTCCTCTAGTGCATAGTTTCTCCTCTAGATCGGTTTTTCTGCAGTGCTTGGCGAAGCCCTGCCGGAATTGCTCCACCACCATTGCCGCAGGATCGTCACGTTGTCGGAGAACTCATCTACCTCTCCGCTCCCTCTTGCTGGATCAAGAAGGTGGAGATCGTCATCGAGCTGTACGTGTGCTGAACGCGGAGGTGTCGTCCGTTCGGCGCTAGGTCAGAAGGACCGTGATCAAGATCGCGAGACGGATCGTGATGAGATCGCGGGACGGATCATGATGAGTTCATAGGACGGATCATGATTGGATCGCGGGACAGATCGTGATGAGATCGCGGGACGCTCGGCAATTTGGATCGCGAAGACGTTCGACTACACCAACCGCGTTTCTTAACGCTTCCCGCTTAGCGATCTACAAGGGTACGTAGATCCACTCTCCCTCTCGTAGATGCTCATCACCATGGATAGAACTTGCGTGTGTGTAGGAATTTTTTTGTTTCCCATGCAACATTCCCCAACAGTGGCATCATGAGCTAGGTCTATGTGTAGATGAGATCTCGAGTAGAACACAAAGAGTTTGTGGGCGTTGATGCTTAGATTGCTTCCTCCTTTGGTTGTGTTTTGGTTCAGCGGTATTGTGGGATAAAGCGGCCCGTACCAACCTTACTCGTGCGCTTACGAGAGACCGGTTCCATTGACTGACGTGTAACCTCGTTGCATAAAGATGGCTGGCGGGTGTCTGTTTCTCCTACTTTAGTTGGATCGGATTCGACAAAGGCGGTCCTTGAGAAGGTTGAAAAGCAACTTATGTATCACCGTTGTGGTTTTTGCGTAGGTGAGAATTGTTCTTGCTAGATACCCGTAGCAGCCACGTAAAACATGCAACAACAATTAGAGGACGTCTAACTTGTTTTTGCAGGGTATGTTGTGATGTGATATGGCCAATTACATGATGTGATATATGTGATGTATGAGATGATCATGTGTTGTATAGAATATCACGACTTGCATGTCGATGAGTACGGCAATCGGCAGGAGCCATAGGGTTGTCTTTAATTATTGTATGACCTGCGTGTCAATCATTAAGCGCTATGTAATGCTTTACTTTATCGCTAAATGGTAGCAATAGTAGTACAAGCATGATGGGCACGACAACCCCAATGGCGACACGTTGATGGAGATCAAGATGATGGAGATCATGGTGTCGTGCCGGTGACAATGGAGATCATGCCGGTGCTTTCAAGATGGAGATCAAAAGCACAAGTTCATGGCCATATCATGTCACTTATGATTTGCATGTGATGTTAATCCTTTTATGCACCTTGTTTTGCTTAGGATGAGGGTAGCATTATAAGGTGATCCCTCACTTAAATTTCAAGATGAATTGTGTTCTCCCCGAGTGTGCACCGTTGCGAAAGTTCATCGTGTCGAGACACCACATAATGATCGGGTGTGATAGACTCTACGTTCACATACAACGGGTGCAAGCCAGTGTTGCACATGCAGAACACTCGGGTTAAACTTGACGAGCCTAGCATGTACAGACATGGCCTCGGAACACAAGAGACCGAAAGGTCGAACATGAGTCATATAGTAGATATGATCAACATGATGATGTTCACCATTGAAACCACCTCAACTCACGTGATGATCGGACTTGAGTTGGTGAATGTGGATCATGTATCACTCGAATGACCGGAGGGATGTCAATTTGAGTGGGAGTTCTTCAGTAATATGATTAATTGAACTCATTATCATGAACATAGTCAGTAGTGTCTTTGCAAATTATGTTGTAGATTACTTGCTCACGCTGTAGCTCCCTTGAATTTTTATATGTTCCTAGAGAAATAGAGTTGAAAGATGATGGTAGCAATATTGCGGACTGGGTCCGTGATCTGAGGATTGTCCTCATTGCTGCACAAAAGGCTTATGTCCTTAATGCACCGCTCGATGCGCCAACCCCTCTAGCATCGTCTGTAGATGTTGTGAACATCTGACAGGCACGTTCTGCTGACTAGTTGATAGTTTAGTGCGTCATGCATTACGGCTTAGAATTGAGGCTCCGAAACGTTTTGAACGTCACGGAACATATGCGATGTTCTAAGAGCTGAAATTGGGATCTCAGGCTCGTGCCCGTGTTGCGAGATATGAGATCTCCAACAAGATTCTTTGTTTGCAAGATGAAAGAGAATAGCTCAATCGTTGAGCATGTGCTCAAATTGTCTGGGTGCTACAATCGCTTGAATCGAGTGGGAGTTGATCTTCCAGATAAGATAGTGATTGATATAGGTCTCCAAGTCACTGTTACTAAGCTACTAGAACTTGGTGATGAACTATAAAATGCCAGGGATAGAAATAATGATCCCTGAGCTGTTCGCGATGTTTGACACCGCGAAGGTAGAAATCAAGAAGGAGCGTCAAGTGTTGACGGTTAGTCAAACCACTAGTTTCGAGAAGGGCAGGAGCAAGGAGGGAGACTTCATGGATAGCAAGTCAGTTGCTTCTCCAGTGAAGCAACCCAAAGTTGAACCCAAACCCGAGACTAAGTGCTTCGATTATGAGGAGAGCGGTCGCTGAAGCGGAACAACCCTAGATACTTGGTAGATAAGAAGTCTAGCAACGTCAATAGAAGTATATTTGATATACGTGTTATTGATGTGTACCTTGCTAGTACTCCTAGTAGCACCTGGGTATTGGATACCGGTTCGGTTGCTAAATGTTAGTAACTCGAAATAAAAGCTATGGAATAAACGGAGAACTAGCTAAAGGTGAGGTGACGATGTGTGTTGGAAATGTTTCCAAGGTTGATATGATCAACATCGCACGCTCTCTCTACCTTCGATATTAGTGACGAACCTAAATAAATGTTATTTGGTGTCTTGCATTGAGCATGAACGTGATTAGATCGTGTTTATTGCAACACAGTTATTCATTTAAGTTAGAGAATAATGGTTATTCTGTTTACATGAATAATACCTTCAAATGGTCATGCACCCAGTAAGGATGGTTTGTTGCATCTTGATCATAGTAATACACATGTTCATAACATTGATGCCAAAAGATACAAAGTTAATAATGATAGTACCACATACTTGTGGCACTGCCGCTAAATGTCATATTGGTATAAAATGCATGAAGAAACTCCATGCTGATGGATCTTTGGACTCATTCGATTTCGAATTGGTTGAGACATGCGAACCATGCCTCTTGGTCAAGATGACTAAGGACCCCGTTTTCTGGTTTGATGGAGCGGGCAAGTGATTTATTGGAAATGATACATGTTGATGTATGTAATCCAATGAGTCTTGTAGCGTGCGGTGGATATCGTTATTTTCTTACCTTCACTGATGATTTGAGTAGATATAGTGTATATTTACTTAATGAAACACAAGTCTAAATCGTTTGAAAGTTCCAAATTCAGAGTGAAGTTTACAGATTATCGTGACAAAAAAATGTCTATGATATGATCGTGGAGGTGAATATCTGAGTTACGAGTTTGGCATACAACTTTAGACAATGTGAAAGTTGTTTCACAACTCACACCACCTGGAACACCATAGTGTGATGGTGTGTCCGAATATCATAGTCGTGCTCTATTGGATATGGTGCGTGTCTCTTATCATTTTGCTACTATAATTTTGGGGTTATGCATTAGAGACAACTACATTCACTTTAAATAGGGCACCATCTAAATCTATTGAGATGACACCATATGGTTTGATAGAAACCTAAGCTGTCATTTCTTAATGTTTGGGGCTGCAACACTTATATGAAAAAGGTTTTCACCTAATGAGCTCGAACCCAAAGCGGACAAATGCATCTTCATAGATTACCCAAGAACAGTTGGGTGAACCTTCTATCTCAGATCCAAGCATAAAGTGTTTGTTGCTAAAACTGGGTCCTTTCTCGAGGAAAAGTTTCTCTCGAAAGAATTGAGTGGGAGGAAGATAGAACTTGATGAGGTTGTTGAACCTTTGTTTCAACCAGAGAGTAGCGCATCGCAGAAAGATGTTTCTGTGGAACCTACGTCAGTTGAAGAGGAAGTAAATGATGATGATCATGAAGCTTCAGATCAAGTTACTATCGAACCTCGTAGGTCGACAAGGATGTGTACTGCTCCTGAGCGGTACGGCAACCCTGTCTTGGAGGTCATGTTGTTGGACAACGATGAACCTACGAGCTGTGGAGAAGCGATGATGGGCCCGGATTCCAACAAATGGTTAGAGGCCATGAAATCCGAGGAAGGATCCATGTATGAAAACCAAGTATAGACTTTGGTAGACTTGCTCGTTGGACGGCAGGTCGTTGAGTATAAATGGACCTTTAAGATGAAGACAGACGCTGATGGTGAATGTCACCATTTATAAAGCTCGACTTGTTGCAAAGAAGTTTCCGCCAAGTTCAAGGAGTTGACTGCGATGAGACTTTCTCACTCGTAGTGATGCTAAAGTCTGTTGAAATTATGTTAGCAGTTGCTGCATTTTTCAATTATGAAATCTGGCAGATGGATACCAAAACATCGTTTCCTTCCTTAAGGAAAGGTTGTATGAGATACAACCAGAAGGTTTTGTCAGTCCTAAGGATGCTAAAAGGTGTGCAAGCTTCAGTGATCCTTCTATGAACTGAAGCAAGCATCTCGGAGTTGGAATATACACTTTAATGAGGTGATCAAAGTTTTTGAGTCTATACAAAGTTTATGAGAAACTTGTATTTACAATAAAGTGAGTGGGAGCACTATAGAGTTTCTGGTAAGCATATGTGGTTGACATATTGTTGATCGGAAATGATGTAGAATTTCTGGAAAGCATAAACGGTTGTTTGGAAAGAGTTTTTCAAAGGAAGACCTGGATAAAGCTACCTAATTGTTGAGCATCAAGATTTATAGAGATAGATCAAGATGCTTGACGAGACTTTCAATGAGTACATACCTTGACAAGATTTTGAAAGAGTTCAAAATGGATTAGTCAGAGAAAGAGTTCTCGCCTGATTTGTAAGGTGTGAAGTTGAGTGAGATTCAAAGCTCGACAACGGCAGAAGAAAGAGAAAGGACGAACGTCGTCCCCTATGCCTTAGCCATAGGCTCTATATTATGCCATGCTGTGTACCACACCTGTGTGTGCCTTGCCATGAGTCCATCAAGGGGTACAAGAGTGATCCAGGAGTGGATCACTGGACAACGGTCAAGATTATCCTTAGTAACTAAAAGACTAAGGGTATGTTTCTCGATTATGGAGGTGATAAAGAGTTCGTCGTAAAGATTTATGTCGATGCAAGCTTTAACTCCAATCCGGATGACTCGTAGTAGCAATCTGGATACGTATAGTGGAGCAGCCATTTGGAATAGTACCAAGTGGAGTGTGGTAGCAGTGTTTAGAGTTTGACATAGAGATTTGCAAAGTACACACGGATTTGAATGTCACAGACCCGTTGACTATAAGACCTCTCTCACATGCAAAGCATGATCGAGCCCCAGAACTCATTGGGTGTTAGATTCATAACAATGCGAAACACATGGTGATGTGAACTAGATTATTGACTGTAGTGCAAGTGGGAGACTGTTGTAAATATGCCCTAGAGGCAATAATAAATTAGTTATTATCATATTTCCTTGTTCATGATAATCATTTATTATCCATGCTATAATTGTGTTGCTCGGAAACTCAGCTACATGTGTGGATACATAGACAACACCATGTCCCTAGTATGCCTCTAATAGACTAGCTCGTTGATCAAAGATGGCTATGGTTTCCTAGTCATGGACATGAGATGTCATTTGGTAACGGGATCACATCATTAGGAGAATGATGTGATGGACAAGACCCAAACTATAAATGTAGCATATGGTCGTGTCAGTTTATTGCTACTGTTTTCTGCATGTCAAGTATATGTTCCTATGACCATGAGATCATGCAACTCACTGACACCGGAGGAGTACCTTGTGTGTATCAAACGTAGCAACGTAACTGGGTGACTATAAAGGTGCTCTAAAGGTATCTACGAGGGTGTCTGTTGGGTTGACATGGATCAAGACTGGGATTTGTTACTCCGTGTGACGGAGAGGTATCTCAGGGCCCACTTGGTAATACAACATCACAATAAGCCTTGCAAGCAATGTGACTAACTGTTAGTCACGAGATCTTGTATTACGAACGAGTAAAGAGACTTGCCGGTAATGAGGTTGAACTAGGTATGGAGATACCGACAATCGAATCTCGGGCAAGTAACATACCGAAGAACAAAGAGAACATCATACGGGATTAACTGAATCCTTGACATAGAGGTTCGAACGATAAAGATCTTCATAGAATATGTAGGAACCAATATGGGCATCCAGGTCCCGCTATTGGTTATTGACCGTAGAGGTGTCTTGGTCATGTCTACATAGTTCTCGAACCCGCAGGGTCTGCACACTTAAGGTTCAGTGACGTTTCGGTAGTATAGAGTCATGTATGGTGGTTACCGAAGGTTGTTCGGAGTCCCAGATGAGACCCCGGACGTCACGAGGAGCTCAGGAATGGTCCGGAGGTAAAGATTGATATATAGGAAGTCCTATTTTGGTCGCCAGAAAAGTTTTGGACTCATCGGTAGTGTACCGGGAGTGTCGATAGTGTACCGGAAGACCATCGGGAAGGGTATTTCGACCCAAGAGGCTACATGGGCTGTGGGAGGATGAATACAAGCCCTTAGTGGGCTGGAGGAAGTCCCACAAAGGGCCCATGCGTCTGGGAAGAAAAAGCCCAAAAGGAAAAAGGTGGAAAAAGGCAAAAGGGCTAAATTAGGAAGGAGTCCTAATCCTACTAGGAGTGGAGGAGGATGACTCCTCCCTCCTGGTTCGGCCGACCCAAGGGCTGGCTCCTTGGGTGCCAAGCCTCCTCCTCCTCTCCTCCTATATATACTAGAGGTTTTAGGGTTTTGGCACAGTTTTTTTAGCCACGTGCTACCCGTTTCTCTAGTGCATAGTTTCTCCTCTAGATCGGTTTTCTGTAGTGCTTGGCGAAGCCCTGACGGAATTGCTCCACCACCATCGCCGCAGCGCCGTCACGCTGCCGGAGAACTCGTCTACCTCTCCGCTCCCTCTTGCTGGATCAAGAAGGCGGAGATCGTCATCGAGCTGTACGTGTGCTGAATGCGGAGGTGCCGTCCGTTCGGCGCTAGATCAGAAGGACCGTGATCAAGATCGCGAGACGGATCGTGATGAGATCGCGGGACGGATCGTGATGAGTTCGTGGGACGGATCGTGATTGGATCGCGGGACGCTCGATGATTTGGATCGCGAAGACGTTCGACTACACCAACCGCGTTTCTTAATGCTTTCCGCTTAGCGATCTACAAGAGTACGTAGATCCACTCTCCCTCTCGTAGATACTCATCACCATGGATAGATCTTGCGTGTGTGTCGAATTTTTTTTGTTTTCCATGCAACGTTCCCAACATGAAGGCCGGCACGAAAATGGAGCAACCGACCACAATAACGCACGATTAACTTTTAGTCTGGTAATAGTGAATGGTACACTAAAAGAGGAGATGAACATCTTGCATCATCTTCTATAATATTAAGCTCCCTAGATATAAAAAAAATCTCATATTCAATTGAGGTCTCCATTTGGAATTGGGTCACTCGATTTTAACCGGCATCCACAATATTAAACAAAAAAGGTATGGAAATTCATTCCATGATGAATCTATCATACCGATTTAATATTATGGGTTTTGATATATTTCTCTACAAATTAGATCAAACTTAAAAAGTTTGAATTTTCAAAAAAGTTATATGCCTCATACTTTAAAAGGCAATGAGTTTTTTTAAGAAACCCAACAACATCAACAACGCAACAAAGCACCGCCAACCCTTTTAGTTTATAAGTTTCTAAGCACCCTTGGAATGGAGACTCCAGGTGCATCGAGGTAGTTTTTGCATTTGTGTAATCAAATATCAGGGTGGATGGGTTGTGAGCTGTTGTTGGGCCTATTCACACATGAACATGGCGCTCATATGCTGATGGTAGACAAATTTGTAAATTCGTGAACTTTTAAAAAAAATATGAACATTTATAAAATTAAGGGAACTTCTTTTGAAATCCATGAACATTTTTCAAACTTTGGGGACTCCTTTTTAAGTTCAGGAAGATTTTCTAAATTCACAAACGTTTTTTGTATCACGGGAAACATTTTTTTAAATTTGTAAACATTTTTCACAAATTTTAAAATTCATGAACATTTCATTACATTTAAAAAAAAATCGTGCACCTTTTTATTTTCTCGGAACATCTTAAATATCCTCTCTACTGTCCCCCAGTTCCCTTCCTCTTCGTTTTTTGTTCCTTAATTTATTCGGATGCGTCGAGGCCAAATAGGAGGATATGCGGCCAACTGAAGCCAGCGTCCTGGGCGTGCGTGTGTGCGTCCTTCGATGCTTTGCACACTGAATAGGACCTCACATGCTTGTGTGTTATTTCGCTATCTGATAAAGGGCGAATCAAAAAAAAAAAAGTTGTGCGTCTATGAGTGGATGGCGCTAGGTTGCTGGTTCTGTGGCGAGGGATAGGGTCACCGCTTTCTCCGTCTTCATCGTCAAGCTCACCGAGCGATAGATTCGCGGTTGAACACCGACATTGTGCTAGCCTTGTGGAAAGCCAGAACGACAAGATGAGACGCTGGAGAACCAAGCCCACATGAGCACCTATCGAATAGTCACTGTAGCTAGGCAAACCCATGGGCATATGAACCCTCTTTCTAAAAATGCATTTTAAAATGTCAAAAAAATTGGAAAAAAAATTCACACATACATCGTCGTAACATGTGTGCCGGACACAAAGTTTTGTGAAAGAATATTTTCTTTATTTTGTTTCCGCAAAAAACACAAATTTTGGCTTCTAAATAGTGTTTCATGACATTTTTTCTTTTTCGATTGGCCAAAAAAAAGTTATTTTTCTATGAAATTTTCTGTGATAGAATGTGCAGATGTACGCGTGAAACTTTTTTCCAAAAAATTTGGGCCATTAAAAATAGGGTTTCCAAAGTGGGTTCATATGCCATGGGTTCATCCATGACATTCTCGGCCTTGTGGCAGTAAATCTATAATACTAATAAAATATGGAACACTTTTGCCCGTCCACCGTCGCATCATTTTACAGAAAACCCTATGCTTTTTCTTAAAATCAACCCACAATTCCGGTTTAAAGGATTCCATGATGTTTCACTTTTTGCGGAAAAAAAATCTGTAGTTTTCTCAAATCAACCCGCACTCCGGGTTTAGGTGAATCCAGAAAATTGTTTGCTGTTTGCGGAAAACACCCTGACATTTGGTTTAATGAACCCATGATACCTATCATACCTTTTCTAAAATAGTCATATTTTTTAAACCGTAATTCTGATTTTAACATATATGAAATTTGATAGCTTTTTTGTAGAATCTGACTGATATTATTTTACTTGTTAACCATTTTAAAAATGTTATTTAAGGTGTTGCCTTAATCAATAGCGCACGATCCGTCTCTCTCATATCCACATTAGTAAAATTAGATTGGATATGAAAGAAATCATTTGTAACAACGCATGGATGCGTCGGCAAAACCTCGCACGGGAAAAAGGAAAGCAGATTTCTCATCTTAGGTGAAGAAAGAGATGCTTTAGAATTGACCACATTCAAACGTGCTGTGATTTTATGGGCACTGCAGCCACCGTCAATGAGGGTGAGAGGAGGATACGCGGCAACACAAATGGGATGTCGTGTTCGAATAAATAACATGGGCCTATTAGGGTTTTGAGTCACGGTAATTGGTTAGAGACATTTGTTAAAAAAAATCCTCCCGTTGCAAGGCTCTTTTGCTAGTATAACCTTAAAGTTGGTAGGCAATAGGTTGAGAGATTGCAGTCCTCAGGCTGAACAGTTCGGCCAGTCGCGTGCGACCCGCACAGGTGGCTGGTCCAATCACGTAGCATTTTTCGTTTAGATTTGCTGTAATCGTGTTTAAATTTGCTATAAGCGTTTTTCGTTTGCTATAATTTATTTCTTAAAAAAGCTGCATCTATGTTTGGTTGCAACCCAAGTTCGTCGGATTTTTTCGCTATAACCGACTTTTGATTTTTTGCTACAACCGGTGTTAATTTTTACTATAACCGGTAATATTTTTTGCTACAACCGTTCACTAAAAAAGCTACATACACGTTCGTCAGAGTTGTAACCCGAGTTTACTGGATTGTTTTTCTACAACCCACATTATTGTTTTGCTATCACGCATCATCAGCGTCGTTTTTTTGTTACGACCATGTTGATATTTTTTGCTACAACCATATTTTTGCTGCATCCGCGACAGAAATTTGCTACATCGTTATTTATTTTTGCTTCAATCAATGATTTTTTGTTACATGAACAGATTTAACGGTCAAACCAGATTCGATGTGACGATCGAACGCTCGCGTACGACCGGCCGAAAGTTTCGGCCGTGCCCGCCGACGAATGCCCGTAGTCAGTTCGGTTTATATATAAGATGAAAACCGTCGAACCACAAACAATTAGGGATGGAAACACCGAACCAAACCCCACCAACCAAAAACCCCGTAAATATCGATCAACTCAGTTCACTTCGATTTTCAGCATAGAAATGCTCATCTCTGTAACAGTAATAGCCCAAAAAACAAAAGGTCAACCAACGAAATTGCTCTAGCTAACAAACAGTAGCATCAGAAAAATTGGGCACTGCCTCCCAGCCAGCGTGATTCCAACGCCACACCATCACGGCCCGTCGTCTCCGTTGGACGTCATGTGCCTCGCCCCGGCCTTCCTCACGGCCGCCGGCTTCCCTGTGGCAATGGCGCACCCGTCACGAGAGCAGCATTTCGCGAGGGAACGGGGCATCGAAGAAAAACTCGACACTAGAGAACTGCAACACCATTAGAACAGCATCAGATTGCTCTAGTTTTTCTCATTAAAACTCCAAAGCTTTGTGCGCTGCTCCTTAAAACATTCCATGGAAATCCAGCTCTGGGTTTTACCGGTATCAGTTACCTTCCCACGGAAAATATAGCTCCAGATCAGACTAACTAAACCATTTTCACTCTTAACTTTGGGAAAGGATGAACCCTATAAAAATACTTTTGGTGCGGATCAAATCATTGTCACTCGAGCTCAAAACTTGGCAGTGCCACACTTCCAGAGTTATATTGGTAATGTTCAGATCAACATGTAACTCTGGGTGCTTTGCGGAAGGATGAACCCTAGAAAATGCTCGGACCATCAACATGGACTACTTCTCCATGCTTGCATAAATGGCTGTTTTTGACAAGTTGACAACACTGTCAACCAAAATATATTCAGACTCCGAACAGTGGAACAGCAGATGGCAAAATATTACCGTCTTGCTGGTAGAATAAATAAAGAAGGGTAGCAACTATTCTCAGAATAAGGACAGGTCGGAAAAGCGTAGAAATAGAAGAATTTTGTTCACGAAAAGATCAGAGGTATCTAGACACCTGAACACCGTAACATTATTAGAAGCAGCTGAATCGAAGTAAACGAGTACCAGAAAAACATTCACGCAAGCGGTAGTAATCTTATAATTTCCAAATTTCATGAACAACTATTTGAAGAGATCGGCATGCTCTAAGCTGCATATAACAAGGCATCACAAAGTAATGCTAAAAATCCAACTGCAATGACACAAATTGAGTGAACCTGAGAACAGATGGCCAGTATAAGGGCACCACCTGAACGAAGTTGACAACTGAAAGTTATACAAGGTTCTACTCCATTCGAATATCAAAGAAATTCTCTGGTAACATCTTATTAAGGACATCATTTATTCATTAGCACTCTTTTTTGCTCACTATAAGGCACCCAGCCTCAAGAATGAAAGATTGAAAGTTGTTCAGTTTGTACTTGACAGTCATCATGATTATGATATCCCAGTTTAGAACAATACAATGTCAAAAGAATCATTGTTCAAAGTTCAGTTTTTAAGATCATGATAAGTCGCCATGCGTTTCAAAAGTCGGTCAAGGAGTACCAGTTGGTGTGTGACTAAGGATGACGAATCCAGTATCTTAACTGCAATAAGCCAAAGTAATGACTAATGATGGATAATGGTCATTGTACTCACCAAACACCAGCACCACCACAACAACTCCAGTCTCTTATAAAGGCAAACTTTCTATCTCAAAGTATATGATTGTTTGAGTTGACTGCTAATAAACACAAATCTTGACATTGGTCACACTGAAACTTCCATGGTACTGCTGCCACTGGAGTTGTTCATATAAATTAGAATAGTAACTCTATGACACTAACTTCACACGAATTACATCCGTCTACCTTCATATAGCAAATAATTCTGTGATAATGATCGTTTTGCTTGCCAAAATGAGCTGTTTATTGCAAAAAGACCCTCTATACAACACTCTCTTCTGTGCGGCGCTTATGTTTAAGTAGGAACTAACAAATTGGTGGCAATGAAGATGCAATCCTCTGGAATCCAACCCGAAAGAGTCATAATCAAAACAAATGAAACAGAGAATTGCCTGACTAAAACTTGTCACAACTCCAGAAACAAGAGGCATCAAATTTATATCACACGGAATTAGGAGACAACCATGAATTTTCGGAAATTGGGACATGTCAACCGATCCAAAGGGTCAAATAGCTATACACTTAAACCCAATTATTCCCAGACAGCAGTCAATAATATACACGCATTCAATAAATAAGAAACAAAAACACGAATTCACAATCACATAAGTTGATACTACAACAGAGCCATATCAAGAGAGGGCGAGGGAGTTCACCGCGACCTTACTCTGACGGCTCACTCGCCTCGCTCTTCTTGGGCTGCGGTGGGGGCTGGGGGCGGCTGTCGTAGTCAACGACCTCGGCGTCGGTGACGGAGCGGGAGTGCTGGACGATGGATCGGCCGATGGAGTTGATCCACTCCTCCTTCTCCTTCTCGGCGTCTGCGATGAAGTACATGGTCTCGGTCGGGGTGGAGAGCTCGAAGGCGAACTGGCGGTTGAGCACGTCCTCGGCGCCCTTGACGGTGAGGCAGGAGGAGACGGGGATGATCCCCCGGGGCACGGACCCGCGCGTGACGGCGGCGTCCTTGAACCAGAAGAGGCGGCCCTGCTTGAGCACGAACCAGCGCCGCCGCCACGTCTTGATGTACTCGCCCTGCTTGGTCAGCCACCCCGCGCGCTCCGCGCCGTGCCAGAACTCCACGCCGCCCGCCGCCGGATCGTCGCCGCCACCGGACGAGGAGGAGGAGCCCATCACCGCGCGCCACAGGCTGACCGCCATCGCGCCGGGGCGGATCGGGGATCCGGGATCGGGTGGGTGCCTGCGCCGGGGGTAGGGGCTACGACTGGGGAAGGAGAGGGACAAAGTGGGTGAGGACTAGTGCGCCGCTGGATTCGGCCGGGCGGCGTTTTTGATGCGATTGCAAAGGCGTCGCTCAAACGGTTTAATGGCGTTTTATCCAGCTGATGAATTGATTCGCTTAAATCCAGTATTTATTCACGATTTTTTTTTTACAATGGGAAAATCTTACGGTTAAGCCGTGATTTCGGCTTTTTTTAGAGGAAGTCGTGATTTCGGCTGGATGCTATATGACCCCACGGAAAATGCATTTCAACTGCGTCCACACATAAAATGCCTGATTTTGACAAGGGCTGTTGGGCTTTATCCCATCATTCATCCACCAAGGCCCAAATTTATAAACGCTTATACTTATATTAACACTACGATCTAAAAAAAACTTTTTTCCCCTAAAAAACAAATCTAGAAAAAAATCTAAAATAATATAAGACTTTTTATATCATGTTACAGAGTAGTATATAGCATGTCGTAGTTAGCGATAAACTGTTCTAATACTGCAACTCTTCTGAGAGCATTTTTATGGGAGCCTCGACACCGGTTATCAAAGACATACAGAAGATAATGCTACACATTGATGAATCAAAAGTTGTTCATGAGGCTAGAGAGCACAACTTTGAAGATCATGATCTCACAAAAGCGTCGGCCTCTCTTGCCATTGGATGGCATATTTGGTTATACACCATCCCTATTGTTCTTTTTGTACCAGACATTAATGATTTTTGAATAAAACATGGTGGAAACCACTAGAAAAACTATGATATTGCTATGTGTTAAAAATGCAGATTTGCTAATCCTCACCTAGGTGAGAATTAGGTGAGGATTACCAAAGTCAATATGTTACCGCAAGTCAGTAGTCACACAGCCATCGGGTAATTTCCCTAATCGTGACACAATCATGGAGTCAGCTACATAACTCCTTTTTTATGGAGTTCACTGCGATCAAATGATCGAGAAGGAAAATTATGCTATCGCGAGAATGGCACTTTAACAAGCATGGAAAATCCTTCTCATGTTTAGGCCTCCTTTGGTTCATAAGGTAGAAAGATCTTAGGAATAGGAACGTCATAGAAAAAAAATGAGATAACATGTATATCATATTCTATGAATAGGAATTAAAAAAATGATGTCCTTCGACTCACATCATAGGATTTTTTTCCATTGAGTCTAGCTAATATTTATTTTCCTACAAAATACGAAGAATATGAAGAATTCCTCCATAGGAAAAGGTTCTACCCTACAAACCAGAGGACTCTAAAGTTTTTTTTGTATATAGAAATCCTACCCTATAGGATTCCTACAAAATTCCTCGAAACCAAAGCAGGCGTTAGTTTTTACTAGGAATTGCTCTACTTGCTAAAGGAAAGAAGGAATTGCCCTGCTTGCTAAAGCAAATTATCATCCCTACTACAACATAATTTGCCATAAAAACTATTCGATTTGCAATGCTTTAAAAAATATAACGTCAGGTTTTTAGCATTCTTGTTTCTCTTACATCACCAACACAAGCACGTTGGTAATAAGAGAAAGCTGTCGGAATCGGGACTCCACGAGCCCAACAAGGTTCTAGCATTGGGGTGCGCTCGCCCTCCAATCCCTCTCAACTTCACCTCTCCTCAGTGGCTCTCTGGCGGTTCTCATAAGGGAAAACAAATGAAGACACACGTTTTTTTACCCAGGTTCGAACCACCTTGCGGTGTAATACCCTACTCCCGCTTTTGGTGGATTGGCCTCACGAGGAGGTTGAGGATGAACTAGTACAATGGTTGAGCGACCTCGCGAGGGCTATCGGGTGTGGATGAATCGGTGTTGTCCCCATGGTGGAGGCTAGTCCCTATTTATAGTGGCCTTGGTCCTCTTCCCTTATCGCACAGTCGGGAAGGGATCCCACAACGGCCAAATTTGAAAGGGGACAGGAGGTACATCTAATCCTAACTAAAGGTGGTCTTCGCCTGCAAAGCTCCTAGGCATGATGCAGAGGTGGGCTCGGCGATGACATCCGTCCTACCGAGCTCGTGATCTTTATCTTGTTGCACTATAAGGGAAACCTTTGGGGGATTCCTTGGGAACCCGCATTCGTCCTTACCTATTTAGCAAGAAAGATGAAATTGTCCTCCTCTATGCCCACCGGCGCCCGCCTGGCCTCAGTCGTCCTGGCTTACGTCATCCCAGTCTCGTGAGGCCGGGTACCTACATAGAAATCTCCGCTCCTCGGGAGCCAGCCCGAGGGATGCCACTCCTCTGGAGGTCTTGGCGTCATTCGCCTCACGAGGCCGGGGTTCTCGCGAGGGCCTTGACTTGGGGGGCTTGCCGCTGGGCCATACCGGGTCGTCGAGTGGGCCACACGCCGGACCGCAGGCAGGCAGGTCTGGGTACCCCAATCCCAGAACGTCGACAGTAGCCCCCGAACCCAAGGCGCGCTCAGGTTGGCTTCGGTGCGAAGCCATGGAAGGAAGGCCGAAGCACCGTGGGCTCCAATCGTCTGCGGGCCAGGCTTGACGCGTGGCGCATGACAAGATGCGGATGCCTCCACTCCCCCACGTCGCCCTGGCAACTGCCCTTGCTGACAAAAGCCTGGAGCGAGCGGCGGAACCATCATTGCCCCACCGCATGTCTGCCTTTTGCTCCTCCCTCCTCCGCGGGCTGACGCTTGTTGGGGAACGTTGCATGGGAAACAAAAAATTTCCTACGTTCACGCAAGACCTATCCATGGTGATGAGCATCTACGAGAGGGAGAGTGGATCTACGTACCCTTGTAGATCGCTAAGCGGGAAACGTTAAGAAATGCGGTTGGTGTAGTCGAACGTCTTCGCGATCCAAATCGCCGAGCGTCCCGCGATCCAATAACGATCCGTCCCGATCAAGCACCGAACGGACGACACCTCCGCGTTCAGCACACGTACAACTTGATGACGATCTCCGCCTTCTTGATCCGGCAAGAGGGAGCGGAGAGGAAGAAGAGTTCTCCGGAAGCGTGACGACGCTCCAGCGATGGTGGTGGAGCTATTCCGGCAGGGCTTCGCCTAAGCACTATAGAAATCCGATCTAGAGGAGAAACTATGCACTGGAGGAACGAGTAGCACGTGGCTGAAAATCTAGTGCAAAACCCCGAAAACCTCCAGTATATATAAGAGGGAGGGAGGAGAGGCCCTGGCGCAAGGGCCAAGCCTCCTTGGTTCGGCCGAAGTGGGGAGGAGAGGAGGACTCCTCCTCCAATCCTAGTAGGACCAGGATTCCCCCTTTTTGCCTTTTTCCACCTTTTCCCTTTGGGCTTTTCTTCCCTAGCCGCATGGGCCTTGTGTGGGACTTCCACCAGACCACTAAGGGCTGGTATTTACTCTCCCACAGCCCATGAAGCCTCTTGGGTCGAAATACCCCTCCCGGTGATCTTCCGGTACACTGCCGATTAGCCCAAAACTTTTCCGGCGACCAAAATAGGACTTCCTATATATGAATCTTTACCTCCGGATCATTCCGGAGCTCCTCATGACGTCCGGGATCTCATCCAGGACTCCAAACAACCTTCGGTCACCACCATACATAACTCTATACTACCGAAACGTCACCAAACCTTAAGTGTGCACACCCTGCGGGTTCGAGAACTATGTAGACATGACCGAGACACATTTACGGTCAATAACCAATGGTGGGACCTAGATGCCCATATTGGTTCCTACATATTCTACGAAGATCTTTATCGGTCGAACCTCTATGTCAAGGATTCAGTTAATCTCGTATGATGTTCCCTTTGTTCTTCGGTATGTTACTTGCCCGAGATTCGATCGTCGACATCTCCATACCTAGTTCAACCTCGTTACCGGCAAGTCTCTTTAATCGTTCCGTAATACAAGATCCCGTGACTAACACTTAGTCACATTGCTTGCAAGGCTTATTGTGATGTTGTATTACCGAGTGGGCCCTGAGATACCTCTCCGTCACACGGAGTAACAAATCCCAGTCTTGATCCATGCAAACTCAACAGACACCCTCGGAGATACCTGTAGAGCACCTTTATAGTCACCCAGTTACGTTGCGACGTTTGATACACACAAGGCACTCCTCCGGTGTCCGTGAGTTACATGATCTCATGGTCATAGGAACATATACTTGACATGCAGAAAATAGTAGCAATAAACTCACACGATCATATGCTACGTTTGTAGTTTGGGTCTTGTCCATCACATCATTCTCCTAATGATGTGATCCCATTATCAAATGACATCACATGCCAATGGCTAGGAAACATTAACCATCTTTGATCAACGAGCTAGTTCACTAGAGGCATCCTAGGGACAAAGTGTTTGTGTATTTACCCACACATGTAATGTGTTTCCAATCAATACAATTATAGCATGGATAATAAACGATTATCATGTACGAGGAAATATAATAATAAACACTTTATTTATTGCCTCTAGGGCATATTTACAACAACGCCTTCCCCATCGGGTCTCATGCTTGCTCGCCCCTTCGCCATGGCTCCCAAGAAGAAGAGGGGCGGGACTTGGACGACTTTAGAGCCCCAGCCGAGGCTAGAGCCCGCCCTGGGTCGGTCCACCGTGCTCAATCTTGAGGGGTTGGACAAGGTCCGACGAGCAATCGCTGCTTATACCAATGAGTGGAGGGCGACGAAGATCTGACCCGCTTCTCGGTCTTTAGTTGATCTGGAGGCCACCGACATTCCCCTTCATCTCCACGCCCTCTTCTCCGGCTTGCTGACGCCGTTTTCAAATTTCTTCAATGTCATGCTCACGCACTACCAGGTCCAGGCATTATATCTCGATCCTGGGTCCGTCGTCGTCCTCTCCGCCTTCGTGTTCTTGTGCGAGGCCTTCATGGGCATCTTCCCGTCCGTGGCCCTGCTTCGCCACTTCTTCTCCCTCCAAATGGTCACAAGCGGACAGTGCTCGGGGTGCGTGTCGCTTTGAGTGGTGGACATGACGGTGGGCACGATCCTCAATGTCGAGCTTCATTTGAACACGGAGGGCTTCCATAGGTAGTGGGTGTTCGTCAACGTCGTCATGTACAACCCTCTGCTCCAAGCCCCGGCGGCACCCGCAGAGCCGAGCTCCGGTTGGAAGCACTCGAAGCTTGTCGACCCGTGGCTCACACAGGTTACGACCAGGTTGGCCAGCCTAAAGAAGGCGGGTGTGACGATGGCGATGGTGGTGAGGGAGTTTATCCATCGGTGAATTGCTCCCCTCCAACGTCATTCCCGCCCCATGTGGGCTTTTACCGTCCCTGACACACCATGAGGCTTCAGGTGTCTTCTCTTCCTTCCAGTGTGCTGCGTGAGGTGCTCCGCCTCCTGACCGACAGAGAACCCACCGCACTTCCTCCGGAGGGGATCCCTTTGTACAACTATTCAAACGGGAGAGACTTTGCCTAGAAGATGCCACGCTTCGACGAGTGGGGGCTGCTTCCCGAGGGCCACGTGGGGCCTCACGACAAGTCCCTCCTGGTGGCCCCAGGTCCCGGTGACCCTAAGGTTGGTTGTAGGATCGAAAGTAGGTCTAGAGGGGGGGGGGTGATTAGACTACTTGACCAAATAAAAATCTACTTCTTCCCAGTTTTAAGTGTTGGCAGATTTTAGCATTCATAGCAAGTCAAGTACACCTACACATGCATGTCTACGAGTATAGCAGTGGAAAGTAAAGACAATCATGAGTAGTAAAGGAAGGGTAGGAAGATCAAACGCAATTTGGAGACACGATGATTTTTCCCGTGGTTCTGATAGGTGGTGCTATCGTACGTCCATGTTTATGGAGTCTTCAACCCACGGAGGGTAACGGTCGCGAGAGTCCATGGAGGGCTCTACCCACGAAGGGTTCCACGAAGAAGCAACATTGACGATACCATGATGGCCTACGTCCACGGAGGACTAGCCTAACTCGGAGTAGATCTTCATGAAGTAGGCGTTCTCCTTGCCCTTACAAACTTCTTGGTTCACTCCACAATACGAAGTAGGAGGCTCCCAAGTGACACCTGACCAATCTAGGAGGCACCACCCTCCAAAAGGTAATAGGCTCGATAATGTCGATGAACTCCTTGCTCTTGTGCTTCAAGATGATAGAATCCTCAACACACAATCACTCTTTCATAGATTTGGCTTGGGTGGGAGAGATTGATTGGGTGGAACGCAACTTGGGGAGGCTAGAGATCAAGATTCATATGGTTGGAATGGAATGGCATGATCTCAACACATGAGTAGGTGGATCTCTCTCAAAAAATCAGTTGGTATGAGTGGGGGTCTGTTCTAAGTGCTTGTTTGGCGAGTGGGTGGTGGTGGAGGGGTATATATAGGCATCTCAAAAAATCCAACCGTTACACCTAATAAGTCAGACTCGGTGACACCGATGTGTTGATCTCGGTGGTACCGAGTTTCCTCAAAGGTAGCAACTTTTGAATCTCGGTTAGACTGATACGTAAAACTCGGTTGCACCGATAAGGTGACCAACGGTCAAATTGCCAGACTCGGCAACGCCGATTCAACAAACTCGGTGGTACCAATTTTGTGAATTTGCGTAATAGAAAGTTGGCAACCCAAACTCGGTGGCATCGAAGCAGAATCGGTTGCACCGAAGGGCTAGGGTTTGGCTGAGTCTGTCTAAGGCTGAGAATCGGTGGCACCAAGTGAAAAGTGTTGGTTGCACTGATTTTGGATATTTGGCTTTGTACATACTTTTGTGGAAGATCTTGTGGGTGTATGTGGTGACTATCACTTGTGCGCGTATGAGCATTTTGTTCACCAACAGTACCTTACCCCCTTTTGATAGTATTGGCTTTCCTATGGACTCAAAGTGATTTCTCACAAAGTAAAATGTAGAGTCCTTTTGCTTGAAGCTTTGCCAAACTATTTCCTTGCATGTTGGGGTATTCCACAATCGTTTTGCCACCCCATCATTGAACTTTTCCTGAAACATGCTTAGTGGAAACATTAGTTCAATGACATATATGTTGTTATTAATTACGAAAACCACCAAGGGAGCAAATGTGCTTTCAATATCCCCCTTTTTGGTAATTGATGACAACATATAGATCAAAGCTTCGACATATGATATAATCAATGAATATAATCGTCGCTTTGAGAAGTATGTGGTAAGAAAGAGCTCCCCCTAAATTTGTGATTTATTTTTAAAATTTGCGTTTGAATGCAAATGCACAATCGTTTAGGTACATGGGGCACTTCTTCCATGTCACATACAACTTGGTGGTGTGTGAGAGTAATAAGAGTTAATATCATAGCTAGCACACCACATCAAGCAAAGTGAATGATCATCTCATAACCATCAAAAGGATAGTAAATAGTTGCAACACATATTATAGTGTATGATCAAACACGAACAAAAGTATAACACGAGCAACCAAAAGAAAAAATGTTTTTAAAACAACAATAAAACCAAGCACTCTCGAAGCCTAAAGATCCATATAAAACTTCTCCCCCTTTGGCAACAAGTTATCAAAAAGTTCAAAGAGATATAGCTAATCGTCCTTCTTGGGCTGATCTCCTCCAGTGGTCGATGTCAGAGTCGAGAGAACTGCGTCGGTGAAGACCTCTGCAGATGTCCTGGATAGAGTTTGAGTAGCAGTTGGTGGCACTAGAGGAGCTGATGGAGCTGAAGTCACTGTAGCCGGTGCAGACGATGAAGGTCTCATATCCAAAGCTAGCACTATAGGTGTCCTGGCCTGAGTTCTGAACTTGGCAGTAGTCCTGATAGGTGCACAATCCTCCTCATCATCCGAATCTGACTCTGAAGAGGTGCAACGGATAGGAGCTTCATCTACTTCCTTCTTGAGCTCGTTCACGGTCTTGGTCAGCCCATCCACCTTGTCATTGAGGGTCTTCACTCTATCCTCAAAGATGTTCACAAGACTTTTTTGGATGTTCAATATGCCTTTGATATCCTCCTTCTTGTCCATGATTGTAGAGATGAAGAGATCTATCTGCTTGTTCCTGGATCTAGGGACTTGAGCACTAGTGGCTCTAGCTGCCTCTGCTTCTGCCTCTGCCTCTGCCTCTGCCTGAGCTGCAGCTGATGTGGGATGGTCTAGGTCCATCACCACAAAGTTGTCCTCGAAGTCTGGCTGTAGGGGCAAGTGGGGTCTGTCCAGAGAAAACATGTGCTTCTCCAGCTTGGAGTTGATGAGCATATGAATGTAGGGTGCATAGCAACATGAGCGCTTCTGATCAGCAGCAACCCTCTTCACACACTCCACTATCAGATCCATCACTCTGAATCTCTCGTGCTGGTCAATAAGAAGCAACTGGTTGATGGAGTAGCCTTGGATCATCTTCTTGTCACCTGACTTGAGCATCAAAGTATGCCTCAAAATAGTGTTGATGGTGCGGAGACCTGCCTGGAGGTGATAGATAGATCCTAGCTTCTAGGACTAAAGCTGTGTAGCAGGAATGGCATTGTACATGTCCTTCATGGCATTGTGGCTTGCCTTGGACTGTGAGTATACGCATATATCTCCATCATGTGCCTTTGGACTCCTAAGATGGCAGTCCATTCATCAACAGTAGACTCACATCTTGCTCCTTCTGTCATCCACACAATCCGACCATCTCCATAGAAGTGAGCAGCGGAGTAGAATTGCATGATCATCTCGTCGTTCCATGCAGTGAATTCTTTGCCAACAAACTTGTCTAGGCCAATGCAGTGGAAGTTGTCTTGCACACTCGGAAAGTAGTCTTTATTATCCTTGATGTACTTCCAGTCAACATATCTCATGTCACTCACAACTGGACTCTTGTCAAGCAGCACGGTCTCATAGAAATCCTGTTGCTCCTTGGTGTAGAACCTGTAGTCCAAAGCTGTCTTCCTCCTCTGAGAGACTGAGAGTAAGGATCAATGGCTCTTCACTCTCTCAAACCTGCATCCTTCTTCTTCTTCATATCAACAACAAGTGGATGGCTAGGATTGTGCACTGGAAGATGAGGTCTGAGCTTCATCAAAGAAGACATAGCATCCTCATCAGCTTCTCTGAAGGTAGATCCCTTGTTCTTCTCAGAAGCTGGGATGTCTCTAGTAGTCCTCTTAGACTTCTCAGCAGTAGCCTTCTTGGGTGCAAACTTGGTGCTCTTGGAGGGACCTTGCTTTGGCATAGCAATGGCCAACAGCTTCTTCTGCTTCTTCTTGGGAGGGGCCTTGACAACTTGCTTTGCCTCCTCCTCCTCCTCAGCAGCAACAGCAGCCTCCTAAGGGTCCTCAAACATTGAGGTAGGCCTGCCAACAACACGGATGATCCTTTTCCTGACCTTCTTCTCTCCTGCCGTCTTAGGCAATGACTTCCTTGGGGGCTCAATGGTCATGGTACACCTAGCACTCTCAGGTGCTCTCATAGTCTCTAGAGGGGCATATGTTTTTCTGACCACCCTCTTGGAAGAGGTGGCTTCATTTGCTAACTTCTTGGCAGCCTTCTCTTACTTCTTGGCAAGAACATCCTCTGGCACAAAGTCTGAATCCTCCTCAGATGAATTCAGCTTCTTCCTGACCCAAGAGCGGCCTTGGGCAACCCATGAGAACTAGGGGTGCCTAGATCTAAAATAGAACTAGAACCAGGGCTAGTGCCTGAACTCATGTCAATGTTCTGCTCCAGCAAATTCTGGTTGTCCTTAGCATCTGACATACTGACCCTGTGAATAGAGTATAGAAGAGTGGAATAGTATAAGTCATCACAAAATGCAGCTGGTTTTGAAGATTTGAACAAAAGATTCTCAAGGTTTGCATTCTGTCACATGAAAATCGGTATAGCCGAAGCAAAATATTCGGTGCTAATGAGACAGACTTTCTCTTTAACAGAAACTTGGCACTCTTTTCGGTGAGACAAAAAAAGAGTACTCGGTTTCAACAAGATCGTTCTTAGTACCACAGAGGGCAAATCGGTGACACTGATTTGTTTGCTTCCTTTCCACCGAGTTTCATCGGGCGGACGACAAACCCTAGAAAATCGATCGTTCGCTATTCTAATGGAATTTTTTGTGGAAAGATCGATCTCAAATGGTGGCTTATGGATGGAAAAACCTTAATGCGCAAGAATTGGAGAGGGGAGCACATGAAGGGTTCAAAATCGTACCCTACCTTGGTGACGACTTTGCTACGGCAGCGACGGGGGTGAAGATTCCGTCGACGGCGTGGACTTCCAATGGCGGAGGCGCTCAGGAAGACAATGGTGATGACCAGGGGGTCCTTTTTGTTGGAAATATGCCCTAGAGGCAATAATAAAATGGTTATTATTGTATTTCCTTGTTCATGATAATTGTCTATTGTCCATGCTACAATTGTATTAAGCAGAAACCGTAATGCATGTGTCAATACATAGACCATAATATGCCCCTAGTGAGCCTCTAGTTGGCTAGCTCGTTGATCAATAGATGGTCACGGTTTCATGACCATGGACATTCGATGTTGTTGATAACAGGATCACATCATTAGAAGAATGATGTGATGGACAAGACCCAATCCTAAGCATAGCACAAGATCGTGTAGTTTGTCTGCTAAAGCTTTTCTAATGTCAAGTATCGTTTCCTTAGACCATGAGATTGTGCAACTCCCGGATACGGTAGGAATACTTTGGGTGTGCCAAACGTCACAAGATAACTAGGTGGCTATAAAGGTACACTACGGGTATCTCCGAAAGTGTCTGTTGGGTTGGCACGAATCGAGACTGGGATTTGTCACTATGTGTGACGGAGAGGTATCTCTGGGCCCACTCGGTAAGACATCATCATAATGAGCTCAATGTGACTAAGGAGTTAGCCACGGGATGATGTGTTATGGAACGAGTAAAGAGACTTGCCAGTAACGAGATTGAACAAGGTATAGGGATATCGATGATCGAATCTCGGGCAAGTATCATACCGGTAGACAAAGGGAATTGTATACGAGATTGATTGAATCCCCAACATCGTGGTTCATCCAATGAGATCATCGTGGATCATGTGGGAAACAACATGGGTATCCAGATCCCGCTGTTGGTTATTGACCGGAGAGGTGTCTCGGTCATGTCTACGTGTCTCTCGAACCCGTAGGGTCTACACACTTAAGGTTCTATTACGCTAGGGTTATAGGGAAATAGTGTAAGTGGTTACCGAAGGTTGTTCGGAGTCCCGAATGAGATCCCGGACGTCACGAGGAGTTCCGGAATGGTCCAGAGGTAAAGATTTATATATAGGAAGTGAGGTTTTGGTCACCGAAAATGTTTCAGGCATCACCAGTAACGTACCGGGACCACCGGAAGGGTTTTGGGGGTCCACCAAGTGAGACCACCAGCACCAGAGGGCTGCATGGGCCGCAAGTGGGAGGGAACCAGCCCCTAGGTGGGCTAGTGCGCCCCCCACAAGGGCCCAAGGCGCAACATTAGAGGAGAGGGGGGAAACCCTAGCCTAGATGGGCCTAAGGCCCACCTAGGGCGCCGCCCTCCCCTTTTTCCCTCTGGCAACCGCACCAAATGGGATCTGGGGCTACCGCCGGCCCTTAGGGTGGGAACCCTAGGGCTGTGCCCTCCCTCCTCCTCCTCCTATATATAGTGGGGGTTTTGGGGCTGCCAAGAACACAAGTTTCTTCCTCTCTCGGCACAACCCTACCCTTCATCTTCCTCGTTCTCCGTAGCGCTTGGCGAAGCCCTGCCAGAGTACCACGCAACTCCATCTTACTATGTCGTCGTGCTATCGGAGCTCTCCCTCAACCTCTCCTTCCTCCTTGCTGGATCAGGGCGTAGGAGACGTCACCGGGTTGCACGTGTGTTGAACGCGGAGGTGTCGTTGTTCGACGCTTAGATCGGATTCCATCGCGATCTGAACCGCTGCGAGCACGACTCCACCAACCGCGTTCTAGTAATGCTTCCGCTTTGCGATCTTCAAAGGTATGAAGATGCACTCTCCCCACTCGTTGTTGGTTTCTCCATAGATGGATCTTGGTGAACATGTAGGAATTTTTGTGATTTACTACTATGTCTCCCAACAGTGGCATCATGAGCGAGGTCTATGCGTAGAATCTATGCACGAGTAGAACACAAGTTGTTGTGGGTGTTGATCTTGTTAATTTGCTTGCCGTTACTAGTCTTATCTTGATTCGGCGGTATTGTGGGATGAAGTGGCCCGGACCAACTTTACACGTACGCTTACGTGAGACCGTTTCCACCGCTTGACATGCACTTGTTGCATAAGGTGGCTAGCGGGTGTCTGTCTCTCCCACTCTAGTCGTATCAGATTCGATGAAGAGGGTCCTTATGAAGGGTAAATAGCAATTGGCATATTATGTTGTGGTTTTTGCGTAGGTAAGAAACATTCTTGCAAGAAACCTATAGCAGCCACGTAAAAACTTGAAACTACAAATTAGAGGACGTCTAACTTGTTTTTGCAGCATATGCCTTGTGATGTGATATGGCCAAAGGATGTGATGTGATGCATTGTGATGTATGAGATTGATCATGTTCTTGTAATAGGATTCACAACTTGCATGTCGATGAGTATGACAACCGGCAGGAGCCATAGGAGTTGTCTTAATTTATTGTATGACCTGCGTGTCAATCATAAACGCCATGTAATTACTTTACTTTATTGCTAGTCATTAGCCGTAGTAGTAGAAGTAATAGTTGGCGAGACAACTTCATGAAGACATGATGATGGAGATCATGGTGTCGTGCCAGTGACAATGATGATCATGGTGCCCCGAAGATGGAGATCAAAGGAGCTAGATGATATTGGCCATATCATGTCACTATATTGATTGCATGTGATGTTTATCATGTTTACATCTTATTTTCTTAGAGTGACGGTGGATAAATAAGATGATCTCTCACTAAAATTTCAAGAAACGTGTTCACCCTAATGGTGCACCGTTGCTAAGGTCCGTTGTTCCGAAGCACTACGTGATGATCAGGTGCGATAGGTTCTAACGTTCACATACAACGGGTTAAGCCAGATTTACACACGCAATACACTTAGGTTGACTTGACGAGCCTAGCATGTACAGACATGGCCTCGGAACACTGAAGACCGAAAGGTCGAACATGAGTCATATAAAAGACACGATCAACATGAAGATGTTCACCATGGATGACTAGTCCGTCTCATGTCATGATCAGACACGGACTAGTTGATGTGGATCACGTGTCACTTGGATGACTAGAGAGATGTCTATCTAAGTGGGAGTTCATTGAATAATTTGATTATGTGAACTTAATTATCATGAACTTAGTCTAAAATTGTCTTTACAATCTATATTGTAGATCCAATGGCTAACGCTAATGTCACCCTCAATTTAAACGCGTTCCTAGAGAAAACCAAGCTGAAAGATGTTGGAAGCAACTATGCGGACTGGGTCTGTGGCTTGAGGATCATCCTCATAGCTTCCAAAAGATTATATGTCCTTGATGCGCTGCTAGGTGACGCACCCATTTTCCCAGCGGCTCAGGACGTTATGAATGCCTGGCAGTCGCGCTGTGATGATTACTCCCTGGTTCAGTGCGGCATGCTTTACAGTTTAGAACCGGGGCTCCAAAAGCGTTTTGAGCAACACAGAGCATATGAGATGTTCCAAGAGCTGAAACTGCTTTTCCAAGCTCATGCCCGGGTCGAGAGATATGATGTGTCCGAGAAGTTCTTCATCTGTAAATGGAGGAGAATAGTTCTGTCAGCGAGCACATACTCAAAATGTCTGGGTTGCACAATCGTTTGACTTAGCTAGGAGTTAATATTCCGGATGACTCGGTTATTGACAGAATCCTTCAGTCACTCCCACCTAGCTACAAGAGCTTTGTGATGAACTACAACATGCAGGGGATGGAGAAGTCCATTCCTGAGTTGTACTTGATGCTGAAATCAGCGGAGGTCGAGATCAAAAAGGAGCATCAGGTGTTGATGGTCAATAAGGCCACTAGTTTCAAGAAAGGCAAGGGTAAGAAGAACTTCAAGAAGGATAGTTGCCGCGCCCGGTAAGCAAGTTGCCGGAAGAAGAACAAGAATGGACCCAAGCCTGAGACTGGGTACTTTTATTGCAAGGGTACCAGTCACTAGAAGCGGAACTGCCCCAAGTACTTAGCGGATAAGAAGGTCGGCAACGTTAAAGGTATATGTGATATATTTTTTATTGATGTGTACCTTACCAGCGCTCGTACTAGCTCCTGGGTATTTGATACTGGTGCAGTTGCTCACATTTTTAACTCCAAGCAGGAGCTGCCGAATAAGCGAAGACTGGCAAAGAACGAGGTGACGATGCGCGTCGGGAATGGTTCCAAGGTCGATGTGATCCCGTCGGCATGCTACCTCTACATCTACCTTCGGGATTAGTTTTAAACCTCAATAATTGTTATTTAGTACCAGCTTTGAGCATGGACATTGTATTTGGATCTCGTTTGATGCGAGATGGCTTCTCATTTAAATATGAGAATAATGGTTGTTCTATTTATATGAGAGAAATGTTTTATCATCATGCCCCTCTGGTCAATGGTTTATTTTTCATGAATCTCGAACGTGATGTTACACATGTCCATAGTGTGAGTACCAAAAGATGTAAGATTGATAATGATAGTCCCACTTTGTAACATCCCAAAATTCCATTTTGGAATGTTATGAATATAGCTATGCATCTATTATCATCATTGCTTGATTGTATGAACTAGTTGAAATGCCTCTTCTGGTTTTCAGAAAGTCCCCTTCTACTTTTCCCTATGTTGCTTCCTCTATTTAAAATTTTTGGTTAAAAGTTCAAATAAGAGAGGAGGAACATGACACTCCACACCAGGGTCTAATTGGTGAATTATTTGAACAAAAATAACCAGGAGTTATTTTGAAAATATTTGCAAAAAGGGTTTAAAAACAATTAGGACATTTCTGAAATAATATTTTTTTCAAAGTGTTCAAATGACAGAATAGAAATGTTCATTAAATAGCATTTATTATTCTGTTAATTTTGATATATAATACCCCTATATTTACAAACGATTTGAATGCTTTAAAAGCTTTTGAATGTCTCCGGAAATTATTAAAAAGAAACGGTAACCGTTTCCGGTATTAAACGGGCCGGCCCACCGGCTTTAAAAGCCGAAACCGTTACCGGTCGGCCGACCGAGCGCAGTAATGCTCCCGCTCTCTCACTGACACCGGGTCCCACCCCGTCCGACCGTTGCCCCGGAACGGTCATCGTCTTCACTCCCCGCGCTCGCCGGATCCGACGCCGGCCGTTACTCCCCCTCACCGGATCTCTCCCCTCTCTCCTCCCCGCACCCCCCCGAGCGCCTATATAAGAGCCCCACGGCCCCGCATCCATTCCCCCCCCGAGCCCCCTTCTCTCTCTCGCCGAGACGCCGTCGATTGCTCGTCGGAGTTCCACCACCACCGGAAGTCGCCGTCGATCGTAGCCACCACCTCCGACCATCATTCGCCACGCCGTCGCCACCAATCGCCTCCGGAGGACCGTCCCCGTCGCCAGGACCACTTCCCCGTCCTCCCCGACCACCGGAACACCTCGCCGTCGCAATCGCCGCTACCGGACTCGCCGGAGTACCCCGACGCCGGCAACCTCCCTCCGTAAGCCCCCTCGACCGTCCGATCCAAATCCCACGGTCCAGATTAGAACGAACTTAAGTCCGAACCGTTTTCTTCTACCGAACGGTCGCCCGCTCTAATTCACCTACCGAACGCCCCCCTTAGCCAATCGGATCGCGCCACGTAGCCCCCTGACCGACGCAAACTTTTTTTCATTTTCTGTTTTGTTTTAATTAACAGAATGTTTTCCAATTTTGTTTTGCTTATATCTTTTAATCTGTTTAGAGTTTTGAGTTGATTCTTTTTGCAATAGCTCACAATTTTCATGTAGTTTCACCCTGTACTTTTAAATTTCAAATTTGAACTATGAAATTTGAATTGAATCAAATTTGCTTAAAATCTTCAAATCTGAATAACTAGAGTTTGAAAATAGATTTTGATATGAATCTTTTTGCTACTGTTTGGTATTAGTTAGGACTATCTTCAGGTATAGTTTGAGGATTTTCATGATATATTTGATTACTGTTTTACCCAAAAAACAGAATCTGCTTATTATTATAATATAGTTTTATAAACTTAATTTTGATTAGTTTGATTTAGAATTTGGTTTTATTTGTTTATTAGGTTCTGTTAGTAAACATTTAGTGTTTTCACTTACTGTTAATAAAAATATAAATTTGCCTAGTTTAATTTTATTTAACATAGGAATCAAAATTTCTTTTCAATTAGGCTTAATTTGACTAAAACAACTAACTAGTAATAGTTTGTTTTCAAACAAAGTTTTCTATATTTTGTTTCTGTTTTCTAAGACAGATTTAATAGTAAATTATTTTTTTTCTGTCAAGAACATGTTTTGTTAACAAATTATAAGTTTAGTTTTACATTCTTTTGTTAATATAACTATAGTTGATTCATATAGTGTTTATCAAAACTTGTATAAACTTCACTAAACTTTTCCCAACAAGCTTAAATTGATTATTCTGTTTATTAATAAAATATTCTATTGTTTTCCTTGTTGTCAACAATTGTTTTGCTATTTCAAAATAGTTTTATTATGTAGTAGTGTTTTCATCATCCCCTTTGGAAAAAACAAAACTTTGTGTGTTTTACTTGCTAGAGACTTTTGTGCATTGTTTGCCTTGTTTGTTTAGTACTTCTTTGCTGAATGTTATGAGTACTTATTTTGGTTGTATGCTTATTTGAGTGCATTGTTTGTTTCGTTAGATTATCCGGAGTGCGAAACTTGTTACCTAGAGTTACTCAAGTACGAAGATCATCAATCAGGCAAGTCACTTTGATCATGTTTTACCCATGTTTTATATGCATTAGTTCTACCATCTCCCCAGTTGCATGCAAGATAGGTTAGTTGGAAACTTGG
Organism: Hordeum marinum; assembly: GCA_022496015.1. NCBI lineage: Eukaryota > Viridiplantae > Streptophyta > Magnoliopsida > Poales > Poaceae > Hordeum > Hordeum marinum. Next base: position 373,194,053 of record CM039672.1, on the reverse strand, counting down.
TTACATAGTAGTAGTATCATGTGGTAGATACCCCTCTCAACCCCTTTGACAACATTGGCCCCGGGAAACGTTGTTTTACCTTTTGCTATGCTATTAGTAGACGGGGTTGGTTGTGTGATTCATGAGAGTTGAGAGAGTTAATAATTTCAAGACCTACATAATGATCAAGATTTCAATACTCCAAGTTTTCAACATACCTCTGGGTGGATGATGGTTGAACGGCGCCCTGGAGAAACCAGTGGTTAGCCTAGGTGATGCTGGAGGTGGCCAGTATTCACGCGGAAAGGTCCACCCAGGCACAAAGGGATGGATGGGTGCTTCAAGACCCAAGGCTTACCTGCACAGCCACAAGTCATTATGGGCTCTGGCTTGGTTGGATATCGTGGTGACCCTGGACAGGCGGTGCTACGAGAGGTAGAAGAACGGTAGGAAAGGATGGGCATCGTCAGAGTCGCAGGGAAACCCTTTGGAAGACCATGTTTTGGTCATCCGTTTCTCAAACACCCTGAAGTGCGAGAAATCAAACGGAGGCGACCAAATCTTGTGGGGAACGTGTGCAAAAACTCTGCAGAGTACTTAAACCTAATCGATTAGCCGTGTCCACGGTTATGGACGACTTGAGCCAAAGGGATTGGAACTTCCGGAACTCTCAACACAAATAATATGATGATGTGGGAATTTAATAATTTTGGGTATGAGAATTGGTTGATGGAACCATCTCATTAATCAACCAACTTAGTAATGCTTTGCTTAGCCCTTTTTCTTGATGTAGGAAAAATTGGCTTTACGCAAAACTTACCACCCCACCTGCCATATAAGCATATAGACTAGCTGATTATTTTCACCCCTCTCTTGTGACTTTGCCGGCATACTCCATATGCTGACCTACACGGCTGCAACGTATCATGTTGCAGAGTATTTTTCCGACCAGGAGTGAGGACACGTTCTATGCTCAGTGAGATGCCCTTGGAGTCGGATGGACTCATCTACCTTCGACGCTTCCGCAAGATTTAGATATTCTCATGAGTTGGCCTTTGGCCACTTTATTGTAATTTTTATCGTAATAAAGAACTCGATATGAGATTTCGATTAATATAATGCTGTGTGATTTACCTTTGATATATACATTGATGTACCGTGTGTGTACCAGCATGATCTTGGGATGGTACGGAAACACCGGAGACTTGACCTTCCAGGTCGGGTCGTTACAGAAATGGTATCAGAGCACACGCTGACCGTAGGACGTAACCTCTAGGATTGGAAAGCCTTAGGATTGTTTCTCTTTGTCTTTAAATATCTTATACTCTCATCTATTCGTTTCTGACTCCTCTCCGATTATTTCAAAATTTATAGATGGCCACCTTCATCCCAGTGTTGATCACAGAGTTTTGCCAGCCTGACGCAACGATGCCCTTTGGTAAGGAGCTGATGAGGATCGTCAAGGACATAAGGATTGCTTTGCCGAGCATCACCGGGATTCCTATCATGTCATTTCCCCAAGATGGACGCTACAGGATCGAGGTGCATATTCCAGGGAAGACCTTTGGGAATCGGAAGGAACCCATAGATCTCAAGTTCGTGGCACCCAGTTGGATACTTGGAAGAGACATGGCCATTCATCGTGCCCTTGGACGTATCCAGGAGGAATACAGAGGTGGAACCATTTCACCAGGACTCAGCATGGTTTGCCGCAGAGATGCCCATGGCAACATCATCACCAATCCCACTGCAGACACCAATATCTCCTATATCCAGACCTTGGAGACTCACATCAGGACTCTGGAGCTTCGAGTTCGTGCTGACACGAAGACTATCAAGAATCTGATGAATCGTGAGCTGGACCTTGAAGCTGATCTGCGAGAGGCCAACTATGAACACGAGCATGAAGTGAAGGACTTCTTAGAGAGGATTGATGAGCAGAATGCACGCATCGCCACTCTGGAGGAGCATCTAGACATGGGAGAAAACCTTCACCCCGAAGGAGACATGGCACCCTTCATCAGCGACGATGAAGACTATGAGGAAAGCACCACCGGAGGACCTACGACTATGCACTTTTGAGGAGAACATTAGTTATGCCCTCCAATGTATCTTTATTTTAGTCGTTAAAGCGTAGGTCGATGTTTAGTTGTCTGAGATTTGTATTTTCCGATGTTTGACATTGATTGAATAAATGAATGAGTGTTTCGTGTGATATGTTTGTTGCATTGCATATGGGTAGTGAATTTCTTCCAGACCCTTGTTCTATTCTAATTCTCATCCCTCTGAAAACAGCAAGATGCCTCCACGACGTGAGACCGATTTCACTTTTCCACCGGAACTCACCCAACTCCTTCAGCAACAGAATGCACTGATGCAACTATTGATTCAGAATCAGACCAACAACCAGAACAACAACAACAACCACCATCCACCCCAGACTGACAATCTCACCCGTTTTCTGAGGTTGAACCCTCCAACTTTCTCCAGCAGCACTGAGCCCATTGTGGCAGATGACTGGCTCCGCAAGATGGAGAGAGAACTTGTCACCGCTGGATGCACTGACGCTGAGAAAGTGCGATTTGCCGCACATCAACTGGAAGGACCAGCAGCATCATGGTGGGAGAATTATACCACCACTTATCCTATTGCAGATGTGACTTGGGAGCAGTTCAAGCTTGCTTTCCGCACCGCTCATGTTTCAGCTGGAGCCATGAGTTTAAAGAAGCGCGAGTTTCGCAACTTGCGCCAGGGTAATCGTTCCGTGGCCCAATATGTGGACGACTTCAACACATTGTCACGTTATGCCCCAGGAGATGTGGCCGATGATGCGGCCAAGCAAGAAAAGTTTCTGGAAGGACTCAATGATGAGTTGAGCATACAGCTGGTAGTGGCTAATTTCAACAACTACCAAGAGCTGGTGGATAAGGCACTTATTCTGGAAGGTAAACAGCAGCAGATTGAGAACCGCAAGCGGAAGTACACTCAGGGGAAGTTCAACTCTGGAGCTCATCAGAAGCCTCGTTACTCCCCGTACTCCGGGAATACCGGATCAGGAAATGGTAAGTTTGGAAAGCACACTCATACTGTGCACAACCATGGAGGTCACCATCATGGAGGAAATGGGAATAACCGTCTCAACCATGGTAACTTCAAGAGTGACAATGGGAATGGGAACAACAACCAGCACCGTCAAGTTCCTGCTCAGAAGGATCTGAGTCACATTACCTGTTTCAAGTGCCAGAAGACAGGGCACTATGCTACTGAGTGTCCCCAGAGTAAGCAAGGCACTGGAAACGGCACTAACAACGGCAACTCCACAGCCAAGAAGCCCAATCCGTTTCCCCGTGCTCACGTGAATCACATCAACGTGGAAGAAGTCTATGATCAGCCCGAGACTGTGGTTGGTAAGTTTTTATTGCATTCACGTCCTGTTACAGTACTTTTTGATTCGGGTGCAACTCATTCATTCATATCAAGGGTAGTTGTGGATAAGTATGGTTTGCCCACCAAAACCCTTAGTCAGCCAATTCAGGTTAGTTCTCCAGGAGGTATGATGATGGCAGGGATAGGATGCCATGCCTTGAAACTCAATATAGGGAACCATGTTTTTTCCACCGACCTCATCGTCTTAGAGTCACACGGATTGGATGTAATCCTAGGCATGGATTGGATGACCAAGTATGAAGGAAATCTTGATTGCCCTAGCAAGTCTGTTTCACTCACCACCCCGGAGAACAAGAGGATTAAGTATGTATCCCGACGCACACGTATGAGTGCTCGGTTAAATTCTCTCACAGGAGTTGTTCAGGAGGAAGTACCTGTGGTAAAAGAATTTCCAGATGTATTTCCGGAAGAATTACCAGGAATGCCACCAGATAGGGAGATTGAGTTCTTAATAGAGCTACAGCCAGGGACAGCCCCAATTTCCAAGAGACCCTATCGGATGCCCGCAAATGATCTGTTGGAAATCAAGAAGCAAATTAAGGAGTTATTGGACAAAGGTTATATTCGCCCAAGTTCTTCACCTTGGGGAGCCCCAGTTCTTTTGGTGGAGAAGAAGGATAAATCTTTGAGAATGGTAGTGGACTATCGTGCCTTGAACGAGGTGACTATCAAGAACAAGTACCCTCTACCGATGATTAATGATTTGTTTGATCAGCTCGTAGGAGCCAAAGTATTCTCCAAGATCGATCTTCGATCAGGGTATCACCAGTTGAAAATTCGTGAACAGGATATACCCAAAACAGCTTTCACCACGAGGTATGGCTTGTATGAGTATACGGTCATGTCTTTTGGATTGACTAATGCTCCTGCCTACTTCATGAATTTGATGAACAAAGTATTCATGGAATACCTAGACAAGTTTGTTGTGGTGTTCATCGATGACATTCTGATATTCTCCAAGAACGAGGAAGAGCATAAGCAACATTTGCGTTTAGTTCTGGAAAAGCTAAGAGAGCATCAGTTATATGCCAAGTTCAGCAAATGTGAATTTTGGTTGACGGAAGTCGGATTCCTGGGACATGTTATTTCCGGAGAAGGAATAGCCGTAGACCCCGCTAAGGTTGAAGCCGTCACCGAGTGGAAGTCACCCACCTCAGTTAAGGAGATCCGCAGTTTCCTTGGACTTGCTGGATATTACCGGAGGTTCATTGAAAATTTCTCCAAGGTTGCCAAGCCCATGACAGAGTTGTTGAAGAAAGAATCCAAGTATGTTTGGACTGTGGAATGTGAAGCCAGTTTCCGGGAGTTGAAGGAACGTTTGGTCACAGCCCCAGTGTTGATCTTGCCCGATATTCGGAAGGATTTCCAGGTTTATTGTGATGCTTCACGTCAAGGACTTGGAGGAGTACTTATGCAGGATGGAAAAGTTGTAGCCTATGCTTCCAGACAGCTACGACCTCATGAGTTGAATTATGCCACGCATGACTTGGAGCTAGCAGCCGTAGTGCACGCACTCAAGACTTGGAGACATTTCCTTATCGGAAATAGTTGTGATGTTTACACCGACCATAAGAGCCTGAAGTATATCTTCACGCAGAAAGAGTTGAACCTCAGACAGAGGAGATGGTTAGAGTTAATCAAGGACTATGACATGAGATTACACTACCATCCAGGTAAGGCTAATGTTGTAGCCGATGCCTTGAGTCGGAAAACTTATGTGAACACACTCACAGCTGGAGGATTACCTCAAGAGTTAGTCGATGATCTCAGAGAGCTCAAGCTAGAGATAGTTCCAAGAGGATATGTTGCTACACTGGAAATTCAGTCCACCTTGACCGAAAGAATTCGAGAAGCCCAGAAATCGGACAAGGAGATAGCTGAGATTAAACAGAGAATGAAAGATGGTAAAGCTAAAGGTTTTCGTGAGGATGAACACGGAACTTTGTGGTTTGAGAACCGAATCTATGTGCCCAATGAACCAGAGCTCAGGAAGTTGATACTTCAGGAAGCCCACGATTCACCTTACTCGATACACCCAGGCAATACCAAGATGTATCTGGATTTAAAGGAAAGTTATTGGTGGACAGGTATGAAGAAAGATATTGCAGAGCATGTTGCGATATGTGATGTTTGTCAGCGAGTAAAGGCAGAACATCAGAAACCAGCAGGGTTACTCCAACCTTTGCCGATACCCGAGTGGAAATGGGAAAAACTTGGTATGGATTTCATCACAGGATTGCCCAGGACCCGTTCAGGTTATGATTCCATCTGGGTAGTGGTAGATCGCTTGACCAAGGTAGCACACTTCATTCCAGTAAAGACCACCTATACCAGTGCTAAGCTAGCCAAGATATACATGACCAGGATCGTATGTCTGCATGGAGTTCCGAGGAGTATAGTGTCAGATAGAGGAACACAATTCACTTCAAAGTTTTGGCATCAGTTACATGAGACTTTGGGTACGAGACTGGAGTTTAGTACAGCTTTTCATCCGCAGACAGATGGCCAGACTGAGAGAGTCAATCAGATTCTGGAAGACATGTTGAGAGCTTGTGCGCTAGATTATGGATCTAGTTGGGACGAAAACTTGCCTTACGCAGAATTCTCATACAACAACAGTTATCAGACCAGTCTAAAGATGGCCCCTTTCGAAGCTTTATACGGAAGAAGATGTAGAACACCACTGACGTGGGATGGTGTTGGAGACCGACAACTTTTTGGTCCCGACCTTATCCGAGATTCTGAAGAGAAAGTCAAGTTGATACGTGACAGACTCAAAATAGCTCAATCTCGACAGAAGAGCTATGCTGACAACAAGCGCAAGGAAGTGACGTATGAAGTGGGAGACCGAGCATATCTTCGTGTGTCCCCGCTTCGAGGAACCAAGAGATTTGGTGTTAAAGGAAAATTAGCACCCAGATTCATAGGCCCCTACAAAATTCTTGAACGTAGAGGTGAAGTTGCATACAAACTGGAATTGCCGGAAGGATTATCCGAAGTTCATGATGTGTTCCATGTTTCCCAGCTGAAGAAATGTCATGCTGAGATGGTTGACATCCCTTTGCGAGACACCGTGCCCCTAGAGGCCATACAGCTTGAAAGTGATCTGACTTATGAGGAGAAGCCTGTCAAGATCCTCGAGACATCCAACAGAGTTACCCGCAGCAAGATTATCAAGTTCTGCAAAGTTTTGTGGAGTCACCATACTGAGGAAGAAGCCACCTGGGAACGCGAAGAAGATCTTCGTAGAGACCATCCGCACCTATTTTCTAGCCAACCCGAATCTCGAGGGCGAGATTCATCTTAAGGTGGGTAGGTTTGTAACATCCCAAAATTCCATTTTGGAATGTTATGAATATAGCTATGCATCTATTATCATCATTGCTTGATTGTATGAACTAGTTGAAATGCCTCTTCTGGTTTTCAGAAAGTCCCCTTCTACTTTTCCCTATGTTGCTTCCTCTATTTAAAATTTTTGGTTAAAAGTTCAAATAAGAGAGGAGGAACATGACACTCCACACCAGGGTCTAATTGGTGAATTATTTGAACAAAAATAACCAGGAGTTATTTTGAAAATATTTGCAAAAAGGGTTTAAAAACAATTAGGACATTTCTGAAATAATATTTTTTTCAAAGTGTTCAAATGACAGAATAGAAATGTTCATTAAATAGCATTTATTATTCTGTTAATTTTGATATATAATACCCCTATATTTACAAACGATTTGAATGCTTTAAAAGCTTTTGAATGTCTCCGGAAATTATTAAAAAGAAACGGTAACCGTTTCCGGTATTAAACGGGCCGGCCCACCGGCTTTAAAAGCCGAAACCGTTACCGGTCGGCCGACCGAGCGCAGTAATGCTCCCGCTCTCTCACTGACACCGGGTCCCACCCCGTCCGACCGTTGCCCCGGAACGGTCATCGTCTTCACTCCCCGCGCTCGCCGGATCCGACGCCGGCCGTTACTCCCCCTCACCGGATCTCTCCCCTCTCTCCTCCCCGCACCCCCCCGAGCGCCTATATAAGAGCCCCACGGCCCCGCATCCATTCCCCCCCCGAGCCCCCTTCTCTCTCTCGCCGAGACGCCGTCGATTGCTCGTCGGAGTTCCACCACCACCGGAAGTCGCCGTCGATCGTAGCCACCACCTCCGACCATCATTCGCCACGCCGTCGCCACCAATCGCCTCCGGAGGACCGTCCCCGTCGCCAGGACCACTTCCCCGTCCTCCCCGACCACCGGAACACCTCGCCGTCGCAATCGCCGCTACCGGACTCGCCGGAGTACCCCGACGCCGGCAACCTCCCTCCGTAAGCCCCCTCGACCGTCCGATCCAAATCCCACGGTCCAGATTAGAACGAACTTAAGTCCGAACCGTTTTCTTCTACCGAACGGTCGCCCGCTCTAATTCACCTACCGAACGCCCCCCTTAGCCAATCGGATCGCGCCACGTAGCCCCCTGACCGACGCAAACTTTTTTTCATTTTCTGTTTTGTTTTAATTAACAGAATGTTTTCCAATTTTGTTTTGCTTATATCTTTTAATCTGTTTAGAGTTTTGAGTTGATTCTTTTTGCAATAGCTCACAATTTTCATGTAGTTTCACCCTGTACTTTTAAATTTCAAATTTGAACTATGAAATTTGAATTGAATCAAATTTGCTTAAAATCTTCAAATCTGAATAACTAGAGTTTGAAAATAGATTTTGATATGAATCTTTTTGCTACTGTTTGGTATTAGTTAGGACTATCTTCAGGTATAGTTTGAGGATTTTCATGATATATTTGATTACTGTTTTACCCAAAAAACAGAATCTGCTTATTATTATAATATAGTTTTATAAACTTAATTTTGATTAGTTTGATTTAGAATTTGGTTTTATTTGTTTATTAGGTTCTGTTAGTAAACATTTAGTGTTTTCACTTACTGTTAATAAAAATATAAATTTGCCTAGTTTAATTTTATTTAACATAGGAATCAAAATTTCTTTTCAATTAGGCTTAATTTGACTAAAACAACTAACTAGTAATAGTTTGTTTTCAAACAAAGTTTTCTATATTTTGTTTCTGTTTTCTAAGACAGATTTAATAGTAAATTATTTTTTTTCTGTCAAGAACATGTTTTGTTAACAAATTATAAGTTTAGTTTTACATTCTTTTGTTAATATAACTATAGTTGATTCATATAGTGTTTATCAAAACTTGTATAAACTTCACTAAACTTTTCCCAACAAGCTTAAATTGATTATTCTGTTTATTAATAAAATATTCTATTGTTTTCCTTGTTGTCAACAATTGTTTTGCTATTTCAAAATAGTTTTATTATGTAGTAGTGTTTTCATCATCCCCTTTGGAAAAAACAAAACTTTGTGTGTTTTACTTGCTAGAGACTTTTGTGCATTGTTTGCCTTGTTTGTTTAGTACTTCTTTGCTGAATGTTATGAGTACTTATTTTGGTTGTATGCTTATTTGAGTGCATTGTTTGTTTCGTTAGATTATCCGGAGTGCGAAACTTGTTACCTAGAGTTACTCAAGTACGAAGATCATCAATCAGGCAAGTCACTTTGATCATGTTTTACCCATGTTTTATATGCATTAGTTCTACCATCTCCCCAGTTGCATGCAAGATAGGTTAGTTGGAAACTTGGTTACATAGTAGTAGTATCATGTGGTAGATACCCCTCTCAACCCCTTTGACAACATTGGCCCCGGGAAACGTTGTTTTACCTTTTGCTATGCTATTAGTAGACGGGGTTGGTTGTGTGATTCATGAGAGTTGAGAGAGTTAATAATTTCAAGACCTACATAATGATCAAGATTTCAATACTCCAAGTTTTCAACATACCTCTGGGTGGATGATGGTTGAACGGCGCCCTGGAGAAACCAGTGGTTAGCCTAGGTGATGCTGGAGGTGGCCAGTATTCACGCGGAAAGGTCCACCCAGGCACAAAGGGATGGATGGGTGCTTCAAGACCCAAGGCTTACCTGCACAGCCACAAGTCATTATGGGCTCTGGCTTGGTTGGATATCGTGGTGACCCTGGACAGGCGGTGCTACGAGAGGTAGAAGAACGGTAGGAAAGGATGGGCATCGTCAGAGTCGCAGGGAAACCCTTTGGAAGACCATGTTTTGGTCATCCGTTTCTCAAACACCCTGAAGTGCGAGAAATCAAACGGAGGCGACCAAATCTTGTGGGGAACGTGTGCAAAAACTCTGCAGAGTACTTAAACCTAATCGATTAGCCGTGTCCACGGTTATGGACGACTTGAGCCAAAGGGATTGGAACTTCCGGAACTCTCAACACAAATAATATGATGATGTGGGAATTTAATAATTTTGGGTATGAGAATTGGTTGATGGAACCATCTCATTAATCAACCAACTTAGTAATGCTTTGCTTAGCCCTTTTTCTTGATGTAGGAAAAATTGGCTTTACGCAAAACTTACCACCCCACCTGCCATATAAGCATATAGACTAGCTGATTATTTTCACCCCTCTCTTGTGACTTTGCCGGCATACTCCATATGCTGACCTACACGGCTGCAACGTATCATGTTGCAGAGTATTTTTCCGACCAGGAGTGAGGACACGTTCTATGCTCAGTGAGATGCCCTTGGAGTCGGATGGACTCATCTACCTTCGACGCTTCCGCAAGATTTAGATATTCTCATGAGTTGGCCTTTGGCCACTTTATTGTAATTTTTATCGTAATAAAGAACTCGATATGAGATTTCGATTAATATAATGCTGTGTGATTTACCTTTGATATATACATTGATGTACCGTGTGTGTACCAGCATGATCTTGGGATGGTACGGAAACACCGGAGACTTGACCTTCCAGGTCGGGTCGTTACACACTTACATGTGGCACTGCTGCCTTGGTCATATTGGTGTGAAATGCATGAAGAAACTCCATGCTGATGTTCTTTTGGAGTCTCTTGATTTTGAATCATTTGACACGTGCGAACCATGCCTCATGGGCAAGATGACCAAGACTCCGTTCTCCGGAACAATGGAGCGAGCAACTGACTTGTTGGAGATAATACATACCGACGTACACGGTCCAATGAGCGTCGAGGATCGCGGTGGCTACCGTTATGTTTTCACCCTCACTAATGACTTGAGCAGATATGGGTATGTCTACTTAATGAACACAAGTCTGAAACCTTTGAAAAGTTCAAGGAATTTCTGAGTGAGGTAGAGAATCAACGTGACAGGAAAATAAAGTGCCTACGATCTAATCGTGGCGGAGAATATTTAAGTCACAAATTTGGCACGCACCTAAGGAAATTTGGAATTGTTTCACAACTCACGCCGCCTAGCACGCCTCAGCGAAACGGTGTGTCTGAACATCGTAATCGCACTCTATTGAAAATGGTGTGATCTATGATGTCTCTTACCGACTTACCGCTATCATTTTGGGGATATGCATTAGAGACTGCCGCATTCACTTTAAATAAGGCACCGTCAAAGTCCGTTGAGATAACACCGTATGAATTATGGTTTGGAAAGAAACCTAAGCTCTCGTTTCTAAAAGTTTGGGGATGCGATGCTTATGTGAAGAAACTTCAACCTGAGAAGCTCGAACCCAAAGCGGAAAAGTGTGTCTTCATAGGATACCCCAAAGAAACTATTGGGTATACCTTCTACCTCAGATCCAAAGGCAAAGTCTTTGTTGCCAAGAATGGATCCTTTCTAGATAAAGAGTTTCTCTCGAAAGAAGTAAGTGGGAGGAAAATAGAACTTGATGAGGTAATTGTACCTCCATTCGAACCGGAGAGTAGCACAACACAGAAAGTTGTTTCTATGGAGCCTACACCGGCTGGAGAGGAAGTTAATGATGATGATCATGAAACTTCAGATCAAGTTGCTATTCGAAGGTCCACTAGGACACATTCCGCGCCAAAGTGGTACGACAACCCTGTCCTGGAGATCATGTTGTTGGACAACGTGAACCTTCAAACTATGAAGAAGCGATGGCGGGCCCGGATTCCAACAAATGGCTTGAAGCCATGAAATCCAAGATTGGATCCATGTATGAGAACAAAGTATGGACTTTGGTGAACTTGCCTGATGATAAGCGAGCCATAGAAAATAAATGGATCTTTAAGAAGAAGACTGACGCGGATGGTAATGTGACTGTCTACAAGGCTCGGCTTGTCGCTAAGGGTTATCGACAATTTCAAGGAGTTGACTACGATGAGACTTTCTCACCCGTAGCGATGCTGAAGTCCGTACGAATCATGTTAGCAATTGCCCACATTTTATGATTATGAGATCTGGCAAATGGGCGTTGAAACGACATTCCTTAATGGCTTCCTTACGGAAGAACTGTATATGATGCAGCCAGAAGGTTTTGTCGATCCTAAATATGTTAACAAGGTATGCAAGCTCCAACGGTACATCTATGGGCTGGTGCAAGCATCTCGGAGTTGGAACATTTGCTTTAATGAGGTGATTAAAGCGTTTGGGTTTATACAGGTTTATGGAGAACCATGTATTTACAAGAAAGTGAGTGGGGGCTTTGTAGCATTTCTCATATTATATGTGGATGACATATTGTTGATGGGAAATAATATAGAACTTTTGGAAAGCATAAAGGCCTACTTGAATAAGTGTTTTTCAATGAAGGACCTTGGAGAAACTGCTTACATATTAGGCATCAAGATCTATAGAGATAGATCGAGACGCTTCCTAGGTCTTCACAAAGCACATACCTTGACAAGATATTAAAGAAGTTAAATATGGATCAGTCCAAGAAGGGGTTCTTGCCTGTGTTACAGGGTGTGAGATTGAGTACGACTCAATGCCTGACCACAACAAAGGATAGAGAAGAGATGAGTGTCATCCCCTATGCTTCAGCCATAGGCTCTATTATGTATGCCATGCTATGTACCAGACCTAATGTGAATCTTGCCATAAGTATGGTAGGGAGGTACCAAAGTGATCCCGGAGTGAAACAGTAGACAGCGGTCAAGAATATCCTGAAGTACCTAAGAAGGACCAAGGACATGTTTCTCGTATATGGAGGTACCGAAGAGCTCGTCGTAAAGGGTTATGTCGATGCTAGCTTCGTCATAGATCCGGATGACTCCAAGTCACAAACCGGATACATGTATATTTTGAACGGAGGGGCGGTAAGCTGGTGCAGCAGCATGCAAAGCGTCATGGCGGCATCTACATGTGAGGTGGAGTACATAACTGCTTCAGAATCAGCAAAGGGAAGAGTCTGGATGAAGGAGTTCATCACTGACCTAGGAGTTATTCCCAATGTGTCGGGCCCGATGACTCTATTCAGTGACAACACTGGAGCTATTGCCCTTGCCAAGGAGCCCAGGTTTCACAAGAAGACAAGACACATCAAATGATGCTTCAACTCCATTCGTGATTACATTCAGGAGGGAGATATATATATCTGTAAAGTACATACGAATCTGAATGCCGCAGATCCGTTGACTAAACCTCTCTCATGAGCGAAACATGATCAACACCAGAACTCTATGGGTATTCGATACATCACAATGTAAATAGATTATTGACTCTAGTGCAAGTGGGAGACTGTTGGAAAAATGCCCTAGAGGAAATAATAAAATGGTTATTATTGTATTTCCTTGTTCATGATAATTGTCTATTGTTCATGCTACAATTGTATTAACCAGTAACCGTAATGCATGTGTGAATACATAGACCACAATATGTCCCTAGTGAGCCTCTAGTTGGCTAGCTCATTGATCAATAGATGGTCACGGTTTCATGACCATGGACATTGGATGTCGTTGATAAGGGGATCACGTCATTAGGAGAATGATGTGATGGACAAGACCCTATCCTAAGCATAGCACAAGATCGTGTAGTTCGTCTGCTAAAGCTTTTCTAATGTCAAGTATCGTTTCCTTAGACCATGAGATTGTGCAACTCCCGGATACCGTAGGAATACTTTGGGTGTGCCAAATGTCACAACATAACTGGGTGGCTATAAAGGTACACTACGGGTATCTCCGAAAGTGTCTGTTGGGTTGGCACGAATCGAGACTAGGATTTGTCACTCCGTGTGACGAAGAGGTATCTCTGGGCCCACTCGGTAAGACATCATCATAATGAGCTCAATGTGACTAAGGAGTTAGCCAAGGGATGATGTGTTATGGAACGAGTAAAGAGACTTGCCGGTAACGAGATTGAACAAGGTATAGGGATACCGATGATCGAATCTCGGGCAAGTATCATACCGGTAGACAAAGGGAATTGTATACGGGATTGATTGAATCCCCGACATCATGGTTCATCCGATGAGATCATCGTGGAGCATGTGGGAGCGAACATGGGTATCTAGATCCCGCTGTTGGTTATTGACCGGAGAGGTGTCTCGGTCATGTCTACGTGTCTCTCGAACCCGTAGGGTCTACACACTTAAGGTTCAATGACGCTAGGGTTATAGGGAAATAGTGTACATGGTTACTGAAGGTTGTTCGGAGTCCCGGATGAGATCGCGGACGTCACGAGGAGTTCCGAAATGGTTCGGAGGTAAAAATTTATATATAGGAAGTGAGGTTTTGGTCACCAGAAATGTTTTGGGCATCACCAGTAACATACCGGGACCACCAGAAGGGTTCTCGGGGTCCACCAAGTGGGGCTACAAGCACCAGAGGGCTGCATGGGCCGCAAGTGGGAGGGAACCAGCCCCTTGGTGGGCCGGTGCGCCACCCACAAGGTCCCAAGGCGCAACACTAGAGGATATGGGGGAAACCCTAGCCCAGATGGGCCTAAGGCCCACCTAGGGCGCCGCCCTCCCCTCTCTCCCTCTGGCCGCCGCACCAGATGGGATCTGGGGCTGCCGTCGGTCCTTAGGGTGGGAACCCTAGGGCTGTGCCCTCCCTCCTCCTGTATATAGTGGGGTTTTTGGGGCTGCCAGGAACACAAGTTTCTTCCTCTCTCGGCGCAGCCCTACGCTTCCTCTTCCTCGGTCTCCGTAGCGCTTGGCAAAGCCCTGCCAGAGTACCACGCAGCTCCACCATCACCATGCCGTCGTGCTGCCAGAGCTCTCCCTCAACCTCTACTTCCTCCTTGCTGGATCAAGGCGTAGGAGACGTCACCAGGTTGCACGTGTGTTGAACGCGGAGGCGCCGTTGTTCGGTGCTTAGATCGGATTCCACCGCGATCTGAATCGCTGCGAGTACGACTTCACCAACTGCGTTCTAGTAATGCTTCCACTTTGCGATCTTGAAAGGTATGAAGATGCACTCTCCCCACTCGTTGCTGGTTTCTCCATAGATAGATCTTGGTGAACACGTAGGAATTTTTTTGATTTACTACTACATCTCCCAACACTTTTCGGCAGCTTAGGGTTTTGGGGCACGACGGTTTGAGGATTGAATTTCAAAGCTTCGGGTCCATAGCATATATACCCCTCGTTGTCGATGACACCGATTCTAAATTTTCGGTGTCACCGAGTTTCTCAATTGTCAGCTAACAGGGAAACTCGGTGTAACCGAGAATATGGAATCGGTAGTACCGAGATAGAAAACTATATCAATCCTAGGCATTCAGTGAGACCGAGATTTTTGAGTTGGTTCCACCGAGATGCACTTGGGAGGTTTTAATGACTAGTCCTTTGTCGATACGGAACTCCAAGTGCTCCTCACACAAAGAGATTGAAAAGTACTTGTTCAAATTTTGTGATGCAACATGAATAGAACATGAGGTGAGAAAGCATAGATAGCTAGAGGAGTACATCCAATTTTCAAATGAAAAATCAAAAGCAAAATAGAAACAATTGGATGTGCTCAAATGAGTGAATAAATGCAGACCAACATGCTCACACAATAAGAAGCCAAATGAAAACATGGCAAACATGCACAAACACACTAGCATCTAACAAGCACTTTGGCAATGACGGAGTCATCTATATATGAGTATATTGACTTAGGAGCCAAGTAAGAATACTTGATCATATGTCATACTCATTGTTTAAGCACGAGTGGGGTTACCACTTTTACATAAAGCATTTAATGTTGTCACATACTATGAGATGCTTTGGCTCAAGTCTTAGAGTAAAGTTCCCCCTTGATGTGACATCCCCCCATAGGAGGGATAAACTAACCTTGGGTTTTGTCGATGAAGACTTCATGTAGGTGAAGTAGTGGTGGATGCTCAAAGTTGATGAAGATCACCATGAGTTGGGAGCATCCTTGTTGTTTCATTACTCTTCTCACCTACATGGGTTAGTCCCAACACACAAGAGACAAATACAAGGATATCTATGGACATGGAGTGCAAAGCATACATGATGATGTCCATTGATTTGTTGGTTACCTTGTCCCTTGCTTACCTTTGAGGGAATGTGTGACTCCTTGAACTATTGCATGATGTTGAAGTTGATTGCAACTAGTTCTTGCCAATAATGAATATGAGTAGATTTCATTGGCGGAGTCACCCTATCGGTGTCAAAACCAGTGGAGCTCGGGTAGGGGGTCCCGAGCTGTGAGACTAGAATCGATGGTAATAGGAGACGAAGGGGACAAGGTTTTACCCAGGTTCAGGCCCTCCTATGGAGGTAATACCCTACATCCTGCTTGATTGCATTGATGATGCATAGGTTACAGAGTCGATCTAGCTCAAGATCAAAGAGATAAACCCTAGATGAGTTGTCCTATCTCTACAACCTAAAACCCTCCGGCTTATATAGGCGCCAAGGGTACCTAGGGTTTACACATGGTCAGTTTCATGCCGAAGGGATAAACATGCCTATCTACGACTGCCAACTTGGAGAACACGCCACGGCTCCTCAAAGATTCTACCCTGGTGATGGGGCCCTTGATCACCCAATGGTCACTTCGTGGCCCATATAGTCCAGCCCATGGGAAACAAGTCGGCCATCCGAGGACCCCTTAATCCAGGACTCCCTGAGTAGGCCCCGGACTAGTCTTCAACGCTGATGTATATCCGGATAATCTTCATAATCTTCGGCTTGCAAGGTGAGTCCCATACTCCTTCTTGTTCGGCAACCGACCGCTCATTGGCGAAATCCCAAGCGTCGCGAGCTTTCCAGGTCCATTATAATAACTGCCAATGTTCCTCAATTTTTGCACGTCATGGGGAGGCGAGCGGTTTAGCGACTTTTTAGAGTGTTGCCCTCCCATAATGGAGGCTACACCCATTTAAACATATAGAATTGTGGTTTAGACCACATCCTTCTCCTCCTCCCCATTGGAAAAAACTCCCAGCGGAAGATCACCACAAAAAACATGGGGAGTGCCCCCAGCTCTTCCTCGCACCCCTACGGCTCCCACCTTGGGGACTGGACCAGCTGCTCCGTATCGCTCCTGCGGCTGCACAATCTGGAGACCCAGGGGTACCTCCCTTCTTCGGATCTGGCAATGACCCGCGCAGGGTTATCGTCTTACAACAATGAAGTTTTCGTGGAGCGTTTACCTAATCCTCAAAGGGGGGAATGCGTATGCTTCGTGCCCTTTCCTATGCAGGGCCTTGGGTTTCCCATCCATCCGTTCCGGAGGGGATTGCTAGAATTCTATGGGATCCAACTACACCACCTCACCCAGGGTCTATCCTTCACATCTCAGGCTTCGTAGCCCTTTGTGAGATGTTCCTGGGCTGTGAAGCGCATTTTGACCTATGGAGGAAATATTTCTGCCTTGTCCCTCGAACTTGGGACAAGACAATCTTGGAGGTCGGCGGAGCCAAAGTGTGCCGCATAGCGGGGACAGGGTACTTGGTAGGTACGCCGAAGGAATCCGAAGAGTGGACTTCGGAATGGTTTTACATTGAAGACGTCCCCCTGTTCGAGCCAGCTCGGAGAGGTCTGCCCGAATACTCTGACACCCCTTTGAAGAAAAGGTACAACTGGTGGCCGAAGAGTTCGTCCCAAGAGGACAACATTGAAGTACAACGCTTGGCAGATCAGGTGCGGATGCTTGCCCACCACAACCTGAACATGATTGATGTCATGGAAGCTGCCATCACCCGGTGCGTGCAGCCTCTTCAACAGAGGATACATCCCCTGTGGTGCTACAATGGGACAAGCGACACCACGCACTCCCGAAGACTGGGACCCGCCAATCAGACAGCGTTGGCCACCGCCCTTGTCGACCTATATAAAGGAGAGGAAGAAGATTTCATCCGGCGATAAACCAAGGAAGGGTATTCAAGCCATAATCCCATCGAATGGGTAAGCCTTCCTCCTCTGCGAACATAGTTTGGGGTTTCCATTTCGTCCTTTATTTGACCGAAGCCTTTTATCCTTATGTGAATAAGATGGAGGAGCTTCATCGAGACAATCAACTATCCGGCTCCCCAGCCCGAAGACTATTCGCATGATGATGATCCGGGTTTTCAGTAGGACCCGAATCTTCTAATTGAGTTTGAAGACGGAGTCTTTTATCAGGAGAGCCTCGACCGATCTCAGGTGTCTATCATAGCCGACTACCCTAGATCATTCTCTGTTCTCGTAAAAAACAACAACAACAAGAAGAGTTCGTCCTGCAAGAGGCAGGCGTCCAATAGTGCCCCGACCGCGCTGGCCCCTGCTCCCAAGCGCCGTCGATCTATGCACCATACACTGGCAAACGAAGTAGTGCTATGATCGGAAGCCAACAGGGACCCAACCAACAAGTCGGCTAAAAGCACAACATGCTCCCTTGGTGGTTTTGATAATTCATGACAACATACATTGTCTCTTGGACTAACACCTCTATCTAGTGTATTTCAGATAATAGTCCATGGAGAGTTGGGTTGGCAAAAGGATTGTGGAGATTCTGGAATTACCCCAAGATGCAAGGAAATAGGTTGGCTAAGCTTCAAGCAAGAGGACTCTACACTTTACATTTGTGAGAAATCTCTTTGAGTCTATAGGAAAGCCAATACTATTAAAAGGGGGTAAGGTTTTGTTAGTGAACAAAAATGCTCATACGTGCACAAGTGATAGGCACCAAAAACGTCCACAAGCTCTCCCACCAAAGTCTGTCTATAGCCAAACATTCAAAATCGGTGCAACCAACATTCCTATCCCGGTGCCACCGATTCCAGAACCTAGACAGACTCAGCCAAACCCTAGCCACTTTGGTGCAACTGATTCCATACCGGTGCCACCGAGTTTAGGTTGCCAAGTTTCTGTTAGGCAAATTCACATTTTTGGTACCATCGGGAATGTTGGGTCGGCGTCACTGAGATTGGAAATCTGACCGTTGGTCACCTTATCGGTGCAACCGAGATTCGTATATCGGTCCCTCCGAGATTCAAAAGTTTCCACCTTTTGATCACTTCGGTACCACCGAGATTAACACATCGGTGTCACCGAGTTGGTCATTTTGTGTGTAACGGTTGGATTTTTGGGGATGCCTATATATACCCCTCCACCACCACCTACTTGAGAGAGAAGCACTCAAAACTATTCCATTCCTATCCTATCAGATTTTCTGAGAGAGAACCACCTACCCTTGTGTTGAGATCAAGATCTTCCACTCCAACCACATGGATCTTGATTTCTAGCCTCCCCAAGTTGCTTTCCACCAATCCCATCTCTTCTACCAATCCAAATCTATGAGAGAGTGATTGTGTGTTGAGGAGTCTATCATCTCGAAGCACAAGAGCAAGGAGTTCATCATCATTACCGAGCCTATTACCTTTTGGAGGGTGGTGCCTCCTAGATTGGTTAGGTGTCGCTTGGGAGCCTCCTACTTCGTGTTGTGGAGTGAAACAAGAAGTTTGTAAGGGCAAGGAGATCGCCTACTTCATGAAGATATACCCATAGTGAGGCTAGTCCTTCGTGAACGGAAGCCATATGGAATAGTCAAGGTTGCTACTTCGTGGACCCTTATGAGTGGAGCCCTCTATGGAATGTCACGACCATTACCCTCCGTGGGTTGAAGACTCCATAAACGTGTACGTACGATAGCACCACCTATCGGAACCACGGGAAACATCTTTGCGTCTCCTATTGCGTTTGATCTTCCTATCTCATCTCTTTACTTCATGTGCAATGTATTTACTTTTCGCTGCCATATTTGTAGACACGCATGTGTTGGTTTGTTAGACTTGCTAGACTTGCTAAAACTGTTAAAATTTGCCAACCAATTGACTTGGGAAAAGGTTAGGTTTTAAATTCCTGCTAGTAGTCTATTCACCCCCTCTAGACACTCTTCTAGTGATCCTACACCGGCTGCAAGGACAAATTCGTCTGCTCGCTCAACCCAAAGGTATTTTGTTCAGCTGTCCCTTTACTATGACAATCAATAGAGTCTTGTAGCAGTTATCACATCGAAATATTCAGGTGAAATGCCCAGGCTTCTCCCACCGAAGAGGTTTCCAAGGTGTCCTACAACGCTCAAAATTCTGAAGCCCCAGCTCATGCCGAACCTGCTACCGAGGCCTCTATGGATAGTCCGCCCCCTGCCGATTCCGGTGACACTATTTCTATCACCCAATCACAAGTAGGAAGTGCCATGAATCATCGGTGACGACGGGAGGCCATGCACCACCCGGTGTTCTCTGAGCAGGAGTTTGGTGCCCTACGGACGGCGGACGCACGCATTGGTGCGGCCTGAGCTGGGTTCGGAGAGGCCATGAAGTTAATATCGGCCAGTATCAGGTAAGTAATCGGCTTGAAAAAGTCCAGACAGTCATGTAAACCCAATAGCCCCTGAGCCTTAAATTGGTTCGAAACAACCGAATTAAGGTTCTTTATGTTGTTTTACTGCTAATGCGGGCTTCGAAGCAACAGAGCGAGCAACTGGCCAAGGAGCTGGAGGACAACCGATCATAGGTACAATCTGTGAAGGCAGTGCTGGAGCAAGTGAAGAGCTTCACTCGGGAGGCCCATGGTGAGTATACTTGTGCTGCTAATCTTTATCAAATTTCCCTGCTGATGCAAGGATTCTCTTTAGCAGCTGAATCAATAGGGCATATACAAAAGGAGTTGGATGACGCTCAAGAATCTCAGCGATACGCCGAGTCCCAGCACGAGGCTGGCTGTCGTGGTGTGAACCGTCTCCAGGCGGAGAATAAAGAACATGCCGAAGAAATCGAGAATTTAAAGGCTTAATTGGCCCAGGCCCAAGAAGAGAACTAGAAGCTACAAAGGGGCATGTTCGGTAAGTTTGATTCCAATGTTAGTAAGTACTTCTTATAAAGGAAGTTAAATAAGCATGCCTTTGCCTCATATATAGGCCTCCTGTCCGGGCATCCTGAAGAAGAGATCGGATCCTTCTAGGGGAATCTGCTGAAAGAGCTTGCCTCTCTTCACAAGCATGCTCGGAAAGCGATGAAAAGCATGGTAAAGACGCTATGGTCTGTCGAACAACCTCCGGAAGGAATGACCGAACTGGTCGATCGATTCAAGTGAGCCCGAAGTAGGTTCGAGCTGTGGAAGACATCGGCTTGCCGGGAGGGAGCACGGGAAGCATGGGAAATGATCAAGACCCGTTATACCGGACTTAATCCGAAGCGTATGGCTCGAGTTGGTCTGGTGGGATCAGATGGGCAAGAAGTGCCACTCCACCTGGTGTATGACCAGGTGATGCCTGCCGCCCGCCTTTCTCAAGAAGACTGCTCCCTAGACACTATAATCGATAATCTTGATCAACAACCGAATGTATAATTATGCATACTTATGTAAGAACAATCGAGTTGTTACTCCATCTGTGTTGTAAACTTTGTCTTAACCGGCTATCGGCTTCTACCTCCCGTGCAAAGAGCACGGGGAGTGTTCCTCATGATTTGTCACAATAAAAGAGTGAATTGTGTTTGGGGAGCCAGGCAATCCGGCCACGTGGTGCGAACAGACATAAAGCATATAGAGAGGAAAATAGTACCTCTGTCGATACCTTTCTTTAGGATTCTACGAAGATCATAGGTAGAGGTCCGCATAATTCTAGTATGCGACTAAAGGCCTTTAAGAAGGAAGAAGCCCAAGCAATGGTGATAGTTACCATCACCATCTTAAGTGTTTTCGTCACAATCGACCAATTGTCTACGTAAGATAGCTAGCTTTTGTCTTCACCCGTCCGAGGTACGTATCCGGATGACCCGGTCGTAACAGTCGCAGAGGTGCTCCATTTACCCTCTAGCCAAACAATCGAAAACGTAGAGGGCAAACACAGGAGCGAGGCAACCCAGCTTGGCAAAGTCTTAGTTCAAATTGATGCATATGATGGCTTGAACGCGACAAAGGAAACATGTGTAAACAATAAGTGTGGGTAAATGCTTGTAATATAAAAGCGTTGGCTTCTAGAAGAAGCCCACAGGTACAGTGTTTGGACTCAACACTTAGGGGTGTAATTCGATAATTTTAGTACAAGGTCGGTTGAAACCGAACACAAGGAGAAAAGGAAAAAAATTCAATCCTACCAAATAGAAAATTGGGAGGGGGAGGAAAAAAAGAAAGAAAAAGGGGCTAGAGAATGTGATGACATCGGTTTATCCGTAGAAGCACCGAAGACAAGCTGCGTTCCATGGTTTTGGTTCAAGGCGGTTGTTCGACGGGCTCCGAAGACGGTAAGCTCCTCCCGCGAGTACTTCGTCGATGATGAAGGGGCCTTCCCATTCAGGTTTGAGTTTATGCTTCTGCTTCTCCGGGAGCCGTAGGACGAGTTCGCCTATGTTATATGCCTTCGCCCTGACCTCCCTACTCTGGTAACGTCTGGCGTGCCATTGGTAAAAAAGAAGAGCGAGCCTGAGCTATGTCGCACTCTCCTTCTAAGGCATCCAGGTCGTCCTGCCAATCTAACTCGGCCTCTCTTTCCTTGTACATGCGCACCCTTGGTGCGTCATGAATAGTGTTACATGGGAGGACTACTTCTGCCCCATAGACCATGAAGAACGGTGTGTATCCTGTTGATCTGTTTGGGGTGGTGCGCGGGCCCCATAAAACGGAGTCGAGCTCCTCCACCCAATGGCAGTCAGACTCAAGAAGAGATCAAACCAAACGTGGCTTAATGATGCTCATGATGAGGCCGTTTGCTCATTCGACTTCTCCATTGGTCTACGGATGATATACTGATGCGTAATCGAGCTTTATGCCCATTTTTGCGCACCAGTATTTGACCTCTTGGGCCATGAAGTTGGATCCATTGTCCGTTATTGTACTGTGCGGGACACCATAAGGTGTACCATGCCGGAGATAAAGTCGATTACTGGTCCAGATTTGGCCAATTTAACATGCTTTGCCTCTATCCATTTGGTGAACTTGTCCACCATGACCAGTAGGTATTTATTTTTCTTGCTCCCCTCTTGAAGGAGTCCGACCATGTCTAGCCCCCAAACCGCGAAAGGCCTGGTTATCGGAATAGTCCGAAGAGCTCTTGGGGGCATGTGACTTTGATTTGCAAAAAGATGACAACCGACGCAATGTTTGACAAGCGACTAGGCGTCTGCCCGAGCTGTAGGCCAAAAGAAACCAACTCGGAAAGCCTTGCTAACTAAGGCTCTTGGCACGACGTGGTGGCCGCTCATACCTGCGTGGACTTTGGCTAGGAGCTCCCGTCCTTATTCCTCAGATATGCACCGCTGTAATATTTCGGTGGTGCTTTTCTTGTATAACTCACCCTCATGTACTTTGTAGGCCTTGGATCGCCAAACTATGCGCCGTGCCTTTGTCTAGTCATCGGGGATTTCCTTGCGAAGAAGGTAGGCAAGGAAGGGCTCTGTCCATGGTGCGATTACCGCCATGACTTCATGGACCGAAGGTGTTTCATCCGTTACGGAGCCGTCGATGATTTGATTGTCTGGTTCACTTATAGGGTGAACAACCTCTTCCGCCGTATCTAGACCAGCGCCCTTGTGATCGTCCTGCCAAACCACGGATGGCTTAAAGATCCGCTCCAGGAAGGTGTTTCTTGGGACAGGGTCACACTTTACCCCCCATGCGGGCCAGTACGTTGGCGGCTTGGTTGTTGTTGCGAGCGATGTCGAGGAATTCCAACCCCTCGAACCGTGCAGATATTTTTAGGTCGACGTTCCTATACGCCGCCATCTTTGGATTTTTGGCATCGAATTCGCCATTGATTTGGGAGATGGCCAGGTTGGAGTCTCCCTGTAGCTCCAGCCGTCGTATGCCCATTGATACTGCCATCCAAAGACCATGCAAAAGGGATTCGTATTGGGCTACGTTGTTGGAGTCGGCATACATGATCTGCAACATGTATCACACGTTGTCGCTTGTGGGGGATGTGAGGATAACTCCATCCCCCAGCCCGGCCAAGTATTTGGACCCATCGAAGTACATTGTCCAATGGGAGTATGCACTGTATTCCTTGGGGAGTTCGGCCTTAGTCCATTCAGCCAGGAAGTCTGCCAATACTTGAGATTTGATGGCACGGCATGGCTTGTATGTTATTTCAAAGGGAAGGAGCTCAATGACCCACTTGGCTATGCGGCCGGTGGCGTCCCTATTATTGATTATATTTCTCAGGGGTACTTCGGATGCTACCATTACCGCACACTCTTGGAAGTAGTGTTTGAGTTTTCATGATGCCATAAATACTGTGTAGGCTATTTTCTAGAAGTGCGGGTATCTGGACTTGCACTGCGTTAGTACTTGTCGAATTCGCTTCTATTCCCCCGTGGGAGATGATGAACCCGAGTAGTTTTTCAGAGGGGATTCCGAATACACACTTTTCTGGGTTGAGTCGTATGTCATACTCGCGTAGTCTAGCAAAGGTTTGCCATAGGTTGTTGATCAGTTGTCTCATGTGCTTGGTTTTAATTACCACGTCGTCCACATATGCCTTGATCGTCTTACCGACCTGTGCCGCGAGACAAGTCTGGATCATGCACTGGTATGTAGCCCTAGCGTTTTTTAGCCCAAAGGGCATCATGTTAAAGCAAAATGGGTCGTAAGGGGTGATGAATGCGGTTGCCACTTGGTCGGATTCCTTCATTTTGATTTGATGGTATCCAGAATAAGCGTCGAGGAAACACAATGAATTGTGTCCGGCTGTGGCATCAATGATCTGGTCTATGCGCGGTAAGGGGAAAGGGTCCTTAGGGAAAGCTTTATTGAGGTCTTTAAAATCGACGCACAACCGCCAGGACTTATCTTTCTTTGGTACCATCACCAGATTTGCCAACCATTAGGGGTGCTTAATCTCCCGAATGAATCCGGCCTCTAGCAATTTGGCTAATTCTTCACCCATAGCTTACCGTTTGGGTTTGGAGAAGCGGCGCATAGTCTTCTTAACGGGCTTGAAGCCTTTAATGATGTCCAAACTATGTTCTGCAAGCCGCCGTGGGATTCTGGGCATATCTGAAGGATGCCACGCGAAGATATCCCAATTTTCCCATAGAAAAGTTCGAAGTGCCTCATCCACTATGGGATCGAGCTAAGCTTCGATGGATGCTGTCTTATTGGGGTCCGTCGGATGCACTTGAAATTTAACGATATCCTCTGCGGGTTTAAAGGATGTGGGCTTGGTCCTTTTGTTGAGGATCATGTCATCCTTGTCAACTGTTGACCGCAATGCGGTTAGTTCTTCTGAAGTGAGAGTCTTAGCGAGTGCCTCGAGGGCGAGCGCCGCAATTTTGTTTTCGTCCCGAAGGGCGATATTCAGATCATTGGTGATTGTCACCCTGTTTGGTCCTGGAATTTTGAGTTTCATGTACCCATAATGGGGCATAGCCTGGAACTTTGTAAAGGCGTCACATCCCAATAGGGCGTGGTATCCACTTGGGAAAGGCACGATGTGGAAGAGAATCTCTTCGGATCGGTAGTTTTCGGGTGTGCCGGACACTACGTCTAGGGTGATACGTCCTGAACAGCACGCCTCTTTCCCTGGAATAATTCCCCGGAAAGTCATGTTGCTATGCTCGATGCGAGATCGGTCGAACTACATTTTTTCCAGGGTGCCTTCGTATATTAGGTTTAAAGCACTGCCGCCGTCCATTAGCACCTTATGTAACCTCTAGCCATCAATGATGGGGTTTAGGACTAGTGCAACTGGTGAATGATCGGAAAGAATGGCTGGTCGGTCAGTATCTCCGAAAGTGATGGGTACGTCTACCCATGCACTTGTTGCTGCCACATGGTAGACCTGTTCGACTTGTCTAAGATCTCTTTTCCTTCTATTCCCCGAGGGGAACGTTTCGTGGACTGTCAAAACTTTGGCATTGTATTCGGGTGACGCTAAATAGCGCCTATTCGGCAGAAGTGCCTCAAGGATGGCCTCACCGCTCTTTGCGACCTGCCTGATGACCCAGCAAGATCTAAGGTTGTGAGTCGGGCTCGTGTTCAGCAATACGGAATGTATGGGGCAAGGTTTATCCAATAGTCCATAAAGGATAGTATTGACCCCTGAAAGGGGCCTGTTTCTTTTTTCGGCGGGTCCGAATCTGGCTGGCCACTTTGGAGGTGTCCTCTTTTTCTAATCTCCACTAGGTTGTTCGGGGAAAGTTGGTTCCGAAAATAACCGCTTGGATTGCCAAGCGCTTTCCATGGCACAATATTTTTGTACCAAATCGGATATCTCAGAAAAATCATGAATGTGTCGGCGAGCCAGGGCGTTAAGAATCCCTTCATCGTGGAAACTATTACTGAAAGTTGCCATTATCTCTTGGTCAATAAGACCTTTTTCTCTGCTTCTAGTGAGTAGGAGTCTGGCCCAAAAGTAATGGACTGATTTCCATGGTAGTTGTTTAATGCCCTGAAAGTCCGAAGACGCGGGCTTTGGTGCGATAATGGAATCATCGTCTTGGGTGGTGGGTGGGAAAAAATCCGACCCCACACGATATTGGGTGTTCGGAATCACGGACTCCGAATTGTGTGATAGATCTTGGATCGATGATGGTCCGGCTTTAAAACAAATTTTGGTGTCTGGTTCGCCGATGAAGTCTCGATGATCAGAGACCGGGGTGTAGGCTATTTTCAATTCCGGTTGTTGGGACGATTCCTCCGTAGGACATTCGATGGTAGCAACGAGGTGGGCGACCGTGGGAACATGAATCTACCTATCATCGGGTTTAATCCCGAGCCGATCATAGACCAAAATCTGGTCATCCGACATACGCATGGTTTCAATCCGATCGAACAATTCGTTTAAGAATGAGGCGATGGTAGGATGCGTGTCGCTAAGATGAGTGGAGTTAATATGCGGTGTGGCGCTTCTAGAGCTACGTGTTCCGTCTAGCCATGGTGGATCCGGTGACATCAGATGGATTGGGCGTTCTAGATCGCCCAGGGGCGACGACTCCGTTGGGGGCGAATCCCAATGTCTTCGGCGTCAAGGCGTCAAAACTTACAGGCTCTTCAAGAGTCGAAGGTTCCATCAGGACGAGTAATCCCCGTGAATCAGCAACGAACTCTAAGGTTCCGAACCTAATTCTATGATCGCGGGGGGGGGGGGGGGGGTTCCAATCTGGCCAAGGTGGCTGATCGGGTCGGCGTGCTACAAGATGTCGCCGCCTGTGAGAGTCTGGTCGAGGGTAAGGGTTCCCTGGATGCAGATCTCATTGCTCGCGATGAGATGAGCCATTAATTCCTTTGTTGTTCACATTGTAACTCTCAATGAAAGCACCAATGTCGGTGTCAAAACCGGCGGATCTCGGGTAGGGGGTCCCGAGCTGTGGGACTAGAATCAATGGTAACAGGAGACGAAGGGGACAAGGTTTTACCTAGGTTCGGGCCCTCCTATGGAGGTGATACCCTATGTCATGCTTGATTGTATTGATGATGTATAGGTTAAAGAGTCGATCTACCTCGAGATCAAAGAGCTAAACCCTAGATGAGTTGTTCTATCTGTACAACCTAAAACCCTCCGGCTTATATAGGCGTCGGGGGTACCTAGGGTTTACACATGGTCGGTTAGATGCCAAAGGGACAAACATGCCTATCTACGGTTGTCAACTTCGAGAACATGCCATGTCTCCTTGAAGCTTCTACCCTGGCGACGGGGCCCTTGATCACCCAATGGTCACTTCGTGGCCCATATAGTACGGCCCATGGGAAATAGGTCGGCCATCCGAGGACCCCTTAATTCAGGACTCCCTCACACCCCTCAAGAACTTTTCTAGTTCTTATTCTTGGGGACCCACATCAAATTGATGGGGATCCTTGGTGTTGAAGTAGCACTTGTAGAAGTTGAGCTTGTAGTGGCCTTGGGAACCCACTTCACCAAAGCTTGGGATTCATCTTCATATGAGTCAATGTCCTCATGAAGCTTGTTCTTGCCCTTGAGATTGGGGTATTGTGGTGGAAGATCATCTTGAGATTTTGTTCCCTCGGGGAAAGTATTTTCATACTTCTCATTTTGAGGAACAAACTTGGGATTGGGGTATTGACCTTCTTCCCATTCAACTCCATTAGCATTGAAGTAGCCAACACCACGGTTCTTCCGGTATCCTCCGTGCTTGCGTACAATCTCCTGAAATTGTTTGCACCCGGCAAGACTCTTGTAGATACCTTTCTGTATAATCCCTTTCAAAAGTTCATTTTCTTGCTCAAGTGTAACTTGTCTAAGAGAAGAGTTAGTGGGATCAATGGAACTACTAGAAGCAATATCATTGGATTTATCATTTTTATTGCTACTAGTTGAAGAAACTTACTTACCTTTGTTACTAGCTTGCTTAGTCTTAACTTGTGGCATGAATGTAGACAAGAGAAGTAGTTTGGCTAGATAACAGGAAGTCTTCTTTCGAAGATCATCATTGATAGCTTTAAGGAACTGATGCTCTTGCTCTAAATTGAGCTTCTCGAAGCTGAGGTTCTCATGTGTCCCTTCAGTATCTTTATATTCTTGTAGAGTAGACTCATGAGCTAACTTAAGAGTTTTTAGTTCTTGAGTTAGTCATTCTATTTCCAACTTATCATCATCACACGACTTATCTAGACTAGAGCAATTACTAGCAAGTTCATCTTAACTAACATTACTAGATTTGTTAAATAGCAACTCATCTTCAATTAACGAGTCATCCTCATCACTATTGAAATCAAGATACTCGGGGTGTGATATCTTGGGGCCTTTATCCATGAAGCAACGTCCACTCCCTTCATTTGGTGAATCAAATATGTCGCAGGAGTCAGTTGTCACTAATACAATTCTGGCAACACCTTCATCTTTACTATAGTCAGAGTTGGAGTAGTAGCTTCTCTCGGAGTGGTTGTTTGATTTGGAGCCGGAAACCCATTCACCAACATGAGCTTGATGTCTTCTTCTTGAGTAGCTCTTGGTTTACTTGTCCTTCTTTTCTGAGTCCTTATTTCTCCTTGAGGATCTTCGTTCATAACGATCATCCATACTCCTTCTCTCTCTTTGAGGTGACTCGTCTCTTGAGCTTCGTCTTCTTGTGACTCTTGTTTCCTTTTGTAAGGAGCCGTTCACTCACTAGAGTAGTGTTCGGGCTTCCCACAATTGTAATAGTTTTGGTCATGACTTGACAAACGCTTCTCTTCATATCTTGAGTTGGAGCTTTGATCTTTGCCTCTATTCTTGTAGAACTTGTTGAATTTCTTGACCATGAGGCTTATCTCTTCCTTTGTGACAAGGTTGACGCTTGAGGTAGCGGGAGCATCACTTGTGGATTTGTAAGCACCACTAGACTTGTGGTGAAGCTCTTCCTTGTCCTTGAGTGTCATCTCATGAGATTCCTTCCAATCACTTCCGTTGGCTTGAGATCTTTGTAGTTGGGCATCATTTGGATCAATGTGCATACAGTGTCATATCGATCATCCAAGGCTCGAAGTATCTTCTTGATGATGAATTTGTCAGTCATTTCTTTGCTTCCTAAGTCGGCAATCTCATTGGTGATGAGAGCTAGCCTAGAGTACATCTCAGCGACTCCTTCACCATCCTTCATCTTGAACTTGTCAAGCTGACTTTGAAGAACATCCAACTTGGATTCTCTCACGGATTTGGTACCTTCATGCATATAAACCAAAGTATCACAAATCTCTTTTGCATTCTCAAGACGGCTGATTTTGTTGAATTCTTCGAGGCATAGGCAGATGAAGAGAGTGTCACATGCTTGAGCATTTAGTTCCAACATCTTCAATTCGTCCACAGTCGCTTCGCGATCCAGTTCCCTTCCATCCGCAAAGAATTCACCTTGCAATACAACTCGAACAACAACCCAAACGGTGGGGTTATGATCAAGAAGATGCATTTTCATTTTGTGCTTCCAACTAGCAAAATTAGTGCCATCAAAGTATGGACCTTTACGGTGATAATTTCCCTCACTAGACGCCATACTCTCCAAGGTTGTGAAACCAATGCAATGGAGACCAAATCTTGGATACCACTTGTAGGATTGAAAGTAGGTCTAGAGGGGGGGGGGTGATTAGACTACTTGACCAAATAAAAATCTACTTCTTCCCAATTTTCAATGTTGGCAGATTTTAGCATTCATAGCAAGTTAAGTACACCCTACACATGCAAGTCTACGAGTATAGCAGGGGAAAGTAAAGACAAGCATGAGTAGTAAAGGAAGATAGGAATACCAAACGCAATTTGGAGACACGATGATTTTTCGCATGGTTTCGATAGGTGGTGCTATCGTACGTCCACGTTTATGGAGTCTTTAACCCAAGGAGAGTAACGGTCGCGAGAGTCCACGGAGGGTTCCACGAAGAAGCAACCTTGACTATACCATGATGGCCTATGTCCACGGAGGACTAGCCTAACTTAGGGTAGATCTTCACGAAGTAGGCGATCTCCTTGCCCTTACAAACTTCTTTTTTCACTCCACAACCCGAAGTAGGAGGCTCCCAAGCGCACCTAACCAATCTAGGAGGCACCACCCTCCAAAAGGTAATAGCCCGATAATGTCAATGAACTCCTTGCTCTTGTGCTTTAGGATGATAGACTCCTTAACACACAATCACTCTCTCACAGATTTGGCTTTGGTGGGAGAGATTGATTGGGTGGAAAGCAACTTGGGGAGGCTAGAGATCAAGATTCATATGGTTGGAATGGAATGGCACGATCTCAACACATGAGTTGGTGGCTCTCTCTCAGAAAATTAGTTGGTATGAGTGGGGGTCTATTTTGAGTGCTTCTTTTGTGAGTCAGTGGTGGTGGATGGGTATATATATGCATCTCCAAAAATCCAACTGTTACACCTAATAAGTCAGACTCGGTGACACCGATGTGTTAATCTCGGTGGTACCGAGTTGCCTCAAAGGTAGCAACTTTTGAATCAAGGTGAGACTGATACATAAAACTTGGTTGCACCGATAAGGTGACCAACGGTCAGATTACCAGACTCGGTGTCGCCGATTCAACAAACTCGATGGTACCGATTTTTGTGAATTTGCATAACAGAAAGTTGGCAACTTAAACTCGGTGGCACCGAAGTAGAATCGGTTGCACCGAAGGTCTAGGGTTTGGCTGAGTCTGTCTGAGGTTGAGAATCGCTGGCACCGAGTGGAAAGTGTTGGTTGCACCGATTTTGGATATTTGGCTTTGGACAGACTTTTGTCAATGAGCTTGTGGGTGTATGTGGTGACTATGACTTGTGCATGCATGAGCATTTTGTTCACCAACAATACCTTACCCCCTTTTGATAGTATTGGCTTTCCTATGGACTCAAAGTGATTTCTCACAAAGTAAAATGTAGAGTCCTTGAAGCTTTGCCAATCTATTTCCTTGCATCTTGGGGTATTCCACAATCCTTTTGCCAACCCATCATTGAACTTTTCCTGAAACATGCTTAGTGGAAACATTAGTTGAATGACATATGTGTTGCTATTAATTACCAAAACCACCAAGGGAGCAAATGTGCTTTCAATGGTGCCCCTCGAGCAACTGCGGAAGAGCGCCCCGAGCCGCGTGCCCCTCAAGTGTCCGCCTCTGCCCTTCCAAGAAGCATAGGAGATGCCTCGCCCGGAGGCACGATCACCGCCCCTGCCGTAGGGTGTCGCTCACCAAACATTGGCGGACCGTCCCCCGGTCCTTGCACGCGCCAGCAAAGGAAGGAGTCCGAGGGCCGCAACGGCCCGGCTCTGTGGCTCCTGAGGAAGAGGAAGTGGATCTCCGTGGATGTGTAAGCTCCTAACCTTCCTTGGTTTTTTCGCATGATGCGCATCTTTGAATCCTTGCTCCTCAGGTCCCCTCCTGACGAAGGAATGATCGCACCTCTACCACCGCCTACCGAGGGCACTGGGCCCGTAGCTACCCCATGCCTCGTGAGCCGCGTGACTGTGCGTGAGGAGACACCCGTACCCGGGCCCAAGCCACCCGTGGGGGACCTCGGGCCCGGGCTTCAGGCATCTTTCTTCTGGCGTGGCCTCCAGACTTTGGGGGCAGGGTTGAGGCCTCCCCTGGCAATCCTTCCTGGCAAGCAGGCATGCCGTGCATCAACGCCTTCTTCGAGCGGTGGGGCATGTTACCATGAGGCCCAGCCCCGGGCTGGGGGGGTCAGACAATGGAACTTTAGCCCCCCGAGTCCTCACCTAAAACAGGTGGGCCTTCGCTTGCCTTCCCTGCCGACCGGGGGACAGAGGAGAACCCCGGTCGAGTGCTAGAGCTCGCTTGGAGTCGCAGCATCGTCCAACACGACCTCCTTTAGGGCAGTATGGGTGCGTTAGGTCACCTCGAGGCAGAGCTCGAGGACATCGACATATACCTGGAGGCGGAGCACCTATGCCTGGTGCACGAATGGCACCGGCTCGAGGTCACCATCAGCTTTGCTCGTCTGCAATGCGAGCATGCTTGCACAGAAGCCGAGGAGTCCCTTGTCGCGACGAGGAAGGCCCGTGATCATGCCCTTGAGGAAGCCCAAGTCACAGACTGGCGGCGCCAGGCCGCAGAGAGGTGCGGGGAAGAGCTTCGAGCTTCCAATGTTGCCCTCGAGCTGCAGGTCCAAGCACGTAAGGTCACGCTCGCCGCCTAGACGGGCGGGTCATCCATGGGCGAAGCCAGGCTCTGCATTCTTGAAGACATGCTCATGCTAGAGGCACTGGAGCAAGACCTGGAGGGCAAGCAGCTAGAGGTGATGGAAAGCCAAGTGGCCGCCTTCGAGGCTTGCCTCGCCTCTTGAGAGGCTATGATCCAGGGAGAGGCCGACAAGAGGGTGGTGAGGGTCCGCGAAACCCTCGCCAAGGACTAATCTGAAGCTTCAGGAGTACCATTTCCGCAAGCGGCACCACAAGTTGAGAGGTGAGGCTGACGACCTCAAGAAGAAATTGGTCGCGGCAGAGCGACATGAGAAGGCTGTGATGGATGCCCAAGACGCCACCAAGGCTGATCTGTCTTTCCTCTAAAAGCAGGTGGGGTACGTCACTTCTCTCGTGGAGAAGGCCTCGGACGAGGCGGACCGCGCCCGGGGGCTATAGCGCAGATGCTCCTAGATGTTCCAGGCTCTTGAGGGGAGGGCCGACCGAGCCCTGGGCAGCATCTGCAACAAGAGCGTCTCCAGCCCGCTCGTTGCTGACGACGCCCAATACCTTGGCTTGTTCACTAGGCTTGTGGAGCGCCTTGAAGGAGGCGCAGAGAAAGTCCGCCAGCTCGTGTGGGAGAAAAGCCGTGACCTCCTCGCGTGAGCGTCCTCTCGTGTCTTCAGCCACCTTCTTTGCTTCAACCCTGACTTTGACTTCGAAGCCGTGATAGCCCCCGTGCACGAGGTGATTCAAGGTGCCCTGGGGGACTGGGTAGAGGATCACATGAACAACCTGATTGTGGAGTTTACCCCTGCTGGAGGTGAGGGCCAGTCTGTGGTTTAGGGGCGCATGCCTAATGGTGGTGGTAGCGGTAGCAACGACGGCAACAACACCGATGGTGACAGCGCATCTCCCTAGGTCGTCTTTTTCCAATTTACCTGTCAAATTTTGAATATGACCCCACGGGGATGTGAATGTACCTTGGAAGGAACTCCTTTATGATGTATCAAGTAACATTGTACTCCCTTACACCGCCTTCCCTTTGCTTATCATGTGCCCGTAGGCCCTGAAGAGGGGCGGATCATTATCACTACGCCGGATCGCGGCGTCCGACCATGGCCGGGGGGCGGATATATGACATGGCCCCCGGGATGCATGCGCCTGCTGGCTCACTCGTGAGAGTCGCACGAGGACTCGGACACCAAAGCCTTGGTGAGGTGTGCGCGCGGGCAGGCCCGCGGCTGTCGTGACCTGGGCCCTTGGGGGCCCTCAATGCCGATGGGGCTGGCTCAAGCGTGTACATCGTGTCCAGCCCCTGCTCGCGGGGTGCCAGAGAGAGAGAGAGAGAGCTGGCAGCTGCCAAACCTCTTAAATGAGACTCAAGACGAAAACGCTGCATGAAGAAAAATTCCTCCTTCTCTTTTTTGAATAAAGACGCAAAAACTTCAAACTTCATTCCAAAAACTGGCAAATTCGGTTACAAAAAAGAGCAAAGAACAGCCGTGTCCGACACCTAAGCTAGTCTTCCCCCAGCATGGAGCATGGGGCCTCCACTAGGAGCGAGCATAGTCGTGGAAAGACAGTGTCGTCCGCCAGCCCGGAGCATGGGGCTTCCAGTTGGGCGTGGGTGGGAGCCCCCGCGGGGCCAAGGTGCGGCACGCCGGGAGACTCCGGGGCGTGTAGATCCTCACTCATTCTTACGTGAGAGTGTCATGGTTGGAGATAGTTGGGCGGGCATCCCAGGTGCAAGGCTTCGGAGTTCCCAGCCCGGTTCTTGAGTCATCCCATGCATTTCACCGCGGTTGCGCACTCCTATAGAGCAAACATGAGTGCATTGCTCCCCGTGCGGTCGCGGGATTGCGCTCCCGTGGCCCAAACATGAGCGCAACGCACCTGAGGGATGATGTCTACTATGCAACCTTCTTATTGTAGACTCATGTTGGGACTCCAAGCACAGAGTTTTGTAGGACAGTGGAAATTTTCCATCAAGTGGATTACCTAAGGTTTATCAATTCATGGGAGGTGTAGGATGAAGATGGTCTCTCTCAAACAACCCTACAATCAAATACAAGAAATATCTTGTGTCCCCAACACACCCAATACAATGGAAAATTGTATAGGTGCGCTAGTTCGGCGAAGAGATGGTGATACAAGTGTAATATGGATGGTAGATATAGGTTTTTGTAATATGGAAATATGAAAGCAGCAAGGTAACTAATGATAAAAGTGAGCACAAACAATATTGCAATGCTTAGATACAAGGCCTAGGGTTCATACTTTCACTAGTGCAATTTCTCTCAACAATACTAACATAGTTGAATCATATGTAAATACCTCTCGTGCAACAAAGAGTTCACTACAAAGTCACAAATAGCGAAGAACTAATGAAGAAATTATTGTAGGGTCTGAAACCAACTCAAAGTTATCTTTTCCGATCAATCTTATGAGCTATCCCTATAAGTGTCATGAACAGCCCTAGAGTTCGTAATAAAATAACACCTTAATACACACATCAACCAAAACCCTAATGTTACCTAGATACTCCAATGTCACCTCGAATACCCGAGGGCTCGATTATACGATATGCATCATACAATTTTAGATTCATCATGTTGAATCCAACACCAATAAATTCAAAGAGTGCCCCAAAGTTTCTACCAAAGATTCAAGACGAAAATATGTGCTAACCCCTATGCATAGATTTCCAAGGTCACGGAACCTGCAAGTTGATCGCCAAAACATACATCAAGTGGATCAATAGAACATCCCATTGTCACCACGGATATCCCATCGCAAGACATACATCAAGTGTTCTCAAATCCTTAAAGAGTCAATCCGCTAAGAAAACTTCAAAGGGAAAACTCAATTCATCACAAGAAGATAGAGAGGGGAAAACTCCATATGATTCATCTATATTAATAAAGCTCGCGGTACATCAAGATCGTGTCATCTCAAGAACATGAGAGAGAGAGATCAAAGACATAGCTACTGGTACATACCCTCATCCCCGAGGGTGAACTACTCCCTCCTCGTCATGGAGATCGCCAGGATGATGAAGATGGCCTCCGGTGATGGTTTCCCCCTCCGACAGGGTGCCAGAACATGCTCTCGATTGGTTTTTCATGGATAGAGAGGCTTGCGATGGCAAAACTCTCGATCTTGGTTTCTTTTTGGGGTTTTTAGGATTTATAGGAGCACTTAGCATTGGAATCACATCAAGGGGACTCCCGAGGAGCCCACAAGATTGCTAGGCGCGGCTAGGGGGGTGGTCGCGCCCCCTAGCTTGTGGCCAATGGGTGCCCCCTCCGGTTGATTCTTTCTCTAGTATTTTTTAATATTTTCCAAAAATATTCTTCGTAAGTTTTCATCCCATTCTGAGAACTTTTATTTCTACACAAAAACAACACCACGATAGTTCTACTGAAAACTGCGTCAGTCCGGGTTAATTGTAATAAAAGCATACCAAAATCATATAGAATTATTGTAAACATGGCATGAATACTTCATAAATTATAGATACTTTGGAGACGTATCAGCATCCCCAAGCTTAATTCCTGCTCTTCCTCGAGTAGGTAAATGATAAAAATAATAATTTATGAAGTGTGAATGCTAGCATAATGCATAAATTTGATCAATGACAGTTCCAAACACTTTTTCTAGCATCGTTATATATCATAAAAAATATCTCATCTCATAAAACTTCTCATGATGAAGTAACAAGCTATCCACATGTTAAAGTATAGACCATAAAGTTTCTTGAAAACTAACAAACTATGCTCTCAGTCACCAAACAATTGCAATCCATCTTATTTTTAGGAAGGTTCTATGTAAGAGATTTTATTTAGCAAATTACACATACTCAACTACCATATAGTCTTCCATGATTGCTAACTCTAAAAGCATATTTTTAGAGAAAATGGCATCCGTCGAACACAAAGAAAGATAGGGGATTAAAGTTTCGCCTCCCAACTTATTTATCATATAGAAAGTTGTCAACAATAATAATTCATGATCAAATATATTTTAATGGACATATATGCTTGGATCTTTCCCTAGCACATGATGCTTGCCAAGAGAAAAAGGCAAAATATAGGAAGTGGTTAAGATCACCATGACTCTTGTATAAAGGTAGGTACTAGAAAGTAAAAGATAGGCCCTTCGCAGAGGGAAGCAGATGTTTTCATGCACTTTTTGTTTTTGGATGTGCAAACTCTTAATGCAAAGGAACGTCACGTGGTATTGCCCTTTGTGATAGTAACCATTATTATGCAGTCCGTCGCTTTTATTTCTTTACCATCACAAGTTCGTACAATGCTTATTTACCCTTACAATAAAAGATCATACATATTTAGGAGCAATTTTTATTACTTTTGCACCAATGAAAACTTACTTGAGGGATCTTATTCGATCCATAGGTAGGTATAGTGGACTCTCATGGCAAAACTGGTTTAAGGGTGTTGGATGCACAAGTAGTATTTCTACTTGGTGAGGAAGTTTTGGCTAGTATGAGGTGGAAGCAAGCACCACATTTTGGAGGATCCAAAACAATATAACTTCTATACAAATATACCTAAGCATAACTCATTACGTTGTCTTCCTTGTCCAACTTCAACTAATTTTCTCAAGTTTGAAAATAATTAATGGGTTTTCACAATCATAGAATATGTCCAATATAGTATATGTATATGTGAAATCTCTCTTCCTTCAATATTCTTCCATGAATTGTTCAAGTGACCAATGCGGTGTTTGCTAAATTTTCATAAATTTTACAACCTATACTTCTCATATGTGAATTCATTACTCCTCATGTTATGAGCATATAAAA
The DNA here is from genome assembly GCA_022496015.1 of Hordeum marinum. Lineage (NCBI taxonomy): Eukaryota > Viridiplantae > Streptophyta > Magnoliopsida > Poales > Poaceae > Hordeum > Hordeum marinum. The sequence goes on along the minus strand of CM039672.1, from coordinate 373,156,989 downwards.
CATATATAATTTAAGATTTATGATATTAAATTCATTCAACCATTTACTCAAAGGATATAAGTGAATCACGAGAGTAAATGACAAAACTACTCCAAAACATATAAGTGAAGATCAATGAGTAGTCAAACAATTAAGTAGATATGTGAGGACTTTATATCTCTCTCAATAAAGATTTTCAGATCTTAAGTATTTTATTAAACATCAAGCAAAAGAAAAATAACACTCCAAGAATAGCACATATCATGTGGACAAAGAAAAATTTAGGCTCAACATAGGCTAACCGATAGTTGACGAAGAGAGGTGGGATGCATAGCATCCCGAAGCTTCGATGCTTGAGAGTTCTTGAAATATTTACTTTAGGTGCCTTGGTCATCCCCAAGCTTGATCTTTTTTATCTCTTTCAATCCTCCCATATCCCGCTTTCACCTCTTCTCAAAAACTTCATCCACACAAAACTTGAAAAGAACTCGTGAGATAGGTTAGTACACATAATACTAAATCAACTCTTTATGTACTGCCAAGACAATTTGCACAATAATTTTCAAACATTAGGTACTATATAATATGATTTCCACAATTTATATCTACCAATATAGGCTATGGAAACTATAGGACAAGTAGATAACAAAACTATGATAGCAATCTGTCCAAATGGAACAGTGTATAGAAATCTATTAAACCAGTGTACTTATGTAACTCAAACAATTATGAAAGTTTAGTACATGCTAAATAATTTATATTAAAACATTTTCTTAAAATTTCAGAAACTTTTCGCGTACCAATAAAATTTGAAAATTCAAACACTACAGAAGAAGTTTCTGTTTTTACCCAACACATATCAAAACATGCAATGCAAGCATCCTAAAGGAAATTCTTGGAAATTTTTATTGAAAACCAAGATTATAAATAACACCAAACATAGAACAACAAAATAAAGTGACTATACAAGCAAAACTCATATTATGTGACGAATAAAAATATAGCTCCAAGTGAGATATACCGATAGTGTTGAAGACAGAAGAGAAGCTTAGACGCTTGAGTCTTCCTTGGATATTACCTTGAGGGTTCCTTGGGCATACCCAAGCTTATTTCCTTGATGCTCCTTATTCACCTCATATCGGTATCTCACCCAAAATTTGAAAACTTCAATCACACAAAACTTAACGGAACTTCGTGAGATGGGTTAGTATAGTAAATATAGATCATTCACGTAGGTATTGTTAAGAAAAGATTCATAATTGTTCTCACATAATACATACTGTATTACATCATTCCCACAATCGATATCACTAAATATAATCTAAGGGAACTCTATAACAAGCAAACTATGCAAACAAGGCAGATTTTGTCAAAAACAGAACAATCTGTAATGATCTGAACAATCACCATACTTCTGCAACTCCAACAATTCTGAAAAATTATAAAAACTTAGGAAATTTGTATATAAATAATTTTTAAAAATTTGAGAAGCTTTTGATGCTCCAGTAAAATCATATAATTCATATACTGGACACAAAACTTTCTGTTTTTGCACAGAATCAAACAAACGAGTTTCCACACTATCCCAAAGGCTTTACTTGCACTTTATTGAAACAAAAGACACAAAAAATGATTACTACAGTATCTTAATCATGTGAACTCATAAAAACAGAAGGTAAAGGTGTTGGGTTGTCTGCCAACAAGTGCTTTTCTTTAATGCCTTTTAGCTAGGCATGATGATTTCAATGATGCTCGTATAGGAATAGTAGTTGAAACTTGCAAGAGAGCATCATTAATCACATGGAAAGCAAATTTAAGTCTAACCCACTTCCTATGCATAGGTATGTTGTGAGCAAACAAATCATGGGAACAAGAGTCAACTTGCATAGGAAGGCATAACAAACATATCTTCAAAACTTTCAACACATAGAGAGGAAACTTGACATTATTGCAATTCCTACAAGCATATATTCCTCCCTCATAATAATTTTTAGTAGCATAATGAATGAATTCCACAATATAACCAGAACATAAATCATTATTTTCATGATGCACAAGCATAGAATTTTTATTATCAGCCACACAAGCAAAATTCTTCTCATGCAAAGTAGTGGGAGCAAACTCAACAAAATAACTACCATGTGACACTTGATTGACATAACCACATTGAATATTAAAATCATGATAATAGGTTTCATGGTTGTCATTACTCTTTATAGCATACATGTCATCACAATAATCATCATATATAGGAGGCATGCCATCATCATAATAGTTTTGCTCATCAAAACTTGGGACACTAAAAATATCATCTTCATCAAACATAGCATCCCCAAGCTTGTGGCTTTGCATATCATTGGCATCATGGGTATTCAGAGAATTCATACTAACAACATTGCAATCTTGATCATCACTCAAATATTTAGTGCCAAACATTTTAATAACTTCTTCTTCTAGCACTTGAGCACAATTTTCCTTTCTATCATTTTTCACAAAAAGACATTAAAATGATGAAGCATATGAGAAAACCTCAATTCCATTTTTTGTAGTTTTCTTTTATTAAACCAAACTAGTGAAAACAAGAAACAAAATGATTTGATTGCAAGATCTAAAGATATACCTTCAAGCACTCACCTCCCCGGCAACGGGTCCAGAAAATAGCTTGATGTCTATTACACAACCTTCTTCTTGTAGACTCGTGTTGGGCCTCCAAGCGCAGAGTTTTTGTAGGATAGTGGCAATTTACCCTCAAGTGGATGACCTAAGGTTTATTAATCTGTCGGAGGTGTAGGATGGGGATGGTCTCTCTCAAACAACGCTGCAATCAAATACAAGAAATCTCTTGTGACCCCAATACACCCAATATAATGGCAAATTGTATAGGTGCATAATGTCACCTCGAGTACCCATGGGCTTGATTATACGATATGGATGATAGATATATGTTTTTGTAATCTAAAAATATAAAAACAGCAAGGTAACTAATGATAAAAGTGAGCACAAATGGTATTGCAATGCTTAGAAACAAGGCCTAGGGTTCATACTTTCACTAGTGCAATTTCTCTCAACAATACTAACATAGTTGAATCATATGTAAATACCTCTCGTGCGATAAAGAGTTCACTCCAAAGTCACAAATAGCGGAGAACTAATGAAGAAATTATTGTAGGATATGAAATCACCTTAAAGTTATCTTTTCTAATCAATCTTATGAGCTATCCCTATAAGTGTCACGAACAACCGTAGAGTTTGTACTAAAATAACACCTTAAGACACACATCAACCAAAACCCTAATGTCACCTAGATACTCCAATGTCACCTCGAGTACCCATGGGCTTGATTATACGATATGCATCATACAATTTCAGATTCATCATGTTGAATCCAACACAAATAACTTCAAAGAGTGCCCCAAAGTTTCTATCGGAGATTCAAGACGAAAACGTGTGCCAACCCCTATGCATAGATTCCCAAGGTCGCGGAACCCGCAAGTTGATCACCAAAACATACATCAAGTGAATCAATAAAACATCCCATTGTCACCACGGATATCCCATCGCAAGACATACATCAAGTGTTCTCAAATCCTTAAAGACTCAATCCGATAAGAAAACTTCAAAGGGAAAACTCACTTCATCACAAGAAGATAGAGAAGGGAAAACTCCATATGATTCATCTATATTAATAAAGCTCGCGGTACATCAAGATCATGTCATGTCAAGAACACGAGAGAGAGAGAGAGAGATCAAAAACATAGCTACTGGTACATACCCTCAGTCCCGAGGGTGAACTACTCCCTCCTCGTCATGGAGATCGCTAGGATGATGAAGATGACCTCGGGTGATGGTTTCCCCCTCCGGCAGGGTGCCGGAACAGGATCCCAGTTGGATTTTCGTGGCTATAGAGGCTTGCGGTGGCAGAACTCTCGATCTAGATTTCTTTGTGGGTATTTTAGGATTTATAGGAGCACTTGGCATTGGAATCACGTCAAGGGGACTCCCGAGGGGTGCAAAGCTTGCTAGGCGCGGCCAGGGGGGTGGCCACGCCCCTGGCTTGTGGCCAATGGGTGCCCCCTCCGGTTGATTCTTGCTCCAGTATTTTTTATATTTTCCAAAAGTATTCTCCGTAAATTTTCAGCCCATTCTGAGAACTTTTATTGCTGCACAAAAATAACACCAGAGTAGTTTTGTTGAAACAACGTCAGTCCGGGTTAGTTCTAATAAAATCATACCAAAATCATATAGAACTATTGTAAACATGGCATGAATACTTCATAAATTGTAGATGCGTTGGGTACGTATCAAGGGGATCCTCGGCCCACTGGCCTATCTCCCAATAGGCCGGCTTGGTGGGCCGCTCTTTGACTATCGAAGGAAGGGCCGAATACGCCACGACCCCGTGTTCTAGAAGGAAGTCTCTAAGGCGCGTCGTGTACTCCGAGTTAAGATGAGGAAATTGGAATCTCCATCCCCGGCAGAGACCTATCATGTGTAAACCCTAGGTACCCCTGGTATCTATATAAACCGGGAGGGTTTTAGATTGTAAGACAAAGAAACTCATCTAGGGTTTTTGATATTCGATCTCGAGGTAGATTAACTCTGTAACCTTCATACACATCAATATAATCGAACATGACGTAGGGTTTTACCTCCATAGGAGGACCCGATCCTGGGAAAACATCGTCTCCTTCATCTCCTATTACCATCGATCCTAGACTCACAGCTCGAGGCCCCCTAGCTGAGATCCGCCGGTTTTGACACCGACATTGGTGCTTTCATTGAGAGTTCCGCTGTAATTGCCAAAGGAATCGATGGCTTCCTTAGTCATTATCGAAGAAAGTCTGTAACATGGACTGCTTTGTCCCTGGATAGATCGTCGCTTTCAGCAACATCATGTTGCACGCTGACCCGACCGGCCATCTTGGCTAGGTCCGGAGTTTCGCCCATGATCAAGAGGTCAGATTCGGGAACCTAGAGTTATCCGTAGACTCTCGGGGCGATCTTTTGCTCACCGGGATTGCGATCTCATCTGACGCGCCCGAATACTCTAAGGCCTTATCTCAGGATTACTCTCATGACCCCGCCCACGGGACCACCACCGATGATGATCGGGCTTTTATTTTGGATCTGGTCATAGTGCCGGATGGTCGGAGGTCATCTCTTGCTGAACACACTCTTTGTGCGGATGCATTGGAGGTCAACTCTGAAAACTCTGGGCAAATTAACCCGATCGAGCTCTCGACACTCAATGAGGCTCTGGATCGGATCCTATGGATGAACATCGCTAACGACCCAACCCCGATCCACATTTAGATCGGTCTGAAGGCGGGTCAAGAGGATTTTTTCATCCCACCCACCACCCACTTATTAGCCATTGTCAAAGACTTAACCGATATGTTGGACTATGCCTCCGAGGAGGCAAAATGCATGGATGAAGAGGATTACGCTCCTGCCCCTGTTAACACCGGGCGATGGACTACCACCTTCACCTATGACGTCTACATGGTGGCTACTCTATCCGATAAGGGCGAGCATACACCCAAAAACAATGGCGATAAATTTGGCGAGGAGCTATCAATGCGTCAGAAACAATGCAAAGGATCAGAGGCCAAAAACGAAATGGTAGCCATCGCTGACATCAGGGAAAATGACACCCCGTAAGACCTCGGCGATCCTGAAATCCCCAAACATCTACTAGAGGACCAGGAGAGGCCGGAAGATCAGCACAACCATGAGGATCCAAGCGATTCCAAGGATGACAACTACCCCCCTGTCGAGGAGGAGGACAACCTGGAAGCTGAAGACTTCACCGTCCCCAAAAACCTCGAGGATCAGGAACGGTTTAGGCAACAGCTTATAGCCACTGCCCGAAGCCTGAGGGCAAAAGAATGGCAACTTAAGGCCAAACAGGATACCCTCAATGATAGATGGATGAGGGCCCTATCAGCCAAGGAAGGGTACGGTACCGGTCTATTGGAGCAACCCAAGAGCTATCCACACCGACGGCTGCTGCTGCAGTTTGACGATGAGGTCTCTAATACACCGTCTCCCAAGTACACTCCATACGACCAGCCGGACCGCCGTTCCTGAGGACAAGATAGGATGGCTGGTGACGCTGGTTATAGGCCGGCGGTACCCCGGAGAAGGAGAAGGGAGCAAGTAGAGCCCGAGGACAGGTACGACCTGCGTCATGGCCTGGATTACAGAGCAGGCCGCTGATAACCCACAAGTACAGGTGTCACGCCCAAGATGCAGTCCTATCCTTATTTTGGCACGAGGGCCTCGACAGGGATAGAAGCGCATCTCGTCGTGTTGCAAGAATGGATATCATTACAAGTACATGTACAGAAGAGATGAGTATATGGAATTGGCTTACACTCACCACAAGCTACATCAGAGTCACATCAATACAACAACATACTCAAACATCATACAAGAGAGCAGGGTCCGACTACGGACGAAATAAAACGATAAAATGACATCCATCCTTGCCATCCCAGGCTGCCGCCTGGAACCTATCCTAGATTGATGAAGAAGAAGAACTCCAAATCAAACAAGCTACACTCTCACGTCAAATCATCGCATTACCTGTACCTGCAACTATTGTTGTAGTAATCTGTGAGCCACAGGGACTCAGCAATCTCATTTCCAAGGGTATCAAGACTATTAAAGCATAATGCGTGAGGTATGGTTAAGTGGTGAGGCTGTAGCAAGCGGCTAAGCATTTATTTGAGTGGCTAACTTACGAATACAGAAAATAAAGTATGGTGGTCTACGCATAACAGACGTGAACTAGCAATGATCACTAACTGATCCTGAACACCTACTTACGTCAAACATAACCCCACCGTGTACTCTTTCGGATAAGAACTCACGAGAAGAGACAGTCATGGTTACGCACACAATTGGTGTATTTTATTAGAGTTTACTTCAAGTTTGCTATGACCGGGTGTTAAACAAAATATCCAAGTTTTCCACATAACCGCGGGCACGGCTTCTCGAAAAGATTTAACCCTGTAGGGGTGCTCCAACTCATCCATCACAAATTAACCACACGCAGCGGGAATAACCTCAACCATGGATCTCGTGATCTTCCTAGGCAATTCCAAAGGAAATCCGACACCTCGAGATAGCTCGAAGAATATCAGAGTTCCTCACTCAAGACATTCGAGAAAGGTAAAACAAATCCAGCAAGGCCTCCCGACGTGTCGACGATCCCAATAGGATCCGCGTATCTCGTTCTCAGGACATGGCAGATAAGCTAGTGTATGGTGGCCTGATAGAAATCTCCCGAGTTGCCCTGGGTTGGCCCCAAACAGTGCTCTAGTTTGGACCAACACTCATGAGGAGCACTAGCCCAGTTTGTTGATTAATTATCCGCGGGTGCCGGTGGGTCCCTATGCAATTTTATTAGTTATTAGGAAAATGTAGAACCAATGTTGGGCCTTGCCAGACAAGCTTTATCCTAAAATGAAAATCAAGGGGGTCCCTATAACAACCCCGAGCATGTTAGGAGCGCTCAATTATGGAACATAACACCGGCTCACAAGTAACTAGGGTCGGCAAGAGTGGAACAAAACACCGAGCAAAAGACCAAGCCTTCCACCTTTACCAAGTATAAATGTGCATTAAATTAAATAACAGCAATATTGTGATATAACAAAAGAATGTCCATGTCGACACATGGAAGCAATTGCACTGCAGCTAGAAACGCTATAAGAAGGGCTGAGCAAGCTGTAACATAGCCAAACAACGGTTTGTTGGGATGTGGAAGGGTTAGAGGCTTTTCATGGCAATATTGGGAGGCTTGACAAACAAGTGGTAGGTAGCGAGACATAGCGATAAAAACGAGACATCTAGCATGGCAATGATAGTAGTGGTATCCAGGGAAATGTGTCATCTTGCCTGAGATCCCGCTCGGAAGAAGAACGAATCCATGAAGAGGACGATCCAACGTGGTCGAACAAATCCTCACACTCCGAACGCTTTCGGAACTCTATCGAGAAGAAGCAATCCGGAAACAAACAATCAACACAAGATACACCACAACATATGCAGGACATGATCCACAAGAAAATATGATGCATGTCTGGTTTAATATGCAACGCATGACATGGCATGGCAAGAACAACAAACAACTACTACACATTAAAGTGAAGCTCAATATGCAACGAGTTGCATATTGACGAAAGTCCTTGTTCGAATTATTTAGTTCATTCCCGTTTAGGTACACATCAATGTTAAATGTTTTTAGGCATGGCAAGAGGTGAAGCATAAGTAAACTACACTATTTAGGCATCTTAAATGAGGTCGGAAACAACTTATAATATTTCCGAAATGACCTCATATGTTAATTTAGAAATTGGTCCAAATCTGTAATAATCATATTTTATATTTGTTAAACAACATAATTAATTATACCATGCAATTCTACATGTCATTCTAGTCGATTTACATATATGGAACATCTCAAACAGAGCTACGACCTAAAAGATATGAGCAACACAAGATGCACATGTCAAGAATGCAAATGCATGGAAAATACAATCACAAACATTTCAAATCATGAATGCACCAAGTTATTATGAAACAACATGAGATTCTAAGCAAGTCTCATATGCAACATGTTCAAAACGGAGCTACGGTTCAACAAATACAACCAACACAAGTTTTAGTTGAAATCTGCCCAAAACAGCAACTTAGCATTTTGCACGCATGAAAACAACAAGTCACAAGATTCTAACATGCACAAACTAAGCATGGGGCAGCAGCATATAACACACACTTCATTTCATCTCGGCATATCATATTCAAAACATGCATGGATCACATGGTAGGAAGCTCACAAGGTAGCTACTTGAAAACAGTTTCAGACTTAGTGAAAATAACAGTTTTGGACAGTGCAGTTTTTATCACGAAGGCATATTGACAGCAGTGAAACTATATGCTACAGGTCATATTATGGCATGAAACTTAACAGCATACTAAAGGACATTATCTACTACAAATAACTCCATTACACCAACCCCAAAGGAGTTCTACATCACTAGCAAAACACATGGCAAGACAACAACTAAATATTACATATTCCATTTTGGACCCTCAAAACAGCAGTATTTTATAGCAAGTTGACAATAAGAAAACAACACCTAAACATGCATTTCTATGGCAAGCAAAATGACCAGGTGTTAGGACACATATCAAAGGGCACATCTCATGTTCAAAATTATTTCATATCATGCATGTGTTAAATCACACGAAAATAACAAAAGGGTATCACAGCAAAATGACATGCAACAAAAATGCTCACATGACAAAACTAAATGCACAGATAAATTCTATGGATTTTCTACCCCGAAAACATATATAATATGCATAGGTTCATGTGGAAAAATAAATCACAATTAATTATGCAAGTATTTGGCCTAATCATCTACTAGCAATCATAAATGCAAGTTAAATGCCACTATTTCAATAAATAGGTTTTTCATGCATGAAAATGCGATGCCGATAATATGAACATTTTAATATATTGTTTTTCTTAATTCCGATGCACGTCAAGTAATCATGCGTAATGCAAAATCATGACAATTATGCAAAATAGCAGAAAATGGCATGCTAAATATTTTAAGCATGGATGATATTGGGATATTGATAACCTACGCGAAATTCTACACATTTTACATATAGCAAAAGTTTTAATCTGGTGCACGGTTTATTAATTATGACATAATACAAATATGCCTAAACCAGACAAGGATGCATGATAACTATATGGTGCTCGGGCGGGGAATAGGCGGCGCTCACCATGGTCTCATGGAGCTGGAGCTGGGCCGAAGGGGAGGCGAGGTTGCTGGGCCGGCCCACGCGCTAGCGAGGCGTCGATCTCCTCCCGCTCGTTCACGAGCGGAGCAAGGCCATGGCGCTGGCCACGGCGAGGGGCGGCACTGGCGGGTGCGGGAAGGCACGGGGGTGGTCGGGATCGGGCCGGGGGCGACCAGTTCCGGCGATCCCCGGCCAGATCTGGGCAGTGCGGTGGAGGTCCGGCGGCGGGGCTGAGGAATCCGGCGACCTCCTTGGTGGGCTGCACCTGCAGCACGAGGAAGAGAGAGCGAGAGGTGAGAGGAAGGATAAGGAGAGGAGGAAGAGAAGCAAGGAAGGGAGGCTCGGCTCCGGCGGCGGCAGCTCCGGCGAGGGGCGGCCGGTGGGGCTACTCGGGTGAGGAGCTCAGGGGCGGGACTGTGGGCTGCTCTGCGGTCGCCGGACACGTCCGGTTTGGTCGCCGAACATGTCCGGTAGGTGGGATTTTGGGCGATTTCCAGCCTCTAGATCGCGAACCGAGGGCCGAAAACGGGCAGATGGTTGGGGCTGCGGGATCTGGAGGAGGAGGGCTAGAAGGTGGGGTTTTCTGGGGGGTGGCTACAATTTGGCAAGGGGGAAACCCTAGGGAGTGAGGGGCTCTCTCCATGGGGTTTATATAGGGAAGGCACTAGGGTTGGGGGTTGGACCTCGTCCGTCCGATCGCGATCCGATGACCACGAACGGAGGAAGGGGCTAGGTTGGGCTAGCAGGCTGTATAGAGGGCCTTGGGAGAGATGATAGGGAAATTTGGTGGCCCGTGACACGAGGGTTTTTAAACACCAAAAATGTCCAACGAATAACCGATGACCGCACTGCTACGACTGACCGACGGGGTATCAAACAAACTCGGAATGCGACGAAATTCGATAGGCGGTCTACCTATACTATAATAAGACCGCACGCCAGGTTTCGACCCAATCCAAGAATATTTTTAGCGCGCCTTAAAAACGGGTTTTTAAACGATGTCGCGGGCGCGTGCGTGTGCGGTTGGTCTCGAAACGGTCGACGACACGAACGGTGAGAACCGGCAACTACGAACGGATGCATGTTTGAAAACGAGTGACGATGCTATGCAGATGATGCGAATGCTGCAATTATGAATGCGACAACCAGACGAACATAGACGAGAATGGAAATAAAAGGGGAATCTTCTGGAATCTTCTGGAGCGTTGGTCCCGGGCTGTTACAACTCCCCTCCACTACACGAGGATCTTGTCTTGAGATATAGAATAAGAAGGGGGAAGAGAAAGAGCAAAAGGTAAAACTTAGTTGCTTCTTTGATAAACGAGTGAAACCAATGAAACATGATGGTTGGAAAGAGATGAAGAACGACACAAGGAACAAGCAAGAATTCACAAGAAATTTTGGCAGCACTTCGGTAGGATAGAGAGGAAAAATTAGATATGATGGAAAGAAATTGACAAAGATACACCAAGCTTCAGTTGGATTAGAATCAAAACTTCATAAGATGGAAGGATCATGAAAACATTTGACAACACTCCGGTTAAATGAATAAGCAAAGAAAGAACATGATCTTGACAAAGCAAGATAATAGATTGAAGATAGCAACATCACAAGGCCTCCGGAAGAAAAGAATATAAACTAGATCTTTGGCCAGAAGAGAACGGAGAAGAACATGACAACTCCTACTACAAATGGATTGAAAGCATATTTAGCCAGAAGAGATTGAACGGAGTTGTTGGAACACCAACAACAAAAAGAACAAGCTTATTGTGGACTAATGGAGAACATCTCAAAATTATGAGGTGACAACCTACCACAATAGAAACAATTGATTGATTGAGAGCAACAAGATATGCAAAACTTCTTTCACCAAGAAGAGGAGGAGAAAACTTGGATCATTTATGACACCATGATAACAACAATCCTTAGGAAATGCTTTAGGTGAAATCCAACCCAACATAACTCTGAGAATACAAGATGCGTTTACTTATCTCATTCTTGACAATTTCCTTCGAGACTCCTCATAACCAAGAATTTAATAACACCATCTCAAAAGACAATGGAGAAGGAATTGAACTTAGAAATCCAAGAGAAAGAACACTTGAGCACCTGCAACAAGAATCTTAAGAACACTTGAAAATGAAAGAAATCTTGAAGAACCACCATGAAGAACCTCCGGAAGACTCTCAAACGAAAGGATGATAGAAAGAATTGAAGGATGCAAAAAGAATAAGATTGAGGCCTTGCTATGAATTGGATGAAGCTTAGCGACAAGATACTTGAGAAAAACTAGGAACTCCAGAAAAGAAAGATGACCACTTGGGATAAGGAATTTGATATCATGAACACTCTGGAAGAAGGATTTAGATCACTTGGATGAAACAAGAATAAGATTTACGATATGCCTATCCTTCATGAAGTTAAATTGATGACAAGCAACGGATTTCACACACCACTAATTCTTCTTGCAAAGAATTGAAGAGAGAAACAAATCACAAACTTGAAGAAGTCTTGAACGAGAACACCGGAAAGAATTCACAAACAAATGAGGATACAACGATTGAGAAGATACATGGGAACAAAGAGATCATGATCCACCTAATGGAAAACTTGAACGAAGCATCGGAATAATTGATACAATCGAAGGAACAAAAATTGAGAAGAATTTGAGAATGAAAGCTGAAAGCTAAGAACGAATAAATCTTCTAAAATGATGGCCTTCGGAGGATCAAGAATTGAAAACAATTCTAAAAGCACCGAATAGATATGGGAGAAATAACTCATGACTGGAGACAATTTGAGATGATAGCAAAAGCTGAAACCCCGCCCTTGAAAAGAACGCACGAGATTTAAGAGAAACTCTCCTTCGGATTTCCATGATGAGAATGAAGACGAGAACACCACCAAGAATTACTGAGACACTCCAGAAGAAAGAATAAGGAAAGGTTTAGCGAACAATGAAAATGATTTAGAAGCGATCTTCGAGAAGGCACATGACTGATGAAATTCATTCTTACGTCATATCAAAAGAACTTGAGAACATCTCTGGAAAGATTAGAAGAGTCAGGTAGGATCCTGGGAAAAACCTGTGGATTATGGGCCCACTCAAAAGAAACCACCGTTGAGACAATTGATTAAAAGAGAGATTGCACCGGTACAAATTAAGAACTTGATGATATGAAACCCTTGAAATAATTAAGAGGACAAGAATGAAAATGAATGTCTTCTGAGATATCTTCAACACTCCGGATAGAACAGAGAGAGACGAATAAACAAGAGACGCTTGGAAAAGAAATTCTAACATGGAAACCATTGAACGAATGAGAAAGGATAAGATGAGCACCGAAGCTTGAATTGAGTCCACCAGGAAAGAATAACAACAAGAACAAAGAATATGAGGATAGATCTTGAAATTGAAACTCCTGAGAATATTCACAAAGAATCACCGGAAACAAGATAAATGAAAAGATAGCGGAAGCATTACATGAATAGAAAGACACTTGGATGAGAATTTAATCATTGAAGAAAATGGGTGGGAGGCGAGAAAACAAAGAAAACATGGAACATATGACACAACTCCGGAACGAAATATGAGGATTGATCTTGTAATATTGGAGATGTTAGAATTATCTTGAAGAGAAGCACACCGGTAGAAAAAGAATTGATATGATAACTTGATTGATGAAAAGAATTAGCATTCCCGCAGAAATATGAGAACACTATTTAGCAAGATATGAAATCACCACTTGACATCGAAGCAACTCGAATTACCATTTCGAAAACAAAACAAAGGATGAGACTTATTAAACAAGCCAGAACAAATACATACCCACTATGTACTTGTTGGAAAGATAATCCTAGGTACCTACTTGACTTCCCACCTAAGAACTTCCAAAAACTTTCTGGTTATGCAATCCGGTGTGGGGGATAAAAGGAGGAAATATCTCACACAACTAGCAAACCTACACCCCAACTGTATCCATCCTTCAACACATAACCAGAGGCTTTCGCAAATTCATCTAACTCGAATCCTCGAACTCACAACGATACTAAACCATGGTGGTACCCCAGATGCCTCCCCAGTACTGGGTGACTCTGACCTTATCTCACCACGATGAGTATTGAAGCAATTTCGAACATCCTCCATCCTGAGATACTAAGAAAACTGAATGATAACGATGTGCCAAGAATCCCCTGGAGCTCAACTCCCCGGAAGAAATCAAGTCAGACAGGAGGCACCAAGACAGAACTCCGTCACATTGGCATCATATAGTTTCCAAAATACCCACGTGACCCTAAAAAATTTTTGAGCGAGAAGAGGAGTAGAATCAAAATTCCTAAGTCGAATACCTCACCAGAGCATAGAACATGAGTAAAAAGAATCCTACTCTCCGATATAACTAGACTCAAAATAGTTTTTTACTAGACTTGACTCAGCCAAGTTCGATCAATCAAGGGGGATCCTAGGTCGGTACAGGCTTTGATACCAACTTGTCACGCCCAAGATGCAGTCCTATCCTTATTTCGGCATGGGGGCCTCGACAAGGATAGAAGCGCATCTCGTCGTGTTGCAAGAATGGATATCATTACAAGTACATGTACAGAAGAGATGAGTATATGGAATTGGCTTACACTCGCCACAAGCTACATCAGAGTCACATCAATACAACAACATACTCAAACATCATACAGAAGAGCAGGGTCCGACTACGGACGAAATCAAACGACAAAATGACATCCATCCTTGCCATCCCAGGCTGCCGCCTGGAACCCATCCTAGATTGGTGAAGAAGAAGAACTCCAAATCAAACAAGCAACGCTCTCACGTCAAATCATCACATTACCTGTACCTGCAACTGTTGTTGTAGTAATCTATGAGCCACAGGGACTCAACAATCTCATTTCCAAGGGTATCAAGACTATTAAAGCTTAATGGGTGAGGTATGGTTAAGTGGTGAGGCTGTAGCAAGCGGCTAAGCATTTATTTGAGTGGCTAAATTACGAATACAGAAAATAAAGTATGGTGGCCTACGCATAACGGACGTGAACTAGCAATGATCACTAACTGATCCTGAACACCTACTTACGTCAAACATAACCCCATCGTGTTCTCTTTCGGATAAGAACTCATGAGAATAGACAGTCACGGTTACACACACAATTGGTGTATTTTATTAGAGTTTACTTCAAGTTTTCTATGACCGGGTGTCAAACAAAATATCCAAGTTTGCCACATAACCACGGGCACGGCTTCTCGAAAAGATTTAACCCTGTAGGGGTGCTCCAACTCATCCATCACAAATTAACCACACGCAGCGGGAATAACCTCAACCACGGATCTCGTGATCTTCCTAGGCAATTCCAAAGGAAATCCGACACCTCGAGATAGCCCGAAGAAGATTAGAGTTCCTCACTCAAGACATTCGAGAAAGGTAAAACAAATCCAGCAAGGCCTCCCGATGTGTCGACGATCCCGATAGGAGCCGCATATCTCGTTCTCAGGACACGGCGGATAAGCTAGTGTACGGTGGCCTAATAGAAATCTCTTGAGTTGCCCCGGGTTGGCCCCATACAGTGCTCTAGTTTGGACTAATACTCATGAGGAGCACTGGCCTGGGTTGTTGATTAATTATCCACGGGTGCCGGTGGGTCCCTATGCAATTTTATTAGTTATTAGGCAAATGTAGTACCAATGTTGGGCCTTGCCAGACAAGCTTTATCCTAAAACGAAAATCAAGGGGGTCCCATGACAACCCCGAGCTTGTTATTAGCGCTCAGTTATGGAACATAACACCGGTTCACAAGTAACTAGGGGCGGCAAGAGTGGAACAAAACACCGAGCAAAAGGCCAAGCCTTCCACCTTTACCAAGTATATATGTGCATTAAATTAAATAGCAGCAATATTGTGATATAACAAAAGAATGTAAATGTCGACACATGGAAGCAATTGCACCTGCAGCTAGAAAAGCTATAAGAAGGGCTGAGCAAGCGGTAACATAGCCAAACAACGGTTTGCTGGGATGTGGACGAGTTAGAGGCTTTTCATGGCAATGTTGGGAGGCTTGACAGACAAGTGGTAGGTAGCGAGACATAGCGATAAAAACGAGACATCTAGCATGGCAATGATAGTAGTGGTATCCAGGGAAATGTGTCATCTTGCCTGAGATCCCGCTCGGAAGAAGAACGAATCCATGAAGAAGACGATCCAACGTGGTTGAATGAATCCTCACACTCCGAACGCTTTCGGAACTCTATCGAGAAGAAGCAATCCGGAAATAAACAATCAATATAAGATACACCACAACATATGCATGACATGATGCGCAAGCAAATATGATGCATGTCCGGTTTAATATGCAACGCATGACATGGCATGGCAAGTACAACAAACAACTACTACACATTAAAGTGAAGCTCAATATGCAACGAGTTGCATATTGACAAAACTCCACGTTCGAATTATTTAGTTCATTCCCGTTTAGGTACACATCAATGTTAAATGTTGTTAGGCATGGCAAGAGGTGAAGCATAAGTAAACTACATTATTTAGGCATCTTAAATGAGGTCGGAAACAACTTATAGTATTTCTAAAATGACCTCATATGTTAATTTCGAAATTGGTCCAGATCTGAACTAATCATATTTTATATTTTTTAAACAACATAATTAATTATACCATGCAATTCTAAATTTCATTCTAGTCGATTTACATATATGGAACATCTCAAATGGAGCTATGACCTAAAAGATATGAGCAACACAAGATGCATATATAATGAATGCAAATGCATGGAAAATACAATCACAAACATTTCAAATCATGAATGCAGCAAGTTATTATGAAACTACATGAGATTCTAAGCAAGTCTCATATGGAACATGTTCAAAATGAAGCTACGGTTCAACAAATACAACCAACACAAGTTTTAGTTGAAATCTGCCCCAAAACAGCAACTTAGCATTTTGCACGCATGAAAACAACAAGTTGCAAGATTCTAACATGCACAAACTAAGCATGAGGCAGCAGCATATAACACACACTTCATTTCATCTCCACATATCGTATTCAAAACATGCATGGATCGCATGGTAGGAAGCTCACAAGGTAGCTACTTGAAAACAGTTTCAGACTTAGTGAAAATAACAGTTTTTGACAGTGCAGTTTTTATCACGAAGGCATATTGACAGCAGTGAAACTATATGCTATAGGTCATATTATGGCATGCAACTTAACATCATACTAAAGGACATTATCTACTACAAATAACTCCATTACACCAACCCCAAAGGAGTTCTAGATCACTAGCAAAACACTTGGCAAGACAACAACAAATTATTAAAGATTCCAGATTTAGAAATATTTTGGATCCTCAAAACAAGAATATTTTATAGCAAGTTGACAACAAGAAAACAACACCTAAACATGCATTTCTATGGCAAGCAAAATGACCAGGTGCTAGGACACATATCAAAGGGCACATCTCATGTTCAAAATTATTTCATATCATGCATGTGTTAAATCACACGAAAATAACAAAAGGGCATCATGGCAAAATGACATGCAAAAAAAATGCTCACATGACAAAACTAAATGCACAGATAAATTCTATGGATTTTCTACCCCGAAAACATATATAGTATGCATAGGTTCACGTGGAAAAATAAATCACAATTAATTATGCAAGTATTTGGCCTAATCATCTACTAGCAATCATAAATGCAAGTTAAATATAAATATTTCAATAAACAGGTTTTTCATGCATGAAAATGCAATGCCGATAATATGAACATTTTAATATATGGTTTTTCTTAATTCCGATGCACGTCAAGTAATCATGCGTAATGCAAAATCATGACAATTATGCAAAATAGCAGAAAATGGCATGCTGAATATTTTAAGAATGGATGATATGGGGATATTGATAAGCAACGCGAAATTCTACACATTTTACATATAGCAAAAGTTTTAATCTGATGCACGGTTTATTAATTATGACATAATACAAATATGCCTAAACCAGACAAGGATGCATGATAAATATATGGCGCTCGGGCGGGGAATAGGCGGCGCTCACCATGGCCTCATGGGCCGACTAGAGCTGGGCCGAAGGGGAGAGGAGGCTACTGGGCCGGCCCATGCGCTAGCGAGGCCTGGCGCCGGCGAGGCGTCGGTCTCCTCCCGCTCGTTCCCGAGTGGAGCGAGGCCATGGCGTTGGCCATGGCGAGGGGCGGCACTGGCGGGCGCGGGAAGGCACGGGGGTGGCCGGGATCTGGCCAGGGTCGACCGGATCCGGCAATCCCCGGCCGGATCTGGGCGGTGCGGTGGAGGTCCGGCGGCGGGGCTGCACAAACCGGTGACCTCCATGGCAGGCTGCACCTGCAGCACGAGGAAGAGAGAGAGAGGTGAGAGGAAGGAGAAGGAGAGGAGGAAGAGAAGGGAGAGAGGGAGGCCCGACTCCGGTGGCGGTAGCTCCAATGAGGGGCGACCGGTGGGGCTGCTCGGGCGCGGGACTGCAGGCTGCTCTGCGGTTGCTGGACACGTCCGGGTTGGCCGACGGACATGTCCGGTAGGTGGGATTTTGGGCGATTTTCAGCCTCTAGATCGCGATCCGAGGGCCAAAACGGGCAGATGGTTGGGGTTGCGTGATCTGGAGGAGGAGTGCTAGCAGGTGGGGTTTTCTAGGGGGGTGGCTGCAATTTGGCAAGGGCGGAAACCCTAGGGAGTGAGGGGCTCTCTCCATGGGGTTTACATAGGGAAGGCACTAGGGTTGGGGGTTGGACCTCGTCCGTCCGATCGCGATCCGACAACCACGAACGGAGGAAGGGGCTAGATTGGGCTAGTGGGCTGTGTAGAGGGCCTTGGGAGAGATGAGAGGGAAGGTTGGTGGACCGTGACACGAGGGTTTTAAACACCGAAAACGTCCGACGAATAACTGATGACCGCACTGCTACGACTAACCGACGGGGTATCAAACGAACTCGGAATGCGACGAAATTCGACAGGCGATCTACCTACACTATAATAAGACCGCATGCCAGGTTTCGACCCAATCCAAGAATATTTTTAGCATGCCTTAAAAATGTTTTTTTAAATGATGTCGCGGGCGCGTGCGTGTGCGGCTGGTCTCAAAACGGTCGACGACACAAACGGTGAGAACCGGCAACTAGGAATAGATGCAAGTTTGTAAACGAGTGACGATGCTATGCAGATGATGCGAATGATGCGATTATGAATGCGACAACCAGACGAACATAGACGAGAATGGAAATAGAAGGGGAATCTTCTGGAGCGTCGGTCCCGGGCTGTTACAATAGGGGATCACAACATTTTTCGAGGGTAGAGTATTCAACCCAAATTTATTGATTTGACACAAGGGGAGCCAAAGAATATTCTCAAGTATTAGCAGCCGAGTTGTCAATTCAACCACACCTTGAAGACTTAATATCTACAACAAAGTATTCAGTAGCAAAGTAGTATGGAAGTAACAGTAACAGCGGCAAAAGGGATAGTAGCAGTTTTGTAGCGTTTGTAACAGTAGCAACGGAGAAGTAACTTAGCAAAGATTAATATGTGAAAAGCTCGTAGGCAATGGATCAGTGATGGATAATTATGTCGGATGGCATTCATCATGCAACACTTATAACATAGGGTGACACAGAACTAGCTCCAATTCATCAATGTAATGTAGGCATGTATTCCATATATAGTCATACGTGCTTATGGAAAAGAACTTGCATGACATCTTTTGTCCTACCCTCCCATGGCAGTGGGATCCTATTGGAAACTAAGGGATATTAAGGCCTCCTTTTAATAGATAACCGGACGAAAGCATTAGCACTTAGTGAATACATGTACTCCTCAAACTATGGTAATTACCGGAAAGAATCCCAGTTATTGTCACCCTGGGGGATGCAGATCATAACTCGTAATAGGTGTCTATACTTGCAAGATAGGATCAAGAACACATATATATATTCATGAAAACATAATAGGTTCAGATCTGAAATCATGGCACTCAGGCCCTAGTGACAAGCATTAAGCCTAGCAAAGTCATAGCAACATCAATCTCAGGACATAGTGGATACTAGGGATCAAACCCTAACAAAACTAACTCGATTACATGATAAATCTCATCCAACCCATCACCGACGAGCAAGCCTATGATGATATTACTCACGAACGGTGGAGAGCATCATGGAATTGGTGATGAAGGCTGGTTGGTGATGAGGAAGGCATCGATTTCCCCTCTTCGGAGTCCAAAACGGACTCCAGATCTGGTCTCTCGAGGAAGAAAAGGAGATGGCGGCGGCCCCGTATCATGAAACGCGATGAACTCTTCTATTCTATTTTTTTCTCCCCCAATAGGAATGTATAGAAGTGGAAACAAGGTCAGAGGAGCGTTCGGGGGCCCACAAGCCATAGGGGCGCGCCCTAGGGGGTGGGCGCGCCCACCGGGCTTGTGGCCAGGTGGTGGGCCCCCTGTAGTTGTTTCTTACGCCAATATTTTTTATTAATTCCAAAAATATTCTCTGTAAATTTTCAGGTTAATCCAAGAACTTTTATTTCTGCACAAAAATAACACCAAGGCAATTCTACTTAAAACAATGTTAGTCCGGGTTAGTTCCATTCAAATCATGCAAATTAGAGTCCAAAAAGGGCAAAAGAGTTTGGAAAAGTAGATACGTTGGAGACGTATCAGCCGCACGAGATCCATCCACGGATCTAGAGGGTACTCCCCCAATAGACGAGACAGATACCAGCCCAGGCTCGACCTCGACAACAAAGGTCGGGAACAAAACCGGGCCAGATTAGGCGCCGACTACCATAGGGACGTAGCCCGGGTTAGAGGTGTTGCCCACCCACTGTGCTTCACCAATGAGGTGATGCAACATTAGTTCTCGAAAGGGTTTAAACCCGTGAACATAGAGCAAGACGATGGGATGACATACCCAGCTGTGTGGATCGAGGATTTCCTCCTCCACATCCACATGGCATGGGGAGATGATCTCCACGCCATCAAATATCGGCCCCTAAAACTCAAAGGGCCAGCTTGACACTCGCTAATAAGTCTCCCCGAGAATTCAATCAGCTGCTGGGAGGATCTCAAGGACGCATTCCGATCTAACTTCTAGGGTACCTATGTACGGCCGCTGGACTCCTCCGACCTAAGCAACGTCGTCCAGAAGGAAGGAGAGTCAGCCCGACAATTCTGGAATCCGTTCTTGACCAAGAAAAACCAGATCGTTGATTGCCTAGATGCCAAGGCAATAGCCTCTTTCAGGCAAAATATTCGGGACGAATGGCTAGCTCGCCAGCTTGGTCAGGACAAGCCTAGGACCATGTCCGCCCTTACATAACTCATGACCCGCTTTTGTGCATCGAGGATAACTGGCTAGCTAGACGAAGCCACAACCCCGAAGACCCCGGCACCTCCGAAGTCCAGGATGGAAACGGGAAACCACGACGCAACAAAAGTAAATGCTGGCACAACAACGGTGATGTCGATGACATGGCCGTTAACGTCGATTTCCGCAACCCCCGATCCGGTCAGCGGAAGAAGTCTTCTAAAGGCAATCGTGAGGGACCTACCCCGCTGGACAAAATCATGGACATGCCTAGCCAGATCCATGGCACCCCAGACAAGCCTGCCACCCACACCAACCATAACTATTGGGTGTTCAAATAAACTGGCAAACTTGCAGCCGAAGAGCAAGGCAAAGGCCCACGCAACAAGGATGATGACGAGCCCCACGGTCCGAGCAATGGAGGACAGAAGCAGTTCCCTTCAGAGGTAAAGACTGTGAACATGATATATGCCACTCACATACCCAAAAAGGAGAGGAAGATCACCCTCCGAGAGGTCAACGTCGTAGAGCCTGTAGCCCCAAAGTATAACCCATGGTCGGCGTACCCGATCACCTTTGATCGACGAGACCATCTGACCATTATCCATCATCGGGGTTAGGCGGCCCTTGTCCTAGACCCCATCATCAATGGGTATTACCTCACTAAACTCCTAATGGACGGAGGAAGTAGCCTCAGTCTGATTTACTCAGACACGGTGAAAAAGATGGGTATAGATCCATCAAGGATCAAACCTAGCAACACTACCTTTAAAGGAGTGATCCCATGCATCGAAGCCCGGTGCACGGGCTCTGTGAGCCTGTAAGTAGTGTTTGATTCGCTCGACAACTTCCACAGCAAGAACTTGATCTTCGACATTGTCCCTTTCCGCAGCGGTTATCACGCCCTACTAGGCCGCACAGCGTTCGCTCGCTTTAATGTCGTCCCACACTACTCATACCTCAAGCTGAAGATGCCCGGGCCCAAGGGGGTCATTGCTGTCAATGACAATACAGAGCGTTCCCTCTGAATTGAGGAACACGCATTGGCCCTGGGCCAAATTCCATTACGTTGACAAGCAGCCAACACCGAAATCTGCCATAAAGGCACGTAAGGTCGACAAACAAGCTCGGTCTCAGTCCGAACTCCCGAAATCTTCTTCTCCCTAGAAATAGGGACACGCTCCCCACTGCACATCCCTAGCGCCTGTCAAACATGTGCCAAGACGACACAACTTTTCACTCAAGATTTCATGAGCAGCAGTGGGGAACAACTATCAAGGAGAAAGTGTTCGGCTAGACCGAACTACTGCCAGTACATGTCCACGGACAAACCATAGGTACCATCATGGACCTGCTAAAGTGTAAAGCTCATCCGTACTTCGACGACTTCTCAAGATCTTCTTCCCAAGGTCCGTTCGCCAGTACCAATTACCTTTAAAGAAATGCAACTCCCTGGGAGGCGCGGGAGCGGACAGGCAACAGGGCACATCAAGGACGTCAAGCCACCCATTGAATACCCCTGGTACAAACTCTCCTCTGTAAGCTTTATATTTCATCTTCAAATACCTGTAAATAGTTGCTTTATCAATATGAGTTATAAGAATTATTGAGCAAATAAAAGACCATTGTACATGGCATGTTCGCCTGTATTTTACGCTACATACTCTGATCTTCTCTTGTCAACGCTTATTACGAAACTGTTCGCTATACATTATGATGCAACCGACTAATATACCGGGGGCTTGAATTTAAAATATCTCCCTAAGCATCACCCCGACACAATTGATGGTGTGTTAAGTGTCTTGGATTTTGTTTTATATGAATTGGATCCGAACTATGTCTTGGGTCAATAGTTGGGTTTCCCGGCTCCTATGTTTGCCCTCTTACGTTCCGCTCGTTCGGCTAAAAGGGCAAAGGGAGAACCACTGCGATTGTGCTTCCAGCTCGCCTGGTCAAGCACCTTAGGGGAGAAAGCCGAAAACTGACTGTCATAGTAAGTGAGAACCGGTCTGCAAATCCGAGCATAAGTGTCATACTAAAAAATCGATGGAGATTATTCCGTGTTATACAAAGGGTTTCGTACTTATACAAACCATGTGATGTTGGCTTCAGCCTCGGTACATCCGAACATCACAAAACACTGGGGGCTAGTCATCAACATTTTTAAGCTCCTGCAGCTAAGTGAAAGCGATAAAGCATCATAGTCTGATTGCCTTGTTCCCCTCGCACTACCCCCTTCGGGCACCGATATCTCGGCTAAGGGTCACAGTGCGGAGGCTGAAACACCGATATCTACGTGGGGGCTGAAGCAGACGACTCACAACTTTCAGATAAAATGGCCACATAGGAATCAAAATAAACACTAAAACTTAAAATACATGATAAACCATGCAACATCATCATAAAGCGTTAACAGTCTCTAGACATATTACAGCGTGCACATTCATAAAATACATCCTTAGAGAATTGGCCCTCTATTGCCCGAGCACCCTCCATTACTACAGGGAAGTACTGCTTGGGGCGTCTATGCTCCTTTCCTGGAGGCGGAGGTGCCGTGGCCATCTCGGTCGGCTTGAGCTTCGTTCAGTGCATCATGGTCCATTCGAAGGCCATCCGAGCTCCCTCGATGCATGTAGAACTCTTTAAAGCATCATTTCGAGGCGCGAGATCACATAGTTTCTGCACCAAGATGAAGTAACTGCTTGGTAGTGGCTTTGTAGGCCATAGCCGGATACAGAGATCCGCCATGGCCGGCTCCGCCAGCCTGTGTAGCTCCATCATTTGCTTCATCTGCTCGATCAGAAGAGGAGAGCGCTTAGGGGCTTCAAACTGTGCTCAGAATAGCCGAGCCTCATCCTCCTTCTCCTGCAAAGCATAAAACTTGTTTGCATCCGCTAAACTCTTTTGGAGATCTGAACAGGCGCCTGAGGAATGCCACATCTGGGTGAGCAATGCGAACCTGCTATCACCAAACGCACATTGTAGTAAATACGCCTTAACATCCATGACCGCCTTGACTTGGCGGACTTCTTCAAAGAACCGCCTGTCCACCCGCTCCTTTTGGAGCTCGAATTTCAGCATGGACAAGTCGGTGGCCAGCTCTTTGCCTTTCTGCTCAAGGGCCTCGCACTTCGTGTTAGCATGCTTGAGCTCCTGCTGCACCTCCTCCACCCAGGCCTCATGCTTATCGCTCGCAGTTTTCAATGCGGGTAGTGCGGCTGCTGCTTGTTCAGCTGTCGCCTTCTCATCCGCGGCCTCCTTCTTTATCTTTTTGAGATCGGCCTTGAGGTTCTCGACCTCTGTAGCCAAAGCTGTGGAAGCAATAAATAATAATTACACCGGGTTACCAGTGTGGATCACTAACGATAGACAACCTGGATATTACAATTTGGCTTACCTTGTGCCTCATCAAACCTCTTGTTCAGGCTATCAAGCTCTTCTTCAGAGATCCTGAGCTTCCGATTTAGCTCGGCAAGCTCCATGGCATTAACGACCGCCGCCAATGATGAGGCCTACAAAAAATAAATGAATAACAGGTTATGTGTGATTCAAACCCCCGACCTGTCAAGATTATGACCCTTTGCTTGGTCCTTTTAAGGGGTTTTAGAACAATGCAGGACAAATGGTGTCTTGTACATCGTTGGTCAGTCCTGGGTATTTGACCCCTGGTAAGTTTTTTAAAACCAACCCAGGGCTCGGGGGCTACTACACATATAAACATAGCACAAACTCAATAAAATTAAAATCTTTCGGGAAAAGGGTATTAGATGGCTCACCTTAAAGCCCGTCAAGAGACCATTGAAGGCTTCTTTCAGTCTGCTATCAACGGACCGAATACCTTGCAAAACCGCACCCATAAGAGTGCGGTGATCCTCAAAGATGGAGGCACTCGATAGAGCCTCCTCCATCATGACCGGCCACAAAGTCATGGGTGGCGCCGGTGGTGACCGGCCAGGCCGATCTTGGACGGGGGATTGAGCCGGAGTAGAGTGCGCTCCAGAGATGTCCTCGGAGGGGACTGGACGTTCCTCTATCCTTCCTCCTCAGTGGCCAGGAGGGGTTCCTCCCCCTGGTCTTTGGCGGTTGAGGCATTAACCTTGGCCATGACATCAGCACCCCCGCCACCTGTGTTCGGCTCTAAAGGAGCCTGGCGCGATGACACCTCCGTGACCTCTTTTGAAACCCCTGGAGGTGTGGGGTGTGACGCACTCCCACTCTCTGCCAGATCGGCGGGTGGAGACTCCCCATCCGATAGTTGGTTGGTGGGGAGAACGCGCAGTGGGCTGCAGATTAAAAGGTATTCGTCCATTTAAAACATTAAAAGCTTCACATAAATGACTCAGGGGGTCTTCGGATTCATACCTTTGATCTGGGGGCTTGACCCTTAGGTTCCTTTGGGAAACCTTCTCAAAGTCCTCAGGCTCAGTATCAGAGTCCGAGTTGTCATCGGTGATACGTCTTGAACGTATCTATACTTTTTTATTGTTCCATGCTATTATATTATCTATTTTGGATGTTTTATATGCATTAATATGCTATTTTATATTATTTTTGGGACTAAACTATTAATC
Organism: Hordeum marinum; assembly: GCA_022496015.1. NCBI lineage: Eukaryota > Viridiplantae > Streptophyta > Magnoliopsida > Poales > Poaceae > Hordeum > Hordeum marinum. The sequence goes on along the minus strand of CM039672.1, from coordinate 373,131,267 downwards.
TAGAGCTTAGTGCGAGTTTCTGTTTTTTCCTTGTTTTTGTGTATTGCAGCTAAGGAATATTAAATGGAGTCCAAACGGAATAAAATCTTCGTGATGATTTTTTGTGGACTAGAAGACACCTACTAGGCTTGGAGTGCAAGGCAAGAGACCTGCCAGGAGGTCAAAAGCCAGGGGGTGCGACCAACCCCCTAGCCACGCCTGGCAAGCTTGTCACCTCCCTGCAGGACTCCTAACCCTAATCTTCGTCCTATAAATACCTAAATATTCCCCCAATACCAAAGAGTGCCACGAAAATACTTTTCCGCCGCCGCAACCTTCTGTTACCAAGAGATCCAATCTTGGAGCCTTTTCCGGTAATCTGCCGGAGGGGGATTCGATCACGGAAGGCATCTACATCAACTCCAATGCCCCTCCGATGATGCGTGAGGAGTTCACCACAGACCTACGGGTCCATAGCTAGTAGCTAGATGGATTCTTCTCTATCTTTGTGCTTCAATACAATGTTCTTCATGATCTTCATGGAGATTTATCCGATGTAATACTCTTTTGTAGTGTGTTTGTCGAGATCCGATGAATTGTGGGTTTATGATCAGCTTTTCTATGAATATTATTTGGTTCTTCTTTGAATTCTTATATGCTTGATTCCATATATTTGTAAGTCTCTTCGAGTTATTGGTTTCGTTTGGCCAATTAGATTGGTAATTCTTACAATGGGAGAAGTGCTTTGTTTTGGGTTCAATCTTGCGGTGCCCTCACCCAGTGACAAAGTAGGGGTAGCGGGGCACGTATTCTATTGTTTCCACCAAGGGTAACAAGGTGGGGTTTTCATCATATTGCTTGAGTTTATCCCTCTACATCATGTCATCTTACTTAATGCGTTACTCTATTCTTCATGACCTTAATACTCTAGATGCAGGTAGGAGTCGGTCGACGTGTGGAGTAATAGTAGTAGATGCAAAATCATTTCGGTCTACTTGACACAGACGTGATGCCTATATGCATAATTATTGCCTTGGATATCATCATAATTATTCTCTTTACTATCAGTTACTCGAGAGTAATTTGTTCACCCTCCGTGTTATTTTCCTTCGAGAGAGAAGCCTCTAGTGAATCCTATGGCCCCTGGGTTTACTTTCCATATTATATTTTCAGATCTATAAATCAAAAATACGAAAAATACCTTGCTTCAATTTATTTACTTTTTACCTTCCACAATCTTTTACATCTATCTCTATCAGATCTAATCCTTGCAAATAACCGTGAAGGGATTGACAACCCCTTTATAGCGTTGGGTGCATGAGTGTGATTGTTTGTGTAGGTGGATCCACTGGTAACTTTCTTGTTCCTCCTACCGGATTGATACCTTAGTTCTCAACAACTGAGGGAAATACTTATCTACTTTGCTACATCACCCTTTCCTCTTCAAGGGAAAACCAACACAAGCTCAAGAGGCAGCAAGAAGGATTTCTGGCGCTGTTGCAGGGGAGGATACACATCAAGGCTACCAAGTACCCATCACAAACACATCTCTTGCATTTAAATTATTTGCCATTTGCCTCTCATTTTCCTCTCCCACACTTCTAAAACGATTTTCAGAAAATACCAAAAAGATTTGCCTTTTTATTCACCCTTATTCCATTCGCTTTTTTGCCTTTTGTTTGCTTGTGTGCTTGATTGCTTGCTTTGTCATGATGCCTGAGAATACCAAGTTGTGTGACTTTTCCAATACTAATAATAATGATTTTATTAGTACGCCGATTGCTCCCACCACTAGTGCAGAATCTTATGAAATTAATGCTGCTTTGCTTAGTCTTGTTATGAAAGAACAATTTTCTTGCCTTCCTAGTGAAGATGCCGCATCCCATCTAAATACTTTCATTGAGTCGTGTGACATGCAAAAGAACAAAGACATGGATAATTATATTGTTAAATTGAAGCTATTTATGTTCTCACTACGAGATAGTGTAAAGATGCTTTTATTTCCATCTAAAATTTGGTTTTCATCTTTGCCTAAAAATAGTATTGATTCTTGGAATAAGTGTAAAGATGCTTTTATTTCCAAGTACTTCCCGTCCGCTAAGACCATCTCCCTTAGGAATGATATAATGAATTTTAAGAAACTTGATCATGAACATGTTGCACAATCTTGGGAGATGATGAAATTAATGATTATAAATTACCCCGTGCATGGTTTGAGTTTATGGATGATTATACAATTTTTTCATGCGGGATTGAACTTTGCATCTAGGAATATTCTAGATTCTGCCGCGGGTGGTACTTTTATGGAAATCACATTAGGATAATCTACTAAACTCCTAGATAATAGTAGGGCAAATTACTCTCAATGGCATATCAAAAGATCTCCTACTAGTAAAAAAGTGCATGCTATTGAAGAAATAAATACTTTAAGTGAAAGAATGGATGAATTGTTGAAATTGTTTGCTAGTAAGAGTTCTCCTATTGATCCTAATGATATTACTTTGTCTTATTTGATTGGAAATAATAATGAATCTATGGATGTGAATTTTGTGTGTAGGAATAATTTTGGTAATAACACGTATAGAGGTAATTTCAAACCTAGGCCGTTTCCTAGTAATTCCTCTAATAATTATGGTAATTCCCACAAAAATTCATATGGAAATTATAATAAGATGCCTACTGATTTTAAGAACAATATTAAAGAATTTATTAGTTCTCAAAAGGTTTACAATGCTTCTATTGAAGAAAAATTACTCAAGATTGATGATTTGGCTAAGAACGTTGATAGAATTTCGCTTGAGTTTGATTCTTTGAAAGTTAGATATACTCCACCCAAGCATGATATTAATGAGTCTTTAAAATCTATGAGAATTTATATGGATGAGTGTAAGGAAAGAACCGCTAGAATTCGTGCTAAGCGTGAATGGCTTGAAAAGGTGTGTTCTAGTGATAATAATAATCAAGATCTCAAAGTGATTGATGTGACTCCTATTGAATATTTTTTCCAATATAAATCTTGATAAATATGGGGATGGAGATAAGTCAACTTTAGTTAAAATCCATCCCAATGATTCGGAGTTTATGGATCTTAATGCTAAGATTGATAAAAGTGGGATTGAAGAGGTCAAAACTTTAAATAGCAATGAACCCACTCTTTTGGATTTCAAGGACTTTAATTATGATAGTTGTTCTTTGATTGATTGCATTTCCTTTTTGCAATCCAGGTTGAATTCTCCTCATGCTTATAATCAAAATAAGGCTTTTACTAAACATATCGTTGATGCTATGATGAAATCTTTTGAAGAAAAACTTGAGTTGGAAATTTCTATACCTAGAAAGATTCATGATGAGTGGCAAACTACTATTAAGATTAATATTAAATATTATGAGTTTCATGCTTTGTGTGATTTGGGTGCTAGTGTTTCCACAATTCCGAAAACTTTATGTGATGTGCTAGGTTTCCATGATCTTGATGATTGCTCTTTAAATTTGCATCTTGCGGATTCCACTATTAAGAAACCTATGGGGAGGATTAATGATGTTCTTATTGTTGCAAATAGTAATTATGTGCCCATAGATTTCATTGTTCTTGATATAGATTTCAATCCTACATGTCCTATTATTCATGGTAGACCTTTCCTTAGAACGATTGGTGCTATTATTTATATGAAAGAAGCAAACATTAGATTCCAATTTCCATTAAGGAAAGGCACGGAACACTTTCCTATAAAGAAAATAAAATTGGCTTATGAATCTATTATGAGAGCTACTTTTGGATCGCATACTAAAGATGACAATACCTAGATCTATTGCGTTATGCCTAGCTAGGGGCGTTAAACAATAGCGCTTGTTGGGAGGCAACCCAATTTTATTTTTTGTGTGTTCTTTTTTTGCTTCTGTTTTAGATTGTTTAACACATTATTAATTCTTTATTAATTGTGTTTTGGTGTTTTAATTAGTGTTTGATCCAAGTAAGACCTTTGGGATGGTCTATGATGATTGTTGATTTGATCTTGTTGAAAAATAGAAAGTTTTGTGCACAGTCCAGGAATTTTAGAATTTTTTTAGAGAGACGAATGAGTCTGAAATTTTTAAAAAAGATTGATATAAAAATTTCCTAGGTTTACCTAATGTTTAAGAATTTATGGAGTTACATAAGTATACTAAGTTTCTAGATTGCTACAGACTGTTCTGTTTTTGATAGAGTCTGTTTTCTTTTTGTTGATTACCTATTTTGATGTACCTATGGGTCGTATCGGGGGGTATGAACCATGGAAAATTTAGAATACAGTAGATATTACACCAATATAAATAAATAAATAGTTCAAAACAGTACCTGAAGTAGTGATTTATGTTTCTTATACTAACATATCTCACGAGTTTTCTGTTGAATTTTGTGTTGTGAAGTTTTCAAGTTTTGGGTAAAGATTTGATGGACTATGGAATAAGGAGTGGCAATAGCCTAAGCTTGGGGATGCCCAAGGCACCCCAAGACATATTCAAGGATGCCAAAGAGCCTAAGATTGGGGATGCCCCAGAAGGCGTCCCTTCTTTCGTCTTCAATCCATTGGTAAATTTACTTGAGGCTATATTTTTATTCACCACATGATATGTGTTTTGCTTGGAGCGTCTTGTATGATATGAGTCTTTGCTTTTTAGTTTGACACAATAATACTTTTTGCACTCAAATTTTGAGAGATACACGCACTAATCGTGAATTTATTAGAATCTATGAGCTTCACTTATATCTTTTGAGATAGGCAATTTTGCTCTAGTGCTTCACTTATATCTTTTTAGAGCACGGTGGTGTTTTGTTTCGTAGAAATAATTAAAATATCATACCTCACTTATATTTTTTGAGAGTTTTTAAAATAGCATGGTAATTGGTTTAGGTTATGAATTTAGTCCTAATATTATAGGCAGGGATATAATAAAAACATCCATATTAAGTGCATTGAGTATTATGAGAAGTTTGATTCCTTGCATAAAGTTTCCAGATATAAAGATGGTAATATTGAGGGTCATGTTAGGAAGTAATTGTGAATTGGTAGAAATACTTGTGTAAAGATTTGTGATTCCCGTAGCATGCATGTGTGGTGAACCATTATGTAAGGAAGTCGAAGCATGAATTGTTTATTGACTGTCGACCATTGTGTGAGGGTCGGGAGCACGCGATGGTTTACTCCTACCAACCTCTCCCCTAGGGGCATGCGTCTAATACTTTGCTTCGATGACTAATAGACTTTTGCAATAAGTATTTAAGTTCTTTATGACAAATTTGAGTCCATAGATTATACGCACTCTCACCCTTCCACTTTTGCTAGCCTCTCTAGTACAGCGCAACTTTTGCCGGTGCATTAAACCCACCATATATCTTTCCTCAAAACAGCCACCATACCTACCTATTATGGCATTTCCATAGCCATTCCGAGATATATTGACATGCAACTTCCACCATTCCATTTATTATGACACGCACCATCACTTTCATATTGCCTTGCATGGTCGTAAGATAGCTATCATGATGTTTTCATGACTTGTCTGTTTTTTCTGATGTCATTTGCTATGCTAGATCATTGTATATCCCGGTACACCGCTAGAGGCATTCATATAGAGTCATATTTTGTTCTAGATACCGAGTTGTAATTCTTGAGTTGTAAGTAAATAAAAGTGTGATGACCATCATTATTAGAGCATTGTCCCATGTGAGGAAAGGATGATGGGAGCTATGATTCCCTCACAAGTTGGGATGAGACTCCGGACTTTATGAAAAATAAAAGAGTCTAGCAAAGCCCAAATGAAAAAAATGAGAGAAGGGACAATGGTACTATGTTTTTCCACACTTGTGATTCAAAATAGCACCATGATCTTCATGATAAAGAGTGTCCTACTTTTTCACGTTCATATACTAGTGGGAATTTTTCATTATTTAACTTGGCTTGTATATTCCAATGATGGGCTTCCTTAAATTGCCCTGGGTCTTCATGAGCAAGCAAGTTGGATGCACACCCACTTAGTTTCCCTTTGAGCTTTCATACACTTTTAGCTCTTGTGCATTCGTTGCATGGCAATCCCGACTCACTCTCATTGATATCTATTAATGGGCATATCCATAGCCCATTGATACGCCTAGTTGATGTGAGACTATCTTCTCCTTTTTTTCTTTCTTCTTCACAACCTCCACCATATTATAGTCCACCTATAGTGCTATATTCATGGCTCACGCTCATGTATTGCGTGAGAGTTGAAAAAGTTTGAGAACATAAAAGGTGTGAAACAATTGCTTGACTTGTCATCAGGGTTGTGCATGATATAAATACTTTGTGTGGCGAAGATGGAGCATACCCAGACTATATGATATTGTAGGGATAACTTTCTTGTGCCATTATATTTTGAAGAGATACAATTGCTTCGTTAGTATGCTTGAAATAAATTTTTTATGTGAACATTAAACTTTTGTTTTGAATCTTATGGATCTGAACATTCATGCCACAATAAAGAATATTACATGGATAAATATGCTAGGTAGCATTCCACATCAAAAAAATCTATTTTTATCATTTACCTACTCGAGGACGAGCAGGAATTAAGCTTGGGGATGCTTGAAACGTCTCCAACGTATCTATAATTTTTGATTGTTCCATGCTCTTATATTATCTATTTTGGATGTTTTATATGCATTAATATGCTATTTTATATTATTTTTTGGACTAACCTATTAATCTAGAGCCTAGTGTCAGTTTATATTTTTTCCTTGTTTTTGAGTAATGCAGCTAAGGAATATTAAACAGAGTCCAAACAGAATAAAATCTTCGTGATGATTTTTTGTGGACCAGAAGACACCTACCAGGATTGGAGTGCAAGGCAAGAGACCTACGAGGAGGTCACAAGCCAGGGGACACGACCATCCCCTGGCCGCGCCTCGCAAGCTTGTCACCTCTCGACAGGACTCCTAACCCTAATCTTCGTCCTATAAATACCCAAATATCCCCCCAATACCAAAGAGAGCCACGGAAATACTTTTCCGCCACCGCAACCTTCTGTTCCCGAGAGATCCAATCCTGGAGCCTTTTCCCAAAATCTGCCGGAGGGGGATTCGATCACAGAGGGCATCTACATCAACTCCATTGCCCCTCCGATGATGCGTGAGAAGTTCACCACAGACCTACGGGTCCATAGCTAGTAGCTAATAGCTTCTTATCTCTCTCTCTCTCTTTGTGCTTCAATACCATGTTCTTCATGATCTTCATGGAGGTCTATCCGATGTAATACTCTTTTGTTGTGTGTTTGTCGAGATCCGATGAATTGTGGGTTTATGATCAGCTTATCTATGAATATTATTCGCTCCGAATTCTTATATGCATGATTTCATATATTTATAAGTCTCTTAGAGTTATTGGTTTGATTTGGCCAACTAGATTGGTAATTCTTGCAATGGGAGAAGTGCTTAGTTTTGGGTTCAATCTTGCGGTGTCCTCACCCAATGACAAGGTAGGGGTAGAGAGGCATGTATTTGTATTATTGCAACCAAGGCTAACAAGATGGGGTTTTCATCATATTGCTTGAGTTTATTGTTGGGGAATGTTGCATGGGATTTTTGTTTCCTACGCACACGCAAGATCTATCCATGGTGATGAGCATCTACGAGAGGGAGAGTGGATCTACATACCCTTGTAGATAGCTAAGCGGGAAGCGTTAAGAAACGCGGTTGATGTAGTCGAACGTCTTCGCGATCCAAATTGCCAAGCGTCCCGCGATCCCATCACCATCCATCTCGCGATCCAATCACGATACTTCATGCGATCTCATCACGATCCGTCCCGCGATCCAATCATGAATTGTCTCGCGATCTTGATCATGGTGCTTCCGATCTAGCGCTGAACGGACGACACCTCCGCGTTCAGCACATGTACAACTCGATGACGATCTCCGCCTTCTTGATCCAGCAAGAGGGAGCGGAGAGGTAGATGAGTTCTCCAACAGCGCGACGGCGTTGCGGCGATGATGGTGGAGCTATTCCAGCAGGGCTTCGCCTAAGCACTGCTGAAAACCGATCTAGAGGAGACACTTCGATCTAGAGGAGAGGTAGCACGTGGCTATTAGGGTTAGCTTTTCCCTCTAAATCCTCTAGTATATATAGGAGGGAGAGAGGGGAGGAGGCAGCCTCAAACCCTCAAGGTTTGGTCGAAATTGGAGGTGGAGGAGTCTTACTCCAATCCTATTCGGAGTAGGATTCCTCCTTTCCACTTGGAAACTCTTTCCACCTCTCCACCTTTGGATTTTTTCCTTCTCAAACCACTCCAGCCGCATGGGCCCTTAGAGGAGGCTTAGGACAGCCCACCAGGGGCTGGTTTACCTCCTCCCATAGCCCATGTAGCCTCTTGGGTCAAGACACCCCTCCCGATGGTCCCCCGGTACCCTCCCGGCACTCCCGGTACACTACCGATGAGCCCGAAACTTTTCCGGTGACCAAAACAAGACTTCCTATATATCAATATTTACCTTCGGACCATTCCAGAGCTCCTCGTGACGTCCGGGATCTCATCCGGGAGTCTGAAAAACCTTCGGTCACCACCATACATAACTCTATACTACTGAAACGTCACCGAACCTTAAGTGTGCAGACCTTGCGGGTTCGTGAACTATGTAGACATGACCGAGACACTTCTACGGCCAATAACCAATAGCGGGACCTGGATGCCCATATTGGATCCTACATATTCTACGAAGATCTTTATCGGTCGAACCTCTATGTGAAGGATTCAATTAATCCTGTATGATGTTCCCTTTGTTCTTCGGTATGTTACTTGCCCAAGATTCGATCGTCGGTATCTCCATACCTATTTCAACCTCGTTACCGGCAAGTCTCTTTACTCGTTTCCTTAATACAAGATCCTGTGGCTAAAACTTAGTCACATTGCTTGCAAGGCTTATTGTGATGTTGTATTACCGAGTAAGCCCCGAGATACCTCTCCGTTACACGGAGTAACAAATCCCAGTCTTGATCCATGCCAACCCAACAGACACCCTCGGAGATACCTGTAGAGTACTTTTATAGTCACCTAGTTACGCTGTGACGTTTTATACACACAAGGCACTCCTCCGGTGTCAATGAGTTGCATGATCTCATGGTTATAGGAACAAATACTTGACATGTAGAAAACAGTAGCAATAAACTGACACGATCATATGCTACGTTTGTAGTTTGGGTCTTGTCCATCACATCATTCTCCTAATGATGTGATCTCATTATCAAATGACATTCTCATGTCCATGGTTAGGAAACCTTAACCATCTTTGATCAACAAGCTAGTTCACTAGAGGCATACTAGGGACATGGTGTTGTCTATGTATCCACACATGTATCTGAGATTCCGATCAATACAATTCTAGCATGGATAATAAACGATTATCATGAGCAAGGAAATATGATAATAACCAATTTATTATTGCCTCTAGGGCATATTTCTAACATTTATCCCTCTACATCATCTCATCTTACTTAATGCGTTACTCTGTTCTTCATGAACTTAACACTCTAGATGTAGGCAGGAGTCGGTCGATGTGTGGAGTAATAGTAGTAGATACAGAATCATGTCGGTCTACTTGACACGGACGTGATGCCTATATGCATAATCATTGCCTTGGATATTGACATACTTATTCGCTTTTCTATCAATCGCTCGACAATAATTTGTTCACCCATCGTGTTATTTTCCTTTGAGAGAGAAGCCTCTAGTGAAACCTATGGCCCCTAGGTCTACTTTCGATATTATATTTTCAGATCTATAAATCAAAATACTAAAAGTACCTTGATGCAATTTATTTACTCTTTACTTTCCGCAATCTTTTACATATATCTCTATCAGATCTAATCCTTGCAAATAACCGTGAAGAGATTGACAACTCCTTTATAGCGTTGGGTGCAAGAGTTTGATTGTTTGTGTAGGTGCATCCATTGGTAACTTGCTTGTTCCTCCTATTGGATTGATACCTTGGTTCTCAACAACAGAGGGAAATACTTATCTACTTTACTGCATCACATTTTCCTCTTCAAGGGGAAACCAATGCAAGCTCAAGAGGCAGTAGTCGGCCAGGATTAACCTCGGCTGACACGCCCTCTTTGGGGCAGGAGGAGGTAGATCCTCCACGATAGCTGATGACGCCGGACTCTTTCTTGCAAGGGGGGAATTGCCCTCCCCCTTGTCCATGTGATGTTCCTCATGAGTAGAGGAGGCATGGGTTTCCTCGGACATAGTGTCCGGCAGGTCTCTTATGCGGGGCCCTCTATGGCTTTTTTCTTCTTCTCCTTCTTCTCTGGCACCGTGTATGGTGCCACGACGAGAATATCCGTCAAAAAATCCGACCTAGGGTCTTCGGGCTGTGGGGCCGGGCAGTTAATTCCCGCGACCTTGCTCAACCATTTCTATAAAGATAAGGGAGAGTGTGTTCAGTTCTTTGTTAGACAACAAGGCCGGAGTATTCAAACTGTATCGTACCTGGGTAGGAGGGTTATCGGCGCTTAGGCCCGAGCTCTCCTCCTCAGCTGGCCAGCTCTTCTCGGGCTTGAATAATGTCGTCCATAACTTCTGTTGGGTAGTGCGGAAGAATCCTTTCACTATAGGCTGGTCCTCAAGATGGCGGTGAAGCATGACCTGGAGCACATTAGCCAGCCCAATCTTGGCCGCAACCACCTAGGAAATGCGCTTCTGCAGTGATTTCACCTCTGCGTCTGACCACCAGACGAGGCCCTTCTTGAGCCACGAGGTTAACCTCGCAGGAGGTCCAAATATGAACTCGACAGGTGCCGCCCAGCCCTCGTCCCTTGGTTCGGTGATGTATAACCATTCCTTTTCTGAAATCTTGATTGTATCAATGAAGCTACCGGTCGACGACTTGATGCCGGGGAGCTTACTAATTACCACACCTCCGCAGTCTACGTGCTCACCTGCGACTGTCTTCGGCATGATATTGAATACCTTGAGCCACAGTCTGAAGTGCGGCTCGACCCGCAGGAAGGTTTCATAGACGAGGATGAATGCCGAAATATGCATGAAGGATTTCGGGGGAAGATCGTGGAAATCCAGCTTGTAGAAGAACATAAGGCCCCTGACGAAGGGGTGAAGCAGGTAGCCCAGTCCCCGGAGGAAATGGGGGACGAACACCACCCTCTCGCCTGGCTTGGGGGTAGGTACCACCTCGTTCGCCTTTGGAGCGCAGTGGAAGACGTTGGCAGGGAGGTTGCCTGCGAGCGTTAACTACCGAATGTCCTTGTAGGTGACCGTGGAGGCTTCCTAGTTGCCCATGGAGCCCGAACCCGACATGGCAAAGCTCGGAGGAGAAGTTGAGGAAGAACAGGATCTGAGCTCTTGGAGCTTGGGAAGATTGAGGAAGCGAGGGATGCGAATGGGAAATGTGAATAGGCCTTAGTTTTTTCCCTTTTATGAGGCATGACACCGATGAGTCTCCCTTTTACCGCGCCACAGGCTTCACCACTTCCCAAAATATCCATGTCGTTATGCACGCATGAGAAAACCATAGGCATTGATAGTATCCCGTGTGAAATGGAGCATGATCTATACATTGATGAGTCATGCCAATATAACAACGGCCTCGAATCACGAATCGAGTTTTCATAACTGGTTCAGCGGTCATGATAGGTTGTGACCCTTCATCAAAAAGGCTGACAAAGAACACTTTGACGTTTGTCCTTTGGGCTATGCAACTCATAGTGTCCGAACGAGCATATGATCGGGAAAATTACGCGTCATCGGAAGTCGGAGTAGTCTCAGCCGATCATTAAGGGGAAGAAGAACTCACCCCACAAGCCGAAGACTCTGACCACTTGGAGCTGCAAATGTTGTGACACTTGGCGTTGGGGGATAGTTCAGGAGCTACTGAGGGAGTCTTGGACTAAGGGGTCCTCAGGTTGCTGGCTTATCTCCCAATTGGCCAGCTTGGTGGGCCGCTCTCTCACTATCGAAGGAAGGGCCGGATACGCCACGACCCCGTGTTCTAGAAGGAAGTCTTGAAGGCGTGTCGTGTACTCCAAGTCAAGATGAGGAAATCGACATCTCCATCCTCGAGAGGGGACCTATCATGTGTAAACCCTAGGTACCCCCCGGTGTCTATATAAACTGAGAGGGTTTTAGATTGTAAGACAAAGAAACTCATCTACGGTTTTAGCTATTCGATCTCAAGGTAGATCAACTCTATAACCTTCATACACATCAATATAATCGAGCCGCACATAGGGTTTTACCTCCATGGGAGGGGCCGAAGCTGGGTAAACATCGTCTCGTTCGTCTCCTGTTACCATCCTAGACTCACATCTCGGGACCCCCTACCCGAGATCCGCCAATTTTGACACCAACAGCACCCCACGCGACCGTAGGAGTATTATGTTGATTTGTCATCTCAGTAAACGCCAAGGCGCCAACCAAACCGTATCCCTAAGGCCTCACGAGGCCCCAACACCTTACAAGGTATCGCCAGCCTCATAGGGACGGTGCCGGCAGTCCTCATGCCATGAGGCGCATGAGGCCCCTTGGAGCGTGACTCGGTCGACGCGGTGTCCTCACAGCGCCTGCCGCAAGTGGCCCGCGCGCTCTTGCGCCCTGCCCATCTCCTGGGCGATGAACGTCTATGGCCCCAACGCCCCCGACGTCGTGTTCCCTGCTCATGAGGGCACCTATTGTGGCATGGCCCCACGCAAACCTGGGCGCCCTCTTCGTCTCGCCGACCAGACCAGGCGCTCCCACGGTTGAAGCCCCCAAGCTTTGTTTGACGAGGGGTGCCGGGTGCGCCCTACTATGTTGGGAGGGCGCTGGTGCCAGCGGTAGGTGCAAGACCCGAGGTGTTGGCATCTACCGTGGCACCACTTGGAACGTAGGCTGCTGAGCGATGGTTTGGATTTCCCCTAGCCCTTCACTGCGTGCCCCGTAGTTGACCTCCCCGGTCAGCAAGGGGACGTCGTCACGGGCGCGTGTCTCGCGAACTCGCCTGCGCCGAGCATCTGCCGGAAGTTGGCCGCCTCTGTCACCGCCATGAGGTTGGTCACGCCCGTCTTGGCGAGGGTTGCTTTTGTGGTCATTCTCCATGCCTCCGCCATGATTATCTCCTGTTTGGCGGCTCGGGTTGTGCAATCCCTGCGCCGGTTGGTGTGCTCACGTCGAGAAGGCCCAAGCGGTCGGTGGTCCTTCATGTTGTCATGAGCGCAGAACATTCTGTTATTTCTCTCAGGGATTCTGCCATTGGGGACGGGCAGCGGTCGAAAACCGGTCACCGGGACCCTACAGAGAAGGAGTACAACACATGGCGTACCCTGCTTGGGATCCTCGGCTTCACGGTCGGGCGCGTTGTCGCACGATGGTGGAGTCGGTTCACTGGTCCAGCCCCCCGATCCTTGCGCCGAGGTCGGAGAGGGAGGTAAGGAGCTAGGGGAATCCTTGTGAGAGTGACAAGCTCGGCGATGTGGTCAGCCCAGGCATCGGAGCCCCCGTCCGTTGGGCGATGGCGAAGGAGCTCGCTTGCCATGAGCAGCACGTCCTGATGACCCACAAGTATCGGGGATCTATCGCAGTCCTTTCAATAAGTAAGAGTGTCGAACCCAACGAGGAGCAAAAGGAAATGACAAGCGGTTCCCAGTAAGGTATTATCTTCAAGCACTGAAATTATCGGTAACCGATTGTTTTGTAAAGAGATAATCTATAACGAGTAACAAGTAACAAATGTAGCAATGGTGCAGCAAGGTAGCCCAATCCTTTTTGTAGCAAAGGACAGGCCTGGACAAACTCTTATATGAAGCAAAGGGCTCCCGAGGACACATGGGAATTTCTGCCAAGCTAGTTTTCATCATGCTCATTTGATTGGCGTTCGTTACTTTGATAGTTTGATATGTGGTTGGACCGGTGCTTGGGTGTTGCCGTTACTTGGACAAACCTCCCACTTATGATTAACCTCTGTTAGAAGCATCCGCAACTATGAAAAAAGAATTAACATAAATCTAACCATAGCGTGAAACATATGGATCCAATTCAGGCCCTTACAAAGCAACACATAAACTAAGGTTTAAGCTTCTGTCACTCTAGCAACCCATCATCTACTTATTACTTCCCATTGCCTTCCCCTAGGCCCAAATAATGGTGAAGTGTCATGTAGTCGATGTTCACATAACACCACTAGAGGAGAGACAACATACATCTCATCAAAATATCGAACGAATACAAAATTCACATGATTACTTATAACAAGACTTATCCCATGTCATGAGGAACGAACGTAACTACTCACAAAGCATGTTCATGTTCATAATCAGAGGAGTATTAATTATCATAAAGGATCTGAACATATGATCTTCCACCAAGTAAACCAACTAGCATCAACTACAAGGAGTAATCAACACTACTAGCAACCCACAGGTACTAATCTGAGGTTCGAGACAAAGATCGGATACAAGAGATGAACTAAGGTTTGGAGAGGAGATGGTGCTGATGAAGATGTTGATGGATATTGAACCCCTCTCGATGAGAGGATCATTGGTGATGATGATGGCTTCGATTTCCCCCTCTGGGAGGGAAGTTTCCCCGGCAGAACAGCTCTACCAGAGCTCTAGATTGGTTCTGTCCAAGTTCCGCCTTGAGATAGTGGCACTTCGTCCCGAAAGTTTCCTTCTGATTTTTCTAGGTCAAAACCCTCAATATAGCAAAAGGTGGGCATCGGGGTCCTGCTAGGTGGGTCACAATCCCTCTAGGCACAGCCAGGGGGTGGCCGTGCCTGGCAGGCTTGTCACCTCTTGGTGGCTGATGTCTACTATGCAACCTTCTTCTTGTAGACTCGTGTTGGGCCTCCAAGCATAGAGTTTTGTAGGACAGTAGCAATTTTACCTCAAGTGGATGACCTAAGGCTTATCAATCCTTGGTAGGTGTGGGATGAATATGGTCTCTCTCAAACAACCCTGCAATCAAATAACAAAGAGTCTCTTGTGTCCCCAACACACCCAATACAATGGTAAATTGTATTGGTGCACTAGTTCGGCGAAGAGATGGTGATACAAATGTAATATGGATGGTAGATATAGGTTTTTGTAATATGAAAATACAAAAACAACAAGGTAACAAGTAACAAAAGTGAGCAAAAACGGTATTGCAATGCTTGAAAATAAGGCCTAGGGGTTCATACTTTCACTAGTGCAATTTCTCTCAACAATACTGACACAGTTGAATCATATGTAAATACCTCTCCTGCAACAAAGAGTTCATTCCAAAGTCACAAATAGTGGATAACTAACGAATAAATTATTGTAGGGTACGAAACCACCTCAAAGTTATCTTTTCTAATCAATCTTATGAGCTATCCCTATAAGTGTCACAAACAGCCCTAGAGTTCGTACTAAAACAACATCTTATGATACACATCAACCAAAACCCTAATGTCACCTAGATACTCCAATGTCATCACAAGTACCCATGGGCTTGATTATACGATACGCATCACACAATTTCAGATTCGTCATGGTCAATCCAACACAAAGAACTTCAAAGAGTGCCCCAAAGTTTCTACCGGAAAGTCAAGACAAAAACTTGTGCCAACCCCTATGCATAGATTCCCAAGGTCATGGAACCCGCAAGTTGATCACCAAAACATACATCAAGTGGATCAATAGAACATCCCATTGTCACCACAGATATCCCATCGCAAGACATACATCAAGTGTTCTCAAATCCTTAAAGACTCAATCCGATAAAAAACTTTAAAGGGAAAACTCAATTCATCATGACAAGATAGAGAGGGGAAAACTCCATATGATTAATCTATATCAATAAAGCTCGCAGTACATCAAGATCGTGCCATCTCAAGAACACAAGAGAGAGAGATCAAACACATAGCTACTAGTACATACCCTCATCCCCGAGGGTGAACTACTCCCTCCTCGTCATGGAGAGTGTCGGGATGATGAAGATAGCCTTCGGTGATGGTTTCCCCCTCGGGGAGCATGGTTTTAAATAGCAGATGGTGGGCTGGTAGCGGATTGGGTTCTACGTAGTGGAATGCGGATGGCAGGTGATATTCTGGGTGCTATGTCCGCGTTGCAGATTTATAAAAACGTTGTATTCTTGTTTATTTCACTAGAACATGAGCAAAAAGTACTGACATTTAATCTTAGTGATAGCGGTCGCTATTGTGCTCGCGCTATTGCGGACGCAATAGCGGATGCTATCTTCGCTATTTAAAACTATGCGGGCAGGGTGCCAGAACGGGCTCCCGGTTGGTTTTTCATGACTCAGGAGGCTTGCGGCGGCGGAACTCCCGATCTAGGTTTCTTTTCGAAGGTTTCTGTATTTATAGAAATTTTTGCCGTCGATCTCATGTCAAGGGGGGCCACGAGGTGGTGACAAGCCTGCTAGGCGCGGCCAAGCGGGTGGCCACGCCTGGCAGGCTTGTGACCTCCTCGTGTCTCTTCTGGCCCAACTCCAATGCTTTGGGGGTCTATTTTGGTCCCGAAACAATCATACTAAATTTTTAGCCCATTTTGAGAACTTTTATTTTTGCACAAAAAACGACACCATGGTAGTTCTGCTGAAAACAGGGTTAGTCCGGTTTAGTTCTAATAAAATCATACCAAAATCATAAAGAATTATTGTAAATATGTCATGAATACTTCATAAATTATAGATACGTTGGAGACGTATCAACATCCCCAAGCTTAATTCCTGCTCGTCCTCGAGTAGGTAAATGATAAAAGAAATAATTTATGAAGTGTGAATTCTAGCATAGTGCATAAATTTGATCAATGATAATTCCAAACACTTTTTCTAGCATCATTATCATAAATAGTAGCTCATCTCATAAACCTTCTCATGATGAAATAACAAGCTATCCACATGTTAAAGTATAGACTAACAAACTATGCTTGCAATCACCAAGAAATTGCAATTCATCTAATTTTCAGGAAGGGTCTATGTAAGAGCTTTGATTTAGCAAATTCCACATACTCAACTATCTTATAGTATTCAATGATTGCTAACACTCAAAGCATATTTTTGGAACAAATAGCATTCATCAGTTACAGAGAAATATAGAGGCTTAATATTTTGCCTCCCAACTTATTTATCATATAGATAATTGTCAACAATAACAATTCATGATCAAATATATTTGAATGGCCATATATGCTTAGATCTTTCCCCGCCACATGATGCTTGCCAACTAAAGTAAATACATGAAAGTAAAAGATAGGCCCTTCGTAGAGGGAAGCATTGATTTGCAGAGGTGCCAGAGGTCGAGTTTTTAAAACAGAGATGAATAATAATTTTGAGCGGTATGCTTTCATTATCACCATAACAACCAAGAGACCTCGATATCTTCCATGCTAGATACATCATAGGCGGTTCCCAAACAGAATGGTAAAGTTTTTACTCCCCCTCCACCAAACAATCACACTCCACGGCGAGCTGAATCCACGGGTACCGTCCATACCAAAAATATTCCTGGGGGAGCTTGTTTAATTATTTGCATTTTTTCTTTGATTTTGGGACTAGGAATACCTATTACCATCCACTTCCTCATGAATGATAGTGAATCAACACATATCGTGAGAATAACCCACCTAGCATGGAAGATACTGACAGCCCCTAGCCATTATATGAGCGATTTGAGCATACAAAACATAATATTATTTGAAGGTTTAGAGGTTGGCACATGCAAGTTTACTTTGAATGGCAGGTAAATACCGCATATAAGTAGGTATGGTGGAGTCATATGGAACAACTTTGGGTTTAAGGGTGTTTGGATGCACAAGTAGTATTTCTACTTGGTGCGGAAGTTTTGGCTAATTGATGACCCAAAAATATAGGGGATCTATCGTAGTCCTTTCGATAAGTAAGAGTGTAGAACCCAATGAGGAGCAGAAGGAAATGACAAGCGATTTCCAGTAAGGTATTCTCTGCAAGCAATGAAATTATCGGTGATAGATAGTTTATTGATAAGATAATTTGTAACAACTAACAAGTGTAGCAAAGGTGCAGGAAGGTATCCCTATCCTTTTTGTAGCAAAGGATAGGCCTGGAAAAACTCTTATATAAAGCAAAGCGCTCCCGAGGACACATGGGAATTTCTGTCAAGCTAGTTCTCATCATGCTCATTTGATTCGCATTCGTTACTTTAATAATTTGATATGGGGGTGGACCGGTGCTTGGGTGCTTCCCTTACTTAGACAAGCCTCCCACTTATGATTAACCCCTATCGCAAGCATCCACAACTACAAAACCAGAATTAAGGTAAACCTAACCATAGCATGAAAAATATGGATCCAAATCAGCCCCTTACGAAGCAACGCATAAACTAGGGTTTAAGCTTTTGTCAGTCTAGCAAACCATCATCTACTTATTACTTCCCAATGCCTTCCCCTCGGCCCAAATAATGGTGAAGTGGTATGTAGTCAACATTCCCATAACACCACTAGAGGAGAGACAACATACATATCATCAAAATATCGAACGAATACCAAATTCACATGATTACATATAACAAGACTTATCCCATGTCCTCAGGAACAAACATAACTACTCACGAAACATTTTCATGTTCAAGCTCAGAGGAGTATTAATTATCATAAAGGATCTGAACATATGATATTCCACCAAGTAAACCAACAAGCGTCAACTACAAGGAGTAATCAACACTACTAGCAACCCACATGTACCAATCTGAGGTGTTGAGACAAAGATCGGATACAAGAGGTGAACTAGGGTTTGGAGAGGAGATGGTGTTGGTGAAGATGTTGATGGAGATTGACCCCCTCTCTATGATAGGATCGTTGGTGATGACGATGACTTTGATTTCCCCCTTTGGGAGGGAAGTTTCCCCGGCAGAACAGCCCTGCCGGAGATCTAGATTGGTTCTGTCCAAGTTCCACCTCGAGACAGCGACACTTCATCCCCAAAGCTCTGTTCTAATTTTTTCCTGGTCAAAACCCTCAATATAGCAGAAGATGGGCGTCAGAGGAGCCACAGGGGCCCCACAAGCCTGGTAGGCACGGCAAGGGGGGTGGCCGCGCCTAGCAGGCTTGTGACCTGTAGGTGGACCCCCTCTGGTTAATTCTGGGGCCAGTATTTTTTATTAAATGCTAGGTGCGGCCAGAGGGTGGTCGCGCCTGGCAGGCTTGTCGCCTCCTGGTGGCCCCCCTCAGGTATCTGTTTCTCTCAGTATTTTTTATATATTCCAAAATAATTCTCCATAAATTTTCAGGACTTTTGGAGTTGGTCAGAATAGGTATCTCAGATTTTCTCCTTTTCAAGTCTAGAATTCCAGCTGTCGGCATTCTCCCTCTTCATGTAAACCTTGTAAAATAAGAGATAAAAGGCATAAGTATTGTACCATAACTTGTAATAACAGCCCATAATGCAATAAATATCAATATAAAATCATGGTGCAAAATGGACGTATCAACTCCCCCAAGCTTAGACATCGCTTGCCCTCAAGCAAAAATCGAGATTGATGAATATGTCCACATGTTATGAGATAGAGGTGTCGATAAAATAAAATACGGACATGAGGGCATCACGATCAACTTTGGAACAGCAATACTCATTGTATGATATTCTTTATACTAGAGTAACAATTCATTCACAAGATAAAGTATGAACCAAGAACTCTATTGATAACCAACTAACTATGATCTCAGTCATTGAAGCAATTGACAATTTATCATAACATTGGAAAGAGTCAATGTAAGAGCTTGTAAAGCAAATCCACATACTCAATAATCTTTTAGTCTTTCACAATTGCTAGCATTCATGCGGTACCCATGAGATCAAAGCTTCAATCGAACACATTGGAAGATAGGGACTTATAGTATTGCCTCCCAACTATTCACCGCAAGGGTGATGTCAACAATTATAACTCGTGACCACCCACATCCGAGTGGATATATGAGTCTAGATCGTTCCCCAACACATAATGCTTGCCAAGAGAGATGAAATATAGGAATTGGTGAAGACTACCATGACTCTTGCATCAAGGTAAGTTCTAAAGGGTAAAAGTAATAGATAGGCCATTCGCAGAGGGAAGCAGAGGTTTTCATGTGCTTTTGGTTTTTGGATGCACAAACTCTTAGTGCAGAGGAATGCCACATTGTATTGCCCTTTGTGATAGCAACCTTTATTATGCAGTTTGTCGCTTTTATTTCTTCACTATCACAAGTTCCTACACCGCTTATTTCCCTTACAATAAAAGATCACATATATTTAGGAGCAATTTTTATTGCCTTTTTGCACCGATGATAACTTACTTGAAGGATCTTATTCAATCCATAGGTAGGTATGGTGGACTCTCATGGCAAAACTGTGTTGAGGTGTTTGGATGCACAGTATCTCTACTTAGTGCGGAGGTTTTGGCTAATATGATATGGAAGCAAGCACTACATGTTGGAGGATCTAAAACCATATACCTTCTATCCGGAGGCAAGACAACATAACCTATTATGTCGACTTCCTTGTCCAACATCAAATTCTTGGCATGTAATATTTTAATGAGTGGTCATAATCATAAAAGATGTCCAAGATAACATATTTATATGTGAATCTATCTTTCTTTATCACTTCCTTTCAATTGAACGAATGACCAATTACTATGTTTGTTAACTCCCAACAAATTTCAATTAACATACTTTTTATATGTGAAGTCATCACTCCCCATAAGATCATTATGTATACTCTTTGCTTTTGTTATATTATTCTAAATTCGTTACTTTCAAGAGCAAAGCGATCTAGTAAGGCCCTCTCATCAAAACTAATTTTTATTATATAACTCTCAAACTTTCTTACATAAGGGGAGCAAAATAAAAAACTAAAAGGTAGATCATACTAAATTTTTTATTCTACTAGATCAAAAAAAATAAAAGGATCGAACTAGGCAAGATAAGAAAAACGAAAAAGGAAAAAGGTGTGATGTGATACGATACCGGGGCACCTCCCCAAGCTTGGCACAAGCCAATGGGAGTGCCCATACCCATGTGCTCAGGTGTCCTTCTTCAGAGGTGATGGTGTGATGTCGATGATGAGGATGGAAGCTTGTTCAATTTCCTCTTAAGCATGAAATTTTGTTCCCTCAGGTCATCTACTTCTTGCTCGAGCTTCAATATCGTTTGACATAGTTCTTCTTTACTCTCCTGCAGAAAACAAGAAGGAATAAATAGAACTTTGGGTTTTTCTTCTTGTGTTTGGGAGGCTTGATTTGCTAAACTCCACGTGCATATCTCCCAGTTGAGGTATAGGAGTCTCCTCTTCATCTGAGCTTTCTTCTCTGTACTTGTCTTCTTGTTCCTCCTCCAAGAATAATCCATAAGGATCTAGGTCCCCATAGAGCTTAGGATTGGCAAGATAATGTAATATGTAGCTCTCCTCATCAGACTGTTGGGACGACGCCTTGCTCTAAATCTGCTTCAGAAACAACTCAAAACGAAAACATGAGGTATTGTCGTGGTACGGAAGTGCAAACCTTCGGGAGATTGTATAATGAATTTTTACCAACCCGAAGGGGTGTTCTACAAGAAAACAGAGTCCGGGGGGCACACGAGGTGGTTACAAGCCCCCTAGGTGCGGCCAAGGGGGTGGCCGTGTCGTGGGGGACGAACACCTATGGGATTGGGAGAACCTCTTTCGGTTCGGTAGAGAGACGGGTGTGTGCGAAGAGTAGGACGAACAAATAGCACCGGGGATTTTTACCCAGGTACGGGCCGTTGAGAAGCATAAAACCCTACTCCTACTTTGTGTATTATGTGTGTTCTTGGGTTCTAGCTATAGGAGAGCTGTGTGTGCGATCGAGCACAGCTACTACGCGTGTGAGCTAGAAGATTGGTCAAAAGATCCCCTACTGTAACCCCCTGGGCCTCCTTTTATATGACTAAGGGGATCCCAACAGCGGCGTACAGTGCGTACATGAGGTGTACAGTGCTATAGTGCTATCGTACCTAACACTGACGGTGTAAGACAAGCACATTTAATGCTCCGTATGGTGCCTCTGACCGTCTACGAGATGGGACAGGACCCCGTTCCATCGGCACCGCTTAGCCTCCTCCATCGCCGACGCCTCGACATGTCCCTAGGTGGGGGGACACCTGGCCTCTGCACTCGCAGGACCTTGTCGGGGCTTTGCCTTGCCTGGGGGGGGGGTTTGAAGGCCATCCCGGCATGGTCTTGCCAGGGGTCTTTCCTTCGGTCTTGATCTCGACGGCTTGTTTGGATGTTCCCTGCTTCTGTATCGAGCAGCTCCCTGTCGGGCCTTGTTGTCGGAGTGGCTACTACTGCACGTGCACGAGTAAGGGGCATTGGAGAACCCAAAGACTCTAGTGCACCGATAGGAGCCCCCGGGCCTGGGCCACACACGGTGCGAGGCGTTGTTGGGCTAGGCCCAAACAGTGCACGGGCACTCGTGGCAGGAGCTTGCGGTTGCAATCATTCCACTTAATGTGCCTCCCCACGATGCTTGCGAGGCGCGCATCATGGGATACGTGCGCGGAGCGGTAGTAATTGCAGTGCGTTCGCGACGGTGTTTTGCACTGGCTAGTAAAGAGGCAGCCTCGCATCTTCCCATAAGAGGGAATCCTCAGAGGCTGTTGCCCCTTTACTCCCTGCTTTTTCCAATCCCGAACCTCTGTCGCTTCTTCCTCGAGCCCAGACCAGAGTCGTCTGTGCTTTTTCCACCGCCCCCACATTTTCCTATCCTCAGCTTTCGGTCCGGTAGCCACCATGCTGCCCAAGTTGAGAAAGGGCAAGGGAGCGAAGACTGCCATCTTGGAGAAGGATCTGGTGAAGATGCGGGAGGAGCGCGTTGTCTTCCCCCCGGTGCTTGACATGAAAGGCCTGAAGATGCGGTACTAGAGCATTTGGGCGAAGGGCACGGAAGCTCATCCCGCCACTCGCGTGAGCCCAGGTTCTTCTGAGGGTAGTCCGGATATATACCCTTTCTTTGTCGATTATTTTTACTACGGACTTTGCCCCCCCCATTTTCCGATTTCTTCAATGACATCATGTACACGTACGGCCTCCGTCTTCTAGATTTCACACCGAACGCCGTAACGTGTATATTGATCTTTCTCCATCTCTGCAATAACTTTGTCGGAGTAGTTCCCGACACGACCCTCTTCCACCATTTCTTCGTCCCTCATATTCAGGGAGGAGATGCCCTTTCTGGTTCCATCAATTGGACCCTGAGGGGAGGGGTCAAGGAAGTATACCCAGGTGGGGCCCTCCATGAGAAGTGGGACGAGTGGCGGGCCAAATGGTGTTGGATTTGGGAGAACGATCCTCCATCCTTCTGTTTGCCCTAGGAGGCGAAGATGGCGCGTGTCCTCGACTGGAGCGACCTCGATCCTCAAGATGAGAATCTCTCGATTGCAATCACCAGAATTGTCCGCCTCAAGACCGCTGGGCTCACCATAGACATGATCGGTGCTGACTTTCTTCGCTGGTGCATCGCCCTATTGCAAAACAAGGGGAGGCTGGCCTGGAATTTTCGGAACGTGGCAAACATTATGAGGTTGTGCCCCAGTCTGAACAACAACTTGACGGCAATGCAGCACCGACCTCTTTGCCAAAAATTGTTCAGGTCTGACGCGATCCACAAGTTGCCGACCGGCATGATCCCTCTGTGCAACAATTCCGCCTTGGACTTACTCCTCGCCATGATGCCGGTGTGCAACGCCCACGGCCCCATTGGGAAATGGGAAGTGCCGTCTACGGAGGGGGCACATGAGCTCTTCGATAGCTTGTCGGACAAAGAGAAGACGCAACTCGTCCGCCCCACCACCAAGGAGGAGATGGTGTACATCGCCACCAGGCTGGAAGAGGCGTGCCTTGCTGAAGAGGCCGGCAGTGTCGGCTTCGTGGAGGAGGAGGCCGGTGAAGGGGAAACGGTGCCAGAGGAAAAGCTTGCCCGGCAGGGCGAAGTTGCCGGGGGACAAAGCAGCTCTAGGGTCCTCCTGCTGAAGAGGGAGCAGAAGAGGAGTCGGACGAGGAGTTCCCAACTCTCGTGGAGTGGAAGAGACACGTCCTTCGGAAAGCCTCTTCCAGCGCCTCCATTGCCCAGGCTTCCTCGAGCGACATGGCCCCCAGCAAGGTAGTAGTCTTCGAGGCCGCACAACGGCAAGAATCCCAACAATGTCCCTCTGCTTCTCTCGCCACCAAGCATTCCAGGACCACCCCTTCCCCTCCCTACACGGGCATCGCGGCTGGGGTGGATTTCAACCTCTCCGCCTTCAGTTCAGAGGAAGAAGAGTAAGGGTCCCTTGACACCTTTTATCTTCTGGGTTCATTTGGTTTGCTTGTCTCACACTGGCTTGTTTCTATAGGGACACGAAAACGCTGGCGTAGAGGATGGCGAAGAGGGCAAGGACCTCCAAGGGCGATGAGACGTCACCGAGCACCGCAAGTGCGCCAGGGTAGATCGACATCAGCCCGGAGCCCAGCCCTGGGTGCAATCCCCCGAGCAGCCCCCAGCGTGAGCCCATTACTCCTTTCCCACTATCGAGCATCGGAATGATTATCTTTAGTGCTGACATCGCTGGGATTGTAGAAGGAAGGCAATGGCAAGGAATGCCATCAGAGGTCGCCCCGGACGGATCGTCTCTTTGGCCACACCACCCGGAGACGGGGCCCTCATTGGGCAAATGTCGACGGAAACAGGCGCCGACACCTCTGCGCCTGCAACCGATGCTATCGGGGGACAAGAAACTTCCTCTCATCAGCCCAATGCAGGTGAACCTATTGCCACAGAGTATCTGATAATCCGCCTTCACGTATATGCATTATTTTCTTCCTTTTTTTTCTTCTTGAACTTCAACTTGGCTCTCATATTGTTTCCTCATCGCCGGCACCCAGGTCCTCTTCCCATGGAACAGATGGATGTGGATGCCTTCATTGAGGAGAATGCCAAAGATGCAGCCGCCAAGGCCGCCAGGGTTGCTACTAATGAAGCCGCTAGGGGCGCGCAGGAGAACACCATAGAGGAACCTGCCGAGGAGGCCGACAAGGAGTCCGGTGGCCATACTAACAGCGTCCCAGCTGCAGGAGCGCCAAACGCTATGTTGGCCACGGAGCCCCCGCTTGCCGGTGAGGCGGCTGTCGAGGACCAGCCATCCACATCCAAAGCCCCCTCCGCGAACAAATACCTCAAAGCTGGCGAGGACCTGTTTGTTAGCATGCCGGGGATGGGCGGCACCCGGACACCAACTGAAGGAGAGATCCTTGATGGGGAAGTCACCACCGACGTCGGTCCTGAAGTTGTCGACGAGCTAAGCATCGATGACCAATCCAAGGAAGAACTACTCCTCCAGGCCATGAGCAATAACTTCCAAAGGCTCCAAGCACTCGAAAAGAGAGGTTGGAGGCCAGGGAGGCAGTCATGCAGGTGGCGGAGGCATATTTCCAGGGGGATTTCAAGCAGACGCAAGCCTGGTTCGCCGAAGCCTACCAGGAGTTGAGAACCAGCCAAGAGCAGCTGAGCTAGCGCTGGAATGTGCTCATTCTGAAGCAATCCGATGTCGAGAGAACACAGGAAGAGGCTTCAAAACAGGCCGACACGGAGAACGCCCTCCTGACGGAACGCCGTGTCGGGCTCGAAGCTTATGAGGAAGATCTTGCCACCCATGAGAAGATGCTCGCTGACAAGTTCCGCCTTAAAGATGAAGAGATCAAGAAGCTTGTCACGCAGCGGACTCTGGAACTAGAGCAGGCACACAAGGGATCCCTAGATGCCTTGGTTGCCGAGCATGCCGGCAAGCTGAAGGAGGCCTCCAATGCTATCGAAGCCGCAGAAGCCGCTAGGACCGACAGGGCGAAAGGGCTGGAGGCGGATCTCAAAATCTCGGCAAGGATATCTCAACAATCAAGGCCGAGAAAGAGAAAGCGTTCATCAGCCTGGCGGAGAACAAGTCGACATGTCCAAGAAGAGCAAGCAAATCGCCTTCGCCATGGACGCCATCACCGACCGGGATCTGAATATGTCCATGCTGAACGCATCCCTCGCGGATAGCAAGGCCCGCGAGAAGGCCTTGATCAAGGACCTTTGGGAAGAGAAGGAACTGCTCAAGAGCGCTGCCGGCACCCATAATGACTTCGTGAAGGGCGTGGAGATCTGCACTGAGTGCCTCGTCGAAGTGGCGGAGAGGATCAATGCACGGATGTCCACCTTGGGCCTGCAGAACTTCAGCTTTTCTTCCGAGGGTGAGGTGTCCACGAGCGCTCGGCTGACCATGTTCTTCGACAGCGTCATTGAGGCCTTGAAGGAGCTTCACTCTAATAGGATAGCTCAATTGGCCAACGAATCCAGCAAGCTCTGTCGGGCCGTCCTCCTCAAGGTGCTCGTCAAGGTGGCTTACAAGAACCCTGGCATCAACTTCGCCAATGTCGTCAACCGCCTGCCAAAGGACGTGGATGTCAAGGCGCTCGAGTAACTCATCACGCCCATCGTTGACAAGGTGAACCAGGTCAAGCGGGTTGAGGGCCAGCATCGGTACTAGCCGCGCCATTTCTCTTCGTTGCCACCGTTTCATGTTCAATACAATTTTATCTCAATTTAGTGCCACGGCAACCTTTGATTTAATATGATTGTTTGTGCTTTGAATGACTGCATATTATTCCCCTCATTAGATTCCTCTTTGAATGGTGTTTTCCCTATGCTTTTTTGGAAAAAACCTTGTTGGCATGTGCAGCCCTACCGTGAGCGCTTCGAGGAGCGGGTCCTTAGCAGCCTACTAGCGTTGGCACTGCCAGCAAGATACCTTGGCGTTCTTGGCGTGACCACTTAAGCTGTTGAGTAGGCTCAAAACAAAGTAAGGGTGCGAGCGCAGTCACTTGAGTTGTTGAGCGGACTCGAAACAGAACAAGGGCACAAGTGCAGTCACTCAAGCCATTGAGCGGACTCGAAATAGAGCAAGGGCGCCATCAATCACGGTAAGGTTCCTTAGTGTGCAGGTTTCCCATACAAAAGTCGAAATCGTCCAAGGAAAATAACTTCACAAAAATTCACTTAGGGTCTAGCAATTATCTTCCTGTTGCGGTACTTTTTCCTCTCCTTCCCGCAATATGCCAATTTTGTATGTCGTTGGTGCCCATACCATCTCTTCCCCCTGGCAAACTTGCACGCAGGAGAACCTTCTGTCTTTTAAGAAAGAAAATAAAGATGTGGAACCCTGAAGATCCGTTAGTACTTGTCGGTAATTGGCGTAATGCCGCATCTTGGATAAGCATGCAAAACAAGTAAACATGGAAATCAACAAGAGTTGCAGAACGCTCGGTCTCATTCAGCTATGCACTGGGTCTGCCCGGCTTTGTACAAAGGATCACATGCCTTGCCGGCAATACTCGTACAAAATATGGTTGCCGAGGGGCCCGACAACCGCGTCTTATGGGTAGAACTTACAAAGATGTTCAATATTCCAGGAGTTGCTCACCGGAATGCCATCTTCGATCTCCAGGCAGATTGCACCAGGCCTGGTGACTCGTACTACCCGATAAGGGCCTTCTCACTTTGGTGTCAACTTTTTTGAATTCTTGGCCGACCGGACGCGCCGAAGAAGAAGGTCGCCTTCCTCAAGGCTTTGGGCATGAACTTTGCGGCTTTGATAGCGGCGCAAAGCTTGCTGGTAGCGTGCAGCTCTCACAACAGCCCAAAGATGGTCTTCCTCAAGGAGCGTCGTGTCATCTTGTCGCAACTGCTCTTGCTCAAGCTCATCATAAGCGAGCACTCAAGGTGACCCATATATGAGTTCCATGGGGAGAACTACTTCTGGCCCGTACACCAGGGAGACGGGTGTCTAGCCAGTGGCTCGATTTGGTGTCATTCCGATCGACCAAAGAACCGCCGGCAGTTCATCAATCCAGCACCTTCCGCACTTGTGCAGCTTGTCGAAAGTTCTTGTTTTAAGCCCGCGCAGCACTTCAGCATTCGCCCTTTTCGCTTGGCCGTTTCTCCTTGGGTGAGCGACAGAATCAAAACAGATTTTGCTGGCAAGGTCCTGGACATACTGCATGAAGGTGCGGCTTGTGAACTGCGTGGCGTTATCAGTGATGATCCTGTTGGGAACACCAAAATGGCAGACTAGTCCTTTGAAGAACTTGACAGCTGACTATGATGTTACCTTTCTCACTACCTCCACTCTAGCCACTTTGTGAATTTTTCGATTGCAACACACAAGTACTCAAAGCCCCGGTAGCACGGGGAAAGGGGCCAAAGATGTCGAGCCCTTAGACCAAAAATGGCCAGGAGAGAGGGATTGTTTGGAGAGGTTGAGCTGGTTGATGTAGCTTGTTTGAATGGAACTCGCATGCTTCACACTTGGTTACTAGCACAGATGCATCCTGGAGGGCAGTGGGCCAGAAGAAACCTTGCCGGAATGCTTTGCCGACAAGTGCTCTTGACCCTATGTGGGAGCCACATATGCCTCCGTGTATCTCTGCCAACAGCTCCAGTCCATCCTCCCGAGCAACACACTTCAATTTCACACGATTTGGTCTTTTTCTGTATAGGACATCGTCCACAAACTGGTACATACTGGACCGACGGGCTACTTTCTCCGCTTCCTCTTGTTCCTAAGGGAGTTCTCCTTTCTGGAGGAACTAAACAATGTGTTGCGCCCACGTCGGAGCCTGGGGCTCGACGACAAGGACTAAAGGCATGTCTTCTGCCATGGGAGTGTTTGTCTCTACGACGAAGAGCTGAGATCTTGCCGGAGCCTGTTGCCCCTCAGCAAGCTTGGTGTCGTTCCCGGCAACTCCCTCATCGGCGGCTTCTAGGAGCCTTGCGGGGAAGTACTGGCTGGAATTCAACTTCCTTCTTTTATCTTGTCTCGTCGACGGTGCTACGGATGGCTGAGTTAGCTTGAGCACAAAAGTTCCCGGTTCCACAGGTAACTTGAGGGCAGCGCGCTTCAATAGCTCGTCGGCAATGCTGTTCTCCGCACGAGGAACATGTTGTGTTTGCAAGCCGTCGAAGCGCTCCTCCAGCTTTCTAACTTCATCCACGTAAGCCTCCATCAATGGGCTTTGATAATCCTTATTGACTTGATTGACGACAAGTTGTGAATCACCTCTGACGATGAGCTTTTTGATTCCAAGGTATGTCGCAATCCTGAGACTGGTAAGCAGACCATCATACTCCACCATATTGTTTGTCGATCTCTCCTAAAGAATGTGCATCTGAATCACGTACTTGAGGTGCTCTCCGGTGGGTGCGACAAGCAGCACGCCGGCACCGGCCCCTTGCAGGGAGAAGGCCCCATCAAAATACATGACCCATTCTTGCTCCTTGCCGGGAAGAGTTGTTTCTTGGACCTCTTCGTCTGGCATTCGGGTCCATTCTGCAATGAATTCTGCCAAGGCTCTATTGTCGATAGTTGAAGTACTTTCAAACTTGAGACCAAAGCTCAACAACTCCAAAGTCCACTGCACAATCTTGCCGGTGGCATCTGGATTCTGCAGTATCCATTGCAGCGGAGAGCGAGTGACAACGGTGATCTCATGTGCTTGGAAGTAGTGGCGCAACTTTCTCGAGGACATAAGGAGGCCGAAAAGCAGTTTTTGCACACCAGAGTATCTTGACCTAGCTCCCTGCAAGAGGGAACTGACAAAATAAACTAGGCGCTGCACCATCTTCTTCTTCTGCGTTGCTTCGTTTGCCTGTACTGACCCTGCCTTGCCGGTGTCAGGACCTGTCGGGGGAGTTCCTAGCTCATCGCTTGGCGGTCTCACCCCTATCGTCAACTCTTCGTCAGCTTCCCTCTATGGCACCAGCGCAATGCTAACCACTTGATTTGTCACCGCTAGGTATAGCAGCAACGGTTCTTGTGGCTTAGGTGCGACTAGTGTTGGCGGAGAGGAGAGGTACTTCTTCAAATCCCGCAACGCTGCCTCCGCTTCCGGAGTCCATTTTAGCGGACCTGCCTTCTTCAAGATTTTGAAGAACGTCAAGGCATGCTCAGCGGATTTTGAGATGAACCTGCTTAGAGCTACGACGCAACTGGCAAGGCGGCGTACATCCTTGACGCACTTTGGTGCTTCAATCTTCTCAATCGCCTTGATCTTGTCAGGGTTTGCTTCAATCCCACGCTGAGATACAAAGAACATGAGAAGCTTGCTGGACGGAACACTGAACACACACTTCTCGGGGTTAAGCTTTAAGTTGATCTTGCGCAGATTTGCCAACACCTCTTCTAGGTCTTGTATGAATGTTGCCTTGTCCTTGGTTTTAATCACTATGTCATCCATATAAGCTTCCATATTCCTATGCAGTTGGGGTTCAAAACCAATCTAGATCGCTCTTGCAAATGTTGAACCAGCACTTTTCAACTTGAAAGGCATTCACACGAAGCAGTACGTACCACATGGTGTGATAAATGCGGTCTTCTCTTTGTCTTCCTTTGACGTGAAGATCTGATGGCTCCCTGAGTACGCATCGAGGAATGACAACAAGTCAGAACCGGCAGTGGAGTCCACAATATGGTCGATGCACGGCAAGGGAAAGGGATCTTTTGGGCAGGCTTTATTGAGATCTGTATAGTCAATACACAACCTCCATTTCCCATTCGCCTTGCGCACTACGACGGGATTGGCTAACCACGTTGGGTGGAGCACCCCGCTGACCAGACCTGCTGCTTCCAGTTTTCTAATTTCCTTGGTAATGAATTCTTGCCTCTCCAAGGCTTGCTTCCTTACTATCTGCTTGACGAGACGTGCATGAGGACAGACGACAAGATGGTTCTCAATCACCTCCCTGGGAACACCGGGGACGTTAGACGGTTGCCATGCAAACACATTGACATTCGCCTGTAGGAAGGCAACGCGCGTGCTTTCCTATTTGCCATCAAGGGTGGAACTTATGGTGAAAGTTCCCCCCGTGCCATCCGCCTTGACGGGCACCTTTTTAGTCTCCGGTGGAGCTGCCTTGGACTTCTTGTTCTTGCCGGTGGAGCTCTCTGGCACATCATCAACGGGAGAACAACAATCCAAGGAGGCACGCTTGCCGAACTGTGCGCCCGAGGCCTTGCTGGTCTTCTTCCCCCTAGGATCTTCAGCGACAGGAGAAAGTGCCTTGGCGGCAGGTGCTGAAACTGCCTGCCGGTATAGTTGGTCAGCGCAGATGAGTGTGCCTTTCTTGTCAGAGTTGATCATGATGATGCTCATTGGACCGGGCATCTTCAACACATTGTAAGCGAAGTGGGTGGCCGCCATGAACTTGGCTAGCACTGGCGGCCAAGGATACTGTTGTATGGCAATGAAATCTTGGCGACGTCAAAGATGATCTTCTCTGTTATGAAATTTATGCCACTACCAAATGTTACCGGTACTGTGATCTTGCCCTTTGGTTGAGTCCTCCCCGAATTGACCCCTTGGAATGTGCCTCTCGACTCGAGATCTTCATCAGGAATTTTTAGCCTCTGGATGATGTCTGGCGAGATTAGGTTCAGGCTGGCCCCACTGCCGACTAGCATTTTCGTCACCTTGAGGTTGCAAATTGGTAACGAAACCAACAATGGCAGACACCCGACCGCGGTTGTGTGATGAGGGTGATCCTCGACGTCGAAAATGATAGGAGTGTTGGACTGCTTCAGAGGCTTCTGGGAACCGTCAAACGGTTCCGCTACATTAACCTCGCGTGCCCACTGTTTGAGTTGGTGGTGGGAGGAATGCGACGAGGCACCTCCCTTGATGCACATCATCTTCGTAGCCTTTTGGAACTCATGCTTGTTGGACTCGTCATCTTCTTCGTTGCATCCGTCATCCTCTCCTTCGTTGCGGCCTCGAGCGGGCCTCTCCTTCTGTTGCTTGGCCTTGCCGCGACGACCTCCTCGGTTGCTGCATTTCTTGTCGGACCCTTCTGCATCGTTTTGGGCTTTCTCCTTATCTCGTCTCACGTACTCAACCTTCTGCTTTTCGACGAGTTGCTCGACCCGTCGGCAGTTTTGGAGGTCGTGGCCCTTGGTGTGATGGATCTTGCAGTACTGCTTGTCGGAGCCTTCCGTCTTGTCGGCGGCAGACAAGGCCTGGCACGAGGTGCACTCGGCAACCTCCTTGCTGGGACTGCCAACCTTAGTTTTCTTGGTGGCGTCGATGTTGCCGGATCCCTTGACGGCAAGCACAGTCTTATTCTTGCGGTTCTTGTTCTGCCGTCAGTTTTTCTTTACCAAGGCGGTGTCGTCTTCATCATCAGAGTTGACTCCAACACCAGCTTCTTCGCCAGGGATCCTCCTCCCTTCTTCGGCTCGGGCACATCTATCGGCCAAAGCATAAAGCTCGGCAACATCCCTGACCTTGTTCATTTGCAGATCTTCGTGCATCCTATGGTTGCACACATTCTGGTGGAACACGCTGATAACAGCGGCAGGATGAACGTCCGGGATGTTGTGACGCACCCGGCTGAACCTTTGGATGTACTTGCACAAAGTCTCGCCTTATCTTTGGGGAATGATGTGCAAATAACTTTCTTGACCAGGAGCTTGGTGGCCTCTGGTAAAGGCGCCAACAAACTCATGGCATAGGTCTGCAAAGGAGGTGATGGAATTCTCTGGCAGGTGCATCAACCATGACCTGACGTTGTGACTGAGCACCAACGGGAAGTAGTTGGCGAGTATCTTGTCGTCGCGAGCCCCGGCAGCTTGCACCGCAATGGTGTAGATGCTCAAGAACTCCGACGGGTGAGTCTTGTCGTCATATGTCTCGGGGACCTCTGGCTTGAATGTTCGGGAGTTGGGCCACTAGACTTGCCGCAGCTCACGGGTAAACGCTGGACAACCCACCTCGTAAGGTAGGCTGACAGGATACCCTGGCGTGAATTTCTCTACAATGGGTCCCGCACGCTTATCAGATTGATGGCGCGCTTCCCGCTGCCGCTCGATCATAGTCTGAGCGTCTTCTTTGCTTCGCTCCCGAAGAACTTGACGCTAGTCATGGCGAGTCTATGGATCGGACGACGCCGTGCAGTAACCGTCGCAAGCGTTGGTCCTATGAGTCAGCAATCAGCGTTGTTGCTACGGGGGAGAGTGCACTATGGTTGCACCACCTCCGGCCTGCTCTCCACTGTGGGGACGTTGGGAACCACCGACAGCGCGGCGCTGCTCTTCGGCGTGGGTGTTTTGGAGGATGCCCTTCATACCTGGAGTTCACCGTACCGCCCATAGGCGGTGTCGCTCCGTCCTGGGACCCAGCACCGTGGGGATTTCTGCCACCGCCATGAGCGCCTATGAGTGTGGCGGATGTGGAGGGCTCCACCGCCGTGAAACCCATCTTATTGGGAGCCATGGCGATGGATATGATGATGGAACTGACACGCTGATCGTTGGACCAGGTTTACGCAACCAATCCCCCCTACCTGGCGCCAGAGATGTCATGGGGGACGAACACATATAGGATCGGGAGGACCCCTTTCGGCTCGACAGGGAGACGGGTGTGCGCGAAGAGCAGGACGTACGAACATCACCGGGGATTTTTACTCAGGTTCGGGCCGCTTGGAAGCGTAAAACCCTACTCCTGTTTTGTGTATTATGTGTATTCTTGGGTTCTATCTACAGGAGCATTGTGTGTGCGATCGAGCACAGCTGCTACGCGTGTGAGCTAGAAGATTGGTGAAAAGATCCCCTACTGTAACGCCCTGGGCCTCCTTTTATATGACTAAGGGGATCCCAACAGCGGCATACAGTGCGTACACGAGGTGTACAGTGCTACAGTGCTATCGTACCTAACACTGATGGTGTAAGACAGGCGCATTTAATGCTCCGTCTGGTGCCTCTCACCGTCCACGGGACGGGATAGGACCCCCTCACATCGGCACCGCTTAGCCTCCTCCATCCCCGACGCCTCGACGCGTGCCCAGCTGGGGCGACACCCGGCCTCTGCGCTGGCGGTACCTTGCCAGGGCTTCGCCTTGCCGGAGGTTTGAAGGCCATACCGGCATGATCTTGCCGAGGGTCTTGCCTTCGGTCCTGATCTCGACGGCTTGTTTGGATGTTCCCTGCTTCTGTATCTAGAAGCTCCCTGTCGGGCCTTGCCGTCAGAGTGGCTACTACTGCCCGTGCACGAGTAAGGGGCACTGGAGAACCCAAGACTCTATTGCACCAACAGGCGGTGCCTAGTAGGCTTGTCGCCTCCACGCGCGATCTTCGGACTGCTTTTTATTTTCCTAATTTTTTAAATATTCGAAAACTGAATAAATGCTATTGGGAAACTTTTGGAGTCGGTTTACTTACCGTACCATGTATTTATTCCTTTTAAGAGTCTAAAACATTCTGGTAGGTCTCCCTAATATGCTCTTCGGGAGTTATGGTATTGATAACATTGGTTTCAGCATTAATGGGAGTACCTGAGATATAATGTTTGATTCTTTATTCATTTACCTCCTTCAGATTTATGCCTTCGTGTTGTTGATCTTGATTTCACCGAAGAGATATACTTCCTTGACGATGTATGGTCCTTCCCATTTAGAGAGAAGTTTTCCAGCAAAAAATCTTAAACGAGAATTGTATAGCAAGACATGGCCACCTACATTGAATTCATGCTTTTGTATCCTTTTATCATGACATCTCTTAACTTTCTCTTTAAATAGCTTGGCATTCTCATAGGCCTGGGTTCTCCATTCATCACGTGAGCTAATGTCAAATAACCTCTTCTCACCAGCAAGTTTGAAATCATAGTTGAGCTGTTTAATTGCCCAATAAGCCTTATGCTCTAGCTCTAGAGGTAAGTGACGTGCTTTACCATAAACCATATTATACGGAGACATACCCATAGGATTTTTGTAAGCAGTTCTATAAGCCCATAATGCATCATCAAGTTTCTTAGACCAATTCTTCCTAGATCTATTAATCATCTTTTGCAAGATCAATTTAATTTCTATATTGCTTAATTCTACTTGACCACTAGATCGAGGATGATAAGGAGATGCAATTCTATGATTAACATCATACTTAGCAAGCAATTTATGGAAAGCACCATGAATAAAATGTGAACCACCATCGGTCATCAAATATCTGGGGAGTCCAAATCTAGGGAAAATAACTTCTTTAAGCATCTTAATAGAGGTGTTATGATCAGCACTACTAGTTCGAATAGCTTCTACCCACTTAGTAACA
Organism: Hordeum marinum; assembly: GCA_022496015.1. Classification (NCBI taxonomy): domain Eukaryota; kingdom Viridiplantae; phylum Streptophyta; class Magnoliopsida; order Poales; family Poaceae; genus Hordeum; species Hordeum marinum. Next base: position 373,096,169 of record CM039672.1, on the reverse strand, counting down.
TAATAAACAACAACTAGAATATGAGTATACCCGTTGGACGTTGGAACAGGTCCCATATAATAAAAAAACCAAACATCAAATGGTTCAATAACAAGAGAGTAATTCATAGGCATTTCCTGACATATACTAATATTGCCAATTCTTTGACATTCATCACAATACAAGACAAACTTACGAGCATCCTTGAAGAGAGTAGGCCACTAAAACCATCAAATGGTTTAGCATCTTTCTTTTCCATCAGATATTTAATAGCAGCATGATCACTGTGAACGGTTACTTTAGAATCAACAATATAGGGTCTAAACTTATCACAAGTGAACACAACTACAAAAAATTCATTTTCAGTGGCAACATAGTTTCTTTGAGCACTGTCTTGAGTTTTGCGAGCATTATAAATAACATTTAATTTCTTATCAACTCTTTGTCCTAGAACAGCACCAATGGCATAATCACTAGCATCACACAATTTCAAAGGGTAAGTTCCAATCAGGTGGTTGAACAACAGGTGCAGAAACCAAAGCATTCTTGAGAATTTCAAAAGCTTCTACACAATGATCATGAAAAACGAATAGACCATATTTTTGCAAAAGATTAGTGAGAGGCCTAGAACTCTTAGAGAAATCTTTAATAAACCTCCTATAGAAACCAGCATGACCAAGGAAACTTCTTATACCTCTGATATCCGTAGGACATGGCATTTTTTCAATAGCATCAACTTTAGCCTTATCAACTTTAAAACCTCTTTAGGAAATTTTATGTCCCAAGACAATGCCTTCAGTCACCATAAAGTGGCACATCTCCCAATTCAATACAAGATTAGTTTCTTCGCATCTCTGCAAAACTCGATCAACGTTGCTCAAACAATCATCGAAAGAAGTTCCGTAAACGGAGAAATCATCCATGAAAACCTCAACAATCCTTTCAAAAAAATAAGAGAATATAGCAGTGATGCATCTTTGAAAGGTAGAAGGTGCATTGCATAAACCAAAAGGCATACGTCTATAAGCAAAGGTACCAAAAGGGCAGGTAAAGGTGGTCTTCTCTTAGTCCTCTATTGACACAGGTATTTGAGAGAAACCAGAATAACCATCTAAAAAGCAGAAATGTGTGTCTTTGGATAATATTTCTAGCATTTGATAAATGAAAGGTAGACGATAATGATCTTTTCTAGTAGCCTTATTCAATTTCCTAAAAAATATTGCTCTAAAGGATCAGTAGGAGGCATAGCAATAGAAGAAACACCAATAATTTCATCCTTACTAGGCAATTCTTTATCATGAGGTTGTCTACGAAATTTACAGAAATTAAACTCATGAGACCTGTCCCCAAAACTTACGGTAATCGTTTCCTTCTCACAATCTATCCTCGCATTAACGGTATTCAAGAAGGGTCTACCAAATATAATGGGACTGGACTCATCTTGTGGGGAACCAAGAACAAGAAAATCAGTAGGATATTTTATTTTCCCACACAAGACTTCAACATCTCTAATAATCCTAACTGTTGATATAGTGTCTCTTTTAGTATGCTTAATTGTAACATCAATTTCCCCTAACTCAGCTGGTGCCATACCATTCATAATCTATTTATATAGGAAAAAGGAATTGCACTCAGCACACATATCACATAAGACATGATAACAATGATATCCTATCTTAACAGAAACAACAGGCGTGCCAACAATGGATCTATGTTTATCTTTAGCATCAGGTTTAGCAATTCTAGCAGCTTCATCACGAAATTGAATAACATGCCCATCAATATTATCAACCAAGAGATCCTTAACCATAGCAATACTAGGATCAACTTTAATTTGCTCAGGGGGTGTAAGTGTTCTAGCACAGCTCTTACGAACCATAGTTAAAGCTTGAGCATGTTCCTTTATTCTAACAGGAAAGGTGGTTTCTCAATATAAGCAGTGGGAATAACAGGATCTATAAGTAATAGTTTTCTCTTCAACTTTAATAGGTTCAACTACTTTAACTTTAATGGGAGGATGATATATAAACCACTTCTCCTTGGGGAGATCAACATGAGCAGGAAAAGATTCACAAAAAGAAGCTCCTATCTCAGAGTCAAGTCCATATTTAATGCTAAATTCACAAAAAGCATTGGTGACCATGAAAGATTTAACACAATCAAACTTAAGGTTCATACCTGACTCCTTACCTTCGTCGAGTTCCCAATCTTTAGAGTTGTGTTTAATTCTTTCCAAGAAATCCCATTTGAAACCAATATGTTTCTACATATAGGAACCAGCACAAGAAGTATAAAGCACGGATTGATCATTACGAGAAAGCCGAGCATAATTTTTTTGAATAATAATTTCTCCCGAGAGGTCATGATTGGGGCATGAATATAACATCGACTTAAGCCTCCCCCAAGATTGAGCGATTCTTTCCCCTTCACGAGGCCAAAAATTATAAATATAATTCCGATCACGATGAACTAGATACACAGGATAGAAAATTTGGTGAAATTCCATTTTCAATCGGTTGTAGCTCGACGATCCAAGATCATCGCATAGCCTATACCCTTTCAATGCCTTCTCCTTCAAAGATAAAGGAAAGACCTTCTTCTTGATGTGATCCTCAGGTAGACTTGCAAGCTTAAATAATCCACAAACTTCATCCAAATAGATTAGATGCAAATCAGGATGTAGTGTTCCATTTCCTGCATAAGGATTAGCCAACCGTTTCTCTATCATACCCGAAGGAATTTCATAATAAATATTTTCAGTAGGTTAGGCAGGTTGAGGGACAACTCTTGTTGTGTCCTGTCGAGGTGCAGATACCCCGAACAAGCCCCTCAAAGGATTACTTTCCATAGTGACAAGTGATAGTAAATTTCAGCACACTATATAATTTTTTTCCTTGCTAGATTCCACTTACCAAAGGTGCTTCACTCCCCGGCAACGGCGCCAGAAAAGAGTCTTGATGACCCACATGTATAGGGGATCTATCGTAGTCCTTTCGATAAGAAAGAGTGTCAAACCCAACGAGGAGCAGAAGGAAATGATAAGCAGTTTCTAGTAAGGTATTCTCTTCAAGCACTGAAATTATCGGTGACAGATAGATTTGTGATAAGATAATTCGTAATGAGTAACAAGTAACAAGTGTAGAAAAGGTGCAACAAGGTATCCCAATCCTTTTTGTAGCAAAGGATAGGCCTGGACAAACTCTTATATACAGCAAAGTGCTCCCGAGGACACATGGGAATTTCTGTCAAGCTAGTTTTCATCATGCTCATTTGATTGGCGTTCGTTACTTTGATAACATGATATGTGGGTGGATTGGTCCTTGGGTTCTACACTTACTTGGATAAGCCTCCCACTTATGATTAACCCCTATTTCCCGCATCTGCAACTACGAAATAAGAATTAAGGTAAACCTAACCATAGCATGAAACATATGGATCCAACTCAGCCCCTTACGAAGCAACTCATAAACTAGGGTTCAAGATTCTGTCACTTTTGCAACCCATCATCTACTTATTACTTCCCAATGTCTTCCCCTAGGCCCAAATAATGGTGAAGTTTTATGTAGTCGATGTTCACATAACACCACTAGAGGAGAGACAACACACATCTCATCAAAATATCGAACGAATACCAAATTCACATGATTACTTATAATAAGACTTATACCATGTCCTCAGGAACAAACGTAACTACTCATGAAACATTTTCATGTTCAAGATCAGAGGAGTGTTAATTATCATAAAGGATCTGAACATATGATCTTGCACCAAGTAAACCAACTAGCATCAACTACAAGGAGTAATCAACACTACTAGCAACCCACAGGTACCAATCTGAGGTGTTGAGACAAAGATCGGATACAAGAGACGAACTAGGGTTCAGAGAGGAGATGGTGCTGGTGAATATGTTGATGGAGGTTGACCCCCGCTCTATGAGGGGATCGTTGGTGATGACGATGGCTTTGATTTCCCCCTCCAGGAGGGAAGTTTCCCTGGCAGAATAGCCATGTCGGAGCTCTAGATTGGTTCTGCCTAAGTTTCACCTTGATACAGCGGTGCTTCGTCCCGAAAGCTCTCTTATGATTTTTTTTCTAGGTCAAAACCCTCAATATAGCAGAAGATGGGCATCGGAGGAGCCACATGGGGCCCACAAGCCTGCTAGGTGCGACTAGGGGGGTGGTCGCGCCTAGCAGGCTTGTGGCCTGCAAGTGGCCCCCTCTAGTTGATTCTTGCGCCTGTATTTTTTATTAAATCCAAAAATATTCTTCGTAAATTTTCAGGACTTTTGGAGTTGGGCAGAATAGGTATCTCAGATTTGCTCCTTTTCGAGTCCAAAATTCCAGCTGCCGCATTCTCCCTCTTATGTAAACCTTGTAAAATAAGAGAGAAAAGGCATAAGTATTGTACCATAACATGTAATAACATCCCATAATGCAATAAATATCAATATAAAATCATGGTGCAAAGGGGACGTATCACTAGTATGAGGTGGAAGCAAGTACCACATGTTGGAGGATCCACAACAATATAACTTCTATACAAATCTACCCAAACATAACTCATTACGTTGTCTTCCTTGTCCAACTTCAACTAATTTGCTCAAGTTTGAAAATAATTAATGGGTATTCACAATCATAGAAGATGTCCAAGATAGTATATTTATATGTGAAATCTCTCTTCCTTCAATATTCTTTCATGAATGGTTCAAGTGACCAATGCGGTATTTGCTAACTCTCTATAAATTTTACCACCTATACTTCTTACAGTGAAGTCATTACTACCCATGTGGTAAGCATATAAAACATATATAATTTCTGATTTATTATATTCAGTTCATTCAACCATTTACTCTTAGGATATAAGTGAAGCACGAGGGTAAATGACAAGACTAGTCCAAAACATATAAGTGAAGATCAATGAGTAGTCAAACAATTAAGTAACTATGTGAGGACTTTATCTCTCTATCTCTCTCTCAATAAAGATTTTTAGATCTGAGTATTTTATTTAAACAGCAAGCAAAATAAAAATAGCACTCCAAGAATAGGACGCATCATGTGAACGAATAAAAATTTAGGCTCAACATAGGCTAATCGATAATTTAAAGCTTAGATGCTTGAGACTTCTTGAAATATTTACTTGGGGTTCCTTGGGCATCCCCAAGCTTGAGCTTTTGTATCCCTTTCAAACCTCTCATATCATGGTTTCACCTATCCTCGAAAACTTCATCCACACAAAACTCGAAAAGAACTCGTGAGATAGGTTAGTACACATAATAATAAATCAACTCTTTATGTACTGCCATGAAAAGTTGCACAATAATTTGCAAACATTATGTAATGTATACTATCATTTGCACAATTTATATCTACCAATATAGGCTATGGAAACTATAGGATAAGTAGATAACAAAACTATGACAGCAATCTGTCCAAACAGAACAGTCTGTAGAAATTTATTAAACAAGTGTACTTATGTAACTCAAACAATTATGAAAATTGTTCACATGCTATAAAATTGTTATGAAAATACTGTGTAGAAATTTCAGGAACATTACATGTTCAAGTAAAACATGAAAATTCAAACACTACAGAAGAAGTTTTTTGTTTCTACCCAGCACATATCAAAACATGCAATGCAAGCATCCTAAGGAAATTCTTGGAACTTGTTTTTTGAAAAACAAGACTATAAATAACACCTAACATAGAACAAAAAAATAAAATGACGCTCCAATAAAAACTCATATTATGTGACGAATAAAAATATAGCTTAGGTACTGTCAAGACAAGATAGTATTGAAGACGATAGTATTGAAGACGAAAGAGGGGATGCCCTCCGGGACATCCCCAAGCTTAGGCGCTTGAGTATTGCTTGAATATTACCTTGGGGGTTCCTTGGAAATCCCCAAGCTTAGGTTCTTGTCACTCCTTATTCTCCTCATATCGATGTCTCACCCAAAACTTGAAAACTTCAAGCACACAAAACTTAACGGAACTTCGTGAGATGGGTTAGTGTAGTAAATAATAATTCACTTAGGTACTATCAAGACAAGATTCATAATTGTTCCCACATTATACCTACTATATTGCATCATTCCAAACATTTATATTACTCAATATAAGCTATAGGAACACTTGAAACAAGCAAACTATGGATGCAAAACAGAATCTTTCAAAAACAGAATAGTCTGTTAAGATCTGAATGATCACCATACTTCCCTGACTCTACAAATTCCAAAAAATAGGAAAACTCAAGGAATTTGCATATAAATGTTTTTTAAAAATGTCAGAATTTTTTGACGCTCTAGTAAAATCAGATAATTCATATACTAGACGCAAAACTTATTGTTTTTGCACGGAATCAAACAAGCAAGTATCCACACTATCCCAAAGGCTTTACTTGGTACTTTATTGAAACAAAAGACACAAAACATGATTACTACAGCAGATTAATCATGTTAACACATAAAAACAGAAAGTAAAAGTGTTGGGTTATCTCCCAACAAGCGCTTTTCTTTAATGCCTTTTAGCTAGGCATGATGATTTCAATGATGCCCATATAGGAATAATAATTGAAACATGCAAATGAGCATAATGAATCTCATGACAAGCACATTTAAGTATAACCCGCTTCCTATCCATAGGGATTTTGTGAGCAAACAATTTATGGGAGCAATAATCAACTAGCATAGGAAGTCAAAACAAGCATAACTTCAAAACCTTGAACACATAGAGAGGAAACTTGATATTGTTGCAATTCTTACAAGCATATGTTCCTCCCTCATAATAATTTTCAGTAGCATCATGAAGGAATTCCACAATATAACCAGCACATAATGCATTCTTTTCATGATCTACAAGCATAGAAATTTTACTAATCTCCACACAAGAAAATTTCTTCTCATTCATAATAGGGGGAGCAAACTCAACAAAATAACTCTCATGAGGTACTTGATAGACATAATGACTTTGAATATTAAAATCATGATGACAAGTTTCATGGTTATTATCAGTATTTATAGCATACATGTCATCATAATAATCATCATAGATAGGAGGCATGCCATAATCATAATACTTTTGCTCGTCAAAACATGGGGGACTAAAAATGTCATCTTCATCAAACATAGCATCCCCAAGCTTGTGGCTTTGTATATCATAAACATAATCACTCTCATCATTAATGGTATGAATGGCACCAATAGTATAACAATTATTATCATCACCCTCCAAGTTGGTACCATAAATATTTTCAATATTATAATAAGTATCATTATCTTCCCAATCATAATTATCACAACACGCAATAGGCATAACAAAATCATCCTCAAGTGTATCATCTTCCACAACTATTTTTGCTTCATTCTCATGAGACCTATCAATAATGGGAGCAACATTATTTGGGAGAGATACTTCTTTCCCTTTACTTTTCCTTCTTTTCTTCTTCTTCACCACATTATGTGTGGATTTAGTTAATTCCTCCAAGCTTATTTTTGAAGAGGTTGGTTGAATAAAAAGCTCCTCCTCGTTATGTGATTCATCATAATAAAAATAGGAGGATATTGGGAAACCTCTTCCCCTTCATTAGTATTCTCTTAATCTTCTATTTGTTTTCTTGCCTTTGAGTAATTGGCAATATAAGGATTCTCAATGCAATTTACCATGCAAAACATATAGATTTCATTTATATCAAAATCAATCATTTTCATGAGAACCCAAGTTGGAACAACCTTAGTTTGATGTTTCATTTCTTCATACCCCAAAAATAGACTAAGTTCATTATGATGCTCAAGGGTAATGAGGTTATCACAATTTTTGGACACAATTTGATCATGAAATAGTTCACATTGGAAATTAAAATGACCACTTTCATTGCAAAGTTCACAAGGACGGCGAGAAATATTAAGTCTTTCAGCACAAACATAAAGCCTCTCTCGCAACCATTTAGTTTCTAAATACTTATGCCTCTTACAAAATCTATCTTCCCTTTTAGGCAGGTCTTGAAAAACTCTATGCACTCCACAAAAATTGGCATGCTTATAAGAAATCTTTTTATCGTGACTAGTGCAATCATCATTAGTACTATGGATATTCAAAGAATTCATACTAACAACATTGCCATCATGCTCATCACTCAAAGATTTAGTGCCAAACATTTTAATAACTTATCTATAATACCTAAATAGTTCATCCCCACTAACCTATTTCCCTTGACATGCAATCTGTCCACATCAGCAGCGCATCCACATCAGCTTTTTCTAAGCAACTTACATGTGGACCCAACACAGTCTAGACCGGCCACGTTCGCTTTCAGTTGGACCCACGATAGACTGATTACACACTACAATATCCGAACCCATCGTCCCCTTTTCCCTTGGCTCGCGAACAGGCTCATGCGTTCAACCAGTTGACTCCATCTTCCTCGCCTCCTCACCTCCCAAAAGCATCAAACCGCCAGACTATCAGTGCCTTTCTTTTCCCCTTCCACTTTCCTCCTTTAATTCCCCACCATCCCGGCATCCCTGCTCTGTCTTCTTGGTTCACGTGCCACCAGTGCGAGATGCCTCCTTTGCTCGCGAGTCCAGGCCAAATCAGCCTCCGCTTCTTATCCCTTCCGCCGTCCACCGCTCGGATCCTTGCGCTTGCTACTTCTTGGGCGATTTGAGAGGGAGCCGCGAGAAGAATCGGGCATGCGAAGTTTGTGAGGGAGAGAGAAGGCAAGGGAGCATGGCGGTGATTGTGTCGATAGTGGAGCGTGATGCGTACATCTCCAATTCAAAAGGCAGCTTCTCCGGGGTGTGGCCATGCGCTAGAGAGAGAGAGAGAGATGTGTGATGCTACCATCTTAATTCGGGCTATTCGTTTCCTTTTGTAAGTGAATCTCCTTGACATTGCTTCGATGTGGTAATTCTAGTTTGTTATGCAACATAATCGTTTTTCCTTGCCTGGTTATTTGGCTATTCCATGGGAGTAGTAGTTATGTTTGGTGATGTAAGGGAATTGTGTTTGCTTGGAATATGTCATGGCAGATCTGCAAAAATAGAAATTCATACTGTTGTTCATGGACATTAGATTCCGAATGGTGAGAAGCCCACCTATATCCTCGAGACTCTGTTTTTTTAGTTTATTTGTTTATCTCATCCTATATACCCCTACTTGCTTCCTTTATTTCTTCTATCTGCAGCAGCTGCAGACGCAACATTGCTTCTTGTGAGTTCCAACCTGAGGCATTCTGAATTTTTATTTTCTGCTGCCAGGGAACAAAGGCCTTTTTGTTAAGCCCTTTTGCAAAGAACAAAAGCTATTTCCATTTCAAAATTGATACTTGGTAAAAGGGGTATGGATGCTAAACGCTGGTATTACATGCCATAATCTAAACATGTAGTCTGGAATTCTTTTCATATGTTGGTGGTTCAGATTACTTGTCTTCTACCATGGCATATTCAATAGTGGTAAAATGTACGCATCAATAAGTTAAAAAACTCACATCTCAGTTTAAGTGATAGGGCTTAGGTCTAAGTGCGTTAATCATAAAAAAGATGGGACATATCCCATTTTCTTATATTATCTGATTCACCCTCATAAAATGTTGCATACTAGAGTTTTTCTATTGTTATGGCAAATACACGACAGACAGTTAATATGTTTACACATCAAGCCATCATAGTTCGATGGTTTGTTAGCAAACTTATTTTCCTTTTATTTTTCGAGTTGTCAACATATTTAAGTTGATTAAGGCATACATATATTTCACTAGAACCTTTGATCAATGATGTATCGGAGAGTTCGGATCTTTTGGGGAACATTGCATGGGAAACAAAAAATTTCCTACGCACACACAGATCTATCCATGGTGATGAGCATCTATGAGAGGGAGAGTAGATCTACATACCCTTGTAGATCGCTAAGCGGGAAGCGTTAAGAAACGCGGTTGGTGTAGTCGAACGTCTTCGCGATCCAAATCGTCGTGCGTCCCGCGATCCAATCACAATCCGTCCCGCGATCCAATCACGATCCGTCCTGCGATCCGATCACGATCCGTCCCACGAACTTGATCACGATCCGTCCCACGAACTTGATCACGATCCTTCCGATCTAGTACCAAACGGACGACACCTTCGTGTTCAGCACACGTACAGCTTGATGACGATCTCCACCGTCTTGATCCAGCAAGAAGGAGTGGAGAGGAAGAAGAGTTCTCCGGCAGCCTGACGACGCTCCGGTGATGGTGGTGGAGCAATTCCGGCAGGGCTTCGCCTAAGCACTGCAGAAATCTGATCTAGAGGAGAAATCATGCACTGGAGGAACGGGTAGCACGTGGCTGAAATTCTAGTCCAAAAACCCTCTATACCACAAGTATATATAGGAGGAAGAGAGGAGAGGATGCAGCCTTGGCTTCCCAAGCCAAGGGCTTCGGCCAAAAGGAGGTGGAGGAGGTGGAGTCCACCTCCAATCCTAGTAGGACTAGGATTCACCTATTTTGCCTTTTTTCCACCTTTTCTCTTGGGCTTTTTTCTTCCAGCCGCATGGGCCTTTTGTGGTTGTTCCACCAGCCCACTAAGGGCTGGTTTCCACTCTCCCACAGCCCATGTAGCCTCTTGGGTCGAAATACCCCTCCCGGAGGTCTCTCCATACACTACCGGCACTCTCGGTACACTATCGATGAGCCTGAAACTTTTCCAATGACCAAAACAGGACTTCCTATATATGAATCTTTACCTCCGGACCATTCTGGGCTTTCTCTAGGAACGCATTAAAATTCAGGGGTGCTACTACGCAGCCATAGATCTACAACATAAATATGCAAAGTTCACTTAGACTATTGTTCAAGATAATGAGTTTAGTTAATCAAATTACTAAAGCTCCCACTCAAATTGACATCCCTCAGGTCATCTGAGTGTCACATGATCCAAATCCACCAACTCAAGTCCGATCATCACGTAAGTTGAGGTGGCTTCAATGGTGAACATCATTATGTTGATCATATCTACTATATGACTCATGTTCGACCTTTCGGTCTCTGGTGTTCCGAGGCCATGTCTGTACATGCTAGGCTCGTCAAGTTTAACCCGAGTGTGCTGCGCGTGTAACACTGGCTTGCACCCGTTGTATGTGAACGTAGAGTCTATCACACCCGATCATCACATGGTGTCTCAACATGACAAACTTTCGCAACTGTGCACACTCGGGGAGAACACAATTTTATCTTGAAATTTAAGTGAGGGATCACCTTATAATGCTACCATCGTACTAAGCAAAACAAGGTGCATAAAAGGATTAACATCACATGCAATTCATAAGTGACATGATATGGCCATGAACTTGTGCTTTAGATCTCCATCTTCAAAGCACCGGCATGATCTCCATCGTCACCGGCAAGACACCATGATCTTCATCATCTTGATCTCCATCAACATGTCGCCATCGGGTTTGTCATGCCCAACATGCTTCTACTACTATTGCTACCGTTTAGCGATAAAGTAAAGCATTACATAGCACTTAATGATTGACACGCAGGTCATAAAATAATTAAAGACAACCCTATGACTCCTGCCGGTTGCCATACTCATCGACATGCAAGTCGTGAAATTTTATACATCACATGATCATCTCATACATCACATATATCATATCATGTAATTGGCCATATCACATCACAACATACCCTGCAAAAACAAGTTAGACGTCCTCTAATTGTTGTTGCATGTTTTACGTGGCTGCTATGGGTTTCTAGCAAGAACGATTCTCACCTACGCATAAACCACAATGGTGATACATAATTTGGTTTTCAACCTTCTCAAGGACCGCCTTTGTCAAATCCGATCCAACTAAAGTGAGAGAAACTGCCATCCGCAAGCCATCTAGGCAACAAGTTGCGTTGAGGGAACCGGTCTCTCGTAAGCGTACGAGTAATGTTGGTCCGGGCCGCTTCATCTCACAATACCGCTGAACCAAAATCCGACCAAGGGTGGAAGCAATCTAAGCATCAATGTCCACAAACCTTTTGTGTTCTACTCGAGATCTCATCAACACATAGACCTAGCTCATGATGCCACTGTTGGGGAACATTGCATGGGAAACAACAAAATTCCTACGCACACACAGATCTATCCATGGTGATGAGCATCTACGAGAGGGAGAGTAGATCTACATGCCCTTGTAGATCGCTAAGCGGGAAGCGTTAAGAAACGCGGTTGGTGTAGTCGAACGTCTTCGCGATCCAAATCATCGTGCGTCCCGTGATCCAATCACGATCCGTCCCGCGATCCAATCACGATCCGTCCCGCGATCCAATCATGATCCGTCCCACGAACTTGATCACGATCCTTCCCACGAACTTGATCACGATCCTTCCGATCTAGTACCGAACGGACGGCACCTCCGCGTTCAGCACACGTACAGCTTGATGACGATCTCCACCGTCTTGATCCAGAAAGAAGGAGTGGAGAGGAAGAAGAGTTCTCCGGCACCCTGACGGCACTCTGGTGATGGTGGTGGAGCAATTCCGGCAGGGCTTCGCCTAAGCACTGCAGAAATCCTATCTAGAGGAGAAACTATGCACTGGAGGAACGGGTAGCACGTGGCTGAAATTCTAGTGCAAAAACCATCTATACCACCAGTATATATAGGAGGAAGAGAGGAGAGGAGGCAGTGTTGGCTTCCCAAGCCAAGGGCTTCGGCCGAAAGGAGGTGGAGGAGGAGGAGTCCACCTCCAATCCTAGTAGGACTAGGATTCACCTATTTTGCCTTTTTTCCACCTTTTCTATTGGGCTTTTTTCTTCCAGCCGCATGGGCCTCTTGTGGTTGTTCCACCAGCCCACTAAGGGCTGGTTTCCACTCTCCCATAGTCCATGTAGCCTCTTGGATCGAAATACCCCTCCCGAAGGTCTCCCGGTACACTACCGGCACTCCCGGTACACTACCGATGAGCCCGAAACTTTTCCGCGACCAAAACAGGACTTCCTATATATGAATCTTTACCTCCGGACCATTCCGAAGCTCCTCGTGACGTCCGGGATCTCATCCAGGACCCCGAACAAACTTCGGTCACTACCATACATAACTCTATACTACCGAAACGTCACCAAACCTTAAGTGTGCAGACCCTGCGGGTTCGAGAACTATGTAGACATGACCGAGACACCTCTACGGTCAATAACCAATGGCGGGACGTGGATGTCCACATTGGTTCCTACATATTATACGAAGATCTTTATCGGTCGAACCTCTATGTCAAGGATTCAGTTAATCCCGTATGATGTTCCCTTCGTTCTTCGGTATGTTACTTGCCAGAGATTCGATCGTCAGTATTTCCATACCTAGTTCAACCTCGTTACTGGCAAGTCTCTTTACTCGTTCCTTAATACAAGATCCCGTAACTAACACTTAGTCACATTGCTTGCAAGGCTTATTGTGATGTTGTATTACCGAGTGGGCCCTGAGATACCTCCCCGTCACACGGAGTAACAAATCCCAGTCTTGATCCATGCCAACTCAATAGACACCCTCGGAGACACCTGTAGAGCACCTTTATTGTCACCCATTTACGTTGCGACGTTTGATACACACAAGGTACTCCTCCGATATCTTTGAGTTGCATGATCTCATGGTCATAGGAACATATACTTGACATGCAGAAAACAGTAGCAATAAACTGACACGATCATAAGCTACGTTTGTAGTTTGGGTCTTGTCCATCACATTATTCTCCTAATGATGTGATCCCATTATCAAATGACATCTCATGTCCATGGCTAGGAAACCTTAACCATCTTTCGATCAACGAGCTAGTTCACTAGAGGCATACTAGGGACATTGTGTTTGTCTATGTATCCACACATGTATCCATGTTTCCAATTAATACAACTATAGCATGGATAATAAACGATTATCATGAACAAGGGAATACAATAATAAACACTTTATTTATTGCCTCTAGGGCATATTTCCAACAAGATCATGCCAGCACAATTGGCATCCTAATTTGAATATAGTGTCTCATTTCTTTGCAATCCCCCCTTCCTTCATATCCATGTGTATGGATTTGGCTATAATACAATCGTTTTCTGCACCCAATTTTAGGCATCCATGAGGGGCGATTCAAGCCACATTTGATCTGCCTAATGTTCACAAAAGACCAAACATGTACAGATCGTCATCATGCTGCAAATACGAGGGTAGTAACTGAATCATTACTATGCCAATGTCATGGCTCCACACTCATACCTCCGCTTTTGTAGTAATTTCTATGGTGCAGTCTAACTCTGAAGTTGTTTTATCTCTAAATTATTTTTCTTATTGCAGATTGCTTCCCTCACACTCAACAATGTGAAGGTATATGAAAATATATTTTTTGGGGGGTGTTTGTCACATGTCTTACTACTAATAATGATGGTGTTCATCCTTTCTTTGCTTAAATTTCACAACCGTTCCTCTGTACTTCCACGTGTTTGTCTTCCACATAAATTTCTGGTAAAGAGCATGCACTATGGATTCATAAAAAGATTATTTTGCGGTTTTATCATTCGTATGTTGATAGCAGATCACCGAAACTGAGAACACTGTTCTGAAGATCATAAAAAACTATGGACAAAAATAATCATCATTATCGTCTCTTATGACAAGGATTTACTTTGTTGAGCATTCCCATGCTACCTTTTCTCCATTTATTTTCTTAATCACACTCAAGAGTTCATTGGTTTTATGTTTTACTCAAATTTCACAAAGATATCATTGTAACTTCTATCTAGGTGCATCCTAGATCTCAAAAAGAACCAACTTAGTTATGCAGAAGTGCTACATTTGATCTGTTGTACCCTAATACATTATGTATGTGTTTCTGCAAAATACTAATTTTTATCTGCCAAATTACTTAACCATTGAGGAAGGCAATGCTATCATCCACCTCATGCAACTTTAGTTCTTCCATCCCTCTAAAGGATCACATTCGCAAAGATCTTACTAATCGTGCATTGAATATGAATGTCTCATGAAATTACATTGTAATAAATCAGTTTGTTCCATGTGTAATACTATATCTAATCTAATTATTCGTCTACCGTCCAAAAGTTGAATGATACAATGATGTATTATTCTAAAGTATTGTTGCCAAAGTTGAATGATATACTTAGGAGGATTCACCCTACTTATGTACCATTACAATGATGTACTTCTTATTATAAAGTGTTGTTGCCAAAGCAGGATAATTTGTTCAATATTTTGTTGATCATATTATGAGAGTTAGTTTACTAAGTAAAACAACAATTTTAAGCAATATTTCCCGTAGCAACACGTGGGGAATCATCTAGTTCTTCTAACACTTGAGCATAATTTTCCTTTCCATCATTTTCACGAAAGACATTAAAAAGATGAAGCATATGAGGCAACCTCAATTCCATTTTTTTGTAGTTTTCTTTTATAAAACAAAACTAGCAAAAAACAAGAAACTAAAAGATTCAATTGCAAGATCAAAAGATATACCTTCAAGCACTCACCTCCCCGGCAACGGCGCCAGAAAAGAGCTTGATGTCTACTACGCAACCTTCTTCTTGTAGACTCGTGTTGGGCCTTCAAGCGCAGAGTTTTGTAGGACAATAGCAATTTTCCCTCAAGTGGATGACCTAAGGTTTATCAATCCGTGGGAGGTGTAGGATGAATATGGTCTCTCTCAAACAACCCTGCGACCAAATAACAAAGAGTCTCTTGTGTCCCCAACACACCCAATACAATGGTAAATTGTATAGGTGCACTAGTTCGGCGAAGAGATGGTGATACAAGTGTAATATGGATGGTAGATATAGGTTTTTGTAATCTGAATATAAAAAACAGCAACGTAACAAGTAACAAAAGTGAGCAAAAACGGTATTGCAATGCTTGAAAACAAGGCCTAGGGTTCATACTTTCACTAGTGCAATTTCTCTCAACAATACTGACATAGTTTAATCATATGTAAATACCTCTCGTGTGACAAAGAGTTCACTCCAAAGTCACAAATAGCGGACAACTAACGAAGAAATTATTGTAGGGTACGAAACCACCTCAAAGTTATCTTTTCTCATCAATCTTATGAGCTATCCCTATAAGTGTCACGAACAGCCCTAGAGTTCGTACTAAAATAACACCTTAAGATACACATCAACCAAAACCCTAATGTCAACTAGATACTTCAATGTCAGCACAAGTACCCATGGGCTTGATTATACGATATGCATCACACAATTTCAGATTCGTCGTGTTCAATCCAATACAAAGAACTTCAAAGAGTGACCAAAAGTTTCTACCATAAAGTCAAGACAAAAACGTGTGCCAACCCCTATGCATAGATTCCCAAGGTCACGGAACCCGCAAGTTTATCACCAAAACATACATCAAGTGGATCAATAGAACATCCCACTGTCACCACGAATATCCCATCACAAGACATACATCAGGTGTTATCAAATCCTTAAAGACTCAATCCGATAAGAAAACTTCAAAGGGAAAACTAAATTCATCACAACATGATAGAGAGGGGAAACTCCATATGATTCATCTATATCAATAAAGCTCGCGGTACATCAAGATAGTGCCATCTCAAGAACACGAGAGAGAGAGAGATCAAACACATAGTTACTTGTACATACCCTCATCCCCAAGGGTGAACTACTCCCTCCTTGTCATGGATAGCGCCGTGATGATGAAGATGGCCTTCGGTGATGGTTTCCCCCTCCGGCAGGGTGCCGGAACAGGTTCCCAATTCGTTTTTTGTGGCTCCAGAAGCTTGCGGCGGCGGAACTCTCGATCTAGGTTTCTTTTCAGAGGTTTCTATATTTATAAGAATTCTTGGCATCGATCTCACTTCAAGGGGGGCATGAGGCGGTGACAAGCCTACTAGGCGCGACCATGGGGTGGTCGCGCCTGGTAGTCTTGTGACCTCCTCGTTTCTCTTCTGGTCCAACTCCAATGCTTCGAGGGTCTCTTTTGTTCCAAAAAAAACAAACTAAATTTGCAGCCCATTCTGAGAACTTTATTTCTGCACAAAAAATGACACCATTGTAGTTCTGCTGAAAGCAGCGTCAGTCCGGGTTAGTTTTAATAAAATCATACCAAAATCATAAAGAATTATTGTAAACATAGCATGAATACTTCATAAATTATAGATATGTTGGAGATGTATAAGTGGCCCCCCTATGGTATTTTTTTCGCCCAATATTTTTTATATATTCCAAAATAATTCTCTGTAACTTCTCAGGACTTTTGGAGTTGTGCAGAATAGGTATCCAGATTTGCTCCTTTCCCAGTCCAGAATTCCAGCTGCCGACATTTTCCCTCTTCATGTAAACCTTGTAAAATAAGATAGAAAAGGCATAAGAATTGTACCATAACGTGTAATAACAGCCCATAATGCAATAAATATCAACATAAAAGCATGATGCAAATTGGATGTAGCAACTCGCCCAAGCATAGACCTTGCTTGGCCTCAAGCGAAAGCCGAGACTGATAAATATGTCCACAAGTTTAGAGATAGAGGTGTCGATAAAAAATAAAATACGAACATGAGGACATCATGATCATCTTTAGAACAACAATACTTATTGGTGTATGATCTCCTATGCTAGAGTAACAATTCATTCACAAGATAAAGTATGAACCAAGAACTCTATTGACAACCAACAAACTATGCTATTACTCATTGAAGCAATTAGCAATTTATGATAAAATCGGAAAGAGTCAATATAAGAGATTGTAAAGGAAATCCACATGCTCAATCATCTTTTAGTCTTTCATAACTGCTGACACTCACGTGGTACCCATGATTTCAAAGCTTTAATCAGACACAGATAAATGTAGGGGCTTATAGTTTTGCCTCCCAACTATTCACCTCAAGTGTGATGTCAACAATAATAACTCATGATCACCCACATCCGAGTGGATATATGCGTCTAGATCATTCTCCAACACATAATGCTTGCCAAAAGAGAAAGGCAAAATATAGGAAGTTGTAAAGACCACCATTACTCTTGCATAAAGGTAAGTACAAAAAAAGGTAAAAGTAACAGATATGCCCTTCGCAGAGGGAAGCAAAGGTCGTCATGCACTTTTTGTTTTGGGATGCGCAAACCTTTAATGCAAAGGAATGCAACATGGTATTGCCCTTTGTGATAGCAACCTTTATTATGCAGTATGTCGCTTTTATTTCTTTGCCTTCACAAATTCGTACAACGCTTATTTCCCTTACAATAAAGATCAAACATGTTTAGAAGCAATTCTTATCGCTTTATGCACCGATGACAACTTACTTGAAGGATCTTATTCAATCCATAGGTAGGTATGGTGGACTCTCTTGGTAAGACTAGGTTGAGGGTATTTGGATGCACAAGTAGTATCTCTACTTGGTGCGGATGTTTTGGATAGTATTAGGTGGAAGCAAGCACTACATGTTGAAGGATCTACAACCATATAACTTCTATTCGGAAGTAAGCAGACATAACCCATTATGTTGTGTTTCTTGTCCAACATCAACTTCCTAGCATATAATATTTTAATGAGTGCTCACAATCATAAAAGATGTCAAAGATAATATATTTATATGTGAATCTCTCTTTCTTTATCACTTCCTTTTTAATTGCACCAATGACCAATTGCTATGTTTGTCAACTCCCAACAAATTTTAACCGGCATACTTCTTATATGTAAAGTCATCACTCCCCATAAGATCAATATATATACTCTTGCTTTTACTCTATTCTTCTTTGACTTCTTATTTATCTCAAGACCATAGAAAGCAAGCAAAGCCCTCACATCAAAACTACTTTTTATTATATAACTCTCGGACTTGCTTACATAAGTGGAACAAAAAGAAAAAACTCAAAGCTAGATCATATTTAAATTTTATTCTACCAGATCAAGACAAAATCAAAAGGATCAAACTAAGAAAAACAAGAAAAGGAAAAAGGTGTGATGGTGATACGATACCGGGGAACCACCCCCAAGATTGGCACAAGCCAAGGGGAGTGCCCATACCCATGTGTTTAGATGTCCTTCTTTGGAGGTGATGGTGTTATATTATTGGTGATGATGCCCTTCAGAATGTGATTCTCCTCCTCAAGCTTGTTATTTTGTCGTCTTAGATCCATTATCTCTTTGCGAAGCTTTCTAGTGACGGTTAGGGACCCCGTCACCCATGGATGTTTCATTGCTGTAGGAGAAAAAGCAACACTCTTTTTCACATTTTCATAAGTAAGAAATCTAGCATTAGGAGGGATGAACAAATTCGGAATTGTTGAGCTCTGAAGTTCCTCCAACATGACTCCAGGATGTAGACAAGAAGTAGGTTCTTGGTCCTCCTCAATGGCATCCACCCTTTTCAAGTCAGCCTCCATCCCTTCCTTCGTGGCCTTCCCAAAGTGTTTGGCCTCACTATATGCTTTGTGCCCTTGTGCCTGGTGAGAAACACGGCTCTCTCCGACCGACTCTTGCAAAGACATCTTTCTCTAAATCTGTTGCACAAACAGCTCAAAAAATAGGATGTATTGTCGTGATACGAGAGTCCAAGCCTTCGGGAGATTATATAATGAATTTCTGCCAACCCAAAGGAGTGTATCATAAGAAAAATGGAGTTCCGAGGGCGCACGGGGTGGTGACAAGGCACCTAGGCATGGCCAGGGGTGGCCGCGCCTGGCAGGCTTAACACCTCCTCGTGCGTCTTTCGGACTACTTTTAATTTTCTAATTTATTGAATATTCCAAAACTGAGTAAAATCGCTACTGGGAAAGTTTTGGAGTCGGTTTACTTACCATACCACATACCTATTCCTTTTCGGAGTCTGAAACATTCTGGTAGGTCTCCCTAATATACTCGTCCAGAATTATGGTATTAATAATATTGGTTTCAACATTTATGGGAGTACCTGAGATATAATGTTTGATTATTTGCCCATTTACCACCTTCGGATTTGTGCCTTCGGCGTTGTTAATCTTGATGGCGCACGAATGATATACTTCCTCAACAATGTAAGGCCCTTCCCATTTGGACAGAAGTTTTCTGCAAAAAATCTTAAACGTGAATTATATAGCAAGACATGGTCACCTACATTGAACTCACACTTGTGTATCCTTTTATCATGCCATCTCTTAGCTTTTTCTTTAAACAACTTGGCATTCTCATATGCCTGGGTTGTCCATTCATCAAGTGAGCTAATGTCAAATAACCTCTTCTCACCAGCAAATTTGAAATCATAGTTGATCTCTTTGATTGCCCAATAAGCTTTATGTTCTAGTTCTAGAGGTAAGTGACATGCTTTACCATAAACCATTTTATATGGAGACATACCCATAGGGTTCTTGTAATCAGCTCAATAAGCCCATAATGCATCCTCAAGTTTCTTAGACCAATTCTTTCTAGATATATTAACAATCTTTTGCAAGATCAATTTAATTTCTCTATTGCTCAATTCTACTTGACCGCTAGACTAAGGATGGTAAGGAAATGCAATTCTATGATTAATGTCATACTTAGCAAGCAATTTACGGAAAGCAACATGAATAAAATGTGAACCACCATCAGCCATTAGATATCTAGGGACTCCAAATCTAGGGAAAATAACTTCTTTCAGCATCTTAATAGAGGTGTTATGATCAGCAGTGCTAGTTGGAATAGCTTCTACCCAGTTAGTAACATAATCAACGGCAACTAGAATATGAGTATACCCGTTGGACGTTGGAAAAGGTCCCATA
Organism: Hordeum marinum; assembly: GCA_022496015.1. Classification (NCBI taxonomy): domain Eukaryota; kingdom Viridiplantae; phylum Streptophyta; class Magnoliopsida; order Poales; family Poaceae; genus Hordeum; species Hordeum marinum. The sequence continues at coordinate 373,075,480 of CM039672.1, read as the reverse complement.
TAATCAAAACCCCAAAAATCAAATGGTTCAGTAAAAAGAGAGTAATTCATAGGCATTTCCTGACGTATACTAATATTGCCAATTCTTTAACATTCATCACAAGACAATACAAACTTACGATCATCCTTGAAGAGAGTAGGCCAATAAAAACCAGATTGTAATACCTTATGTGCAGTTCTATCTCCAGCGTGGTGTCCTCCGTAGGCCTCGAAATGACACTTGTGTAGCATATGTTCCTGTTCATGCTCAGTTACACAACGTCTAATAACACCATCTACTCCTTCTTTATAAAGGTGTGGGTCATCCCAAAAGTAAAGTCTTAAATCATAGAAGAACTTTTTCTTTTGTTGGTATGTGAAGCTAGGCGGTATAAATTTAGCAACAATGTAATGAGCATAATTAGCATACCATGGAGCATTACGTGAAGCATTAATGACAGCCAATTGTTCATCAGGAAAGCTATCATCAATAGGTAGTGGGTCATCGAGAACATTTTCTAACCTAGAAAAGTTATCCGCTACGGGGTTATCAGCACCCTTTCTATCAACAATATCCAAATCAAATTTTTGTTGCAGAAGGACCCACCTAATAAGTCTAGGTTTAACATCTTTCTTTTCCATAAGATATTTAATAGCAGCATGATCAGTGTGAATAGTTACCTTAGAATTAACAATATAAGGTCTGAACTTATGACAAGCAAACACAATTGCTAAAAATTCTTTTTCAGTGGTAGCATAGTTTCTTTGAGCACTGTCTAGAGTTTTGCTAGCATAATGGATAACATTAAATTTCTTATCAACTCTTTGTCCTAGAACAGCACCAAGGGCATAATCACTAGCATCGCAAATAATTTCAAAGGGTAGGTTCCAATCAGGTGGTTGAACAACAGGTGCAGAAATCAAGGCGCTCTTAAGAATTTTGAATGCTTCTACACAATCATCATCAAAAACGAATGGAACATGCAAAATATTAGTGAGAGCCCTAGAAATCTTATAGAAGTCTTTAATAAAACTCCTATAGAAACCAGCATGACCAAGTAGCTTCTTATACCTCTGATATCCGTAGGTCACGACATTTTTCCAATAGCATCAACTTTGGCTTTATCAACTTCAATACCCCTTTAGGAGATTTTGTGTCCCAAGAAAATACCCTCATTCACCATAAAGTGGCACTTCTCCCAATTCAAGACAAGATTAGTTTCTTCACATCTCTGCAAAAATTGATCAAGGTTGCTCAAACAATCATCAAAAGAAGTTCCGTAAACGGAAAAATCATCCATGAAAACCTCAACAATCCTTTCAAAAAAATCAGAGAATATAGCAGTCATACATCTTTGAAAGGTAGCAGGTGGATTGCATAAACCAAAAGGCATTCGGCTATAATCAACGGTACCGAAGGCGCAAGTAAAAGTGGTCTTCTCTTGATACTCTTTTGACACAAGAATTTGAGAGAAACTAGGTTAACCGTCTAGAAAGCAAAAATGTGTGTGTTTACATAGTCCTTCTAGTATTTGGTTAATAAAAGGTGGAGGATAATGATCTTTTCTAGTAGCTTTATTTAATTTCCTAAAATCAATTACCATTCTATATCCTGTAACAATTCTTTGCGGGATCAATTCATTTTTATCATTAGGAACTACGGTAATACCTCCTTTCTTAGGAACACAATGAACGGGACTAACCCATCTACTATCAGCAATAGGGTAAACGATATCTGCCTCCAGAAGCTTTAATATTTCATTTCTTACCACTTATTTCATTTTAGGATTTAACCGTCATTGGTGATCAACAACTAGTTTAGCATCTGGCTCCATATTTATTTTATGCTGACATAGAGTGGGGCTAATGCCCTTGAGATCATCAAAAGTATATACACTAGGAGCATAGTGCTTCCTTAGAGTTTTCAATAACCTCTATTCTTCATGCTCGAAAAGGTTAGCACTAATAATAACAGGATATATCTTCTTTTCATCAAGATAAGCATATTTCAGAGTATCTGGTAATTGTTTAAGTTCAAACACGGGATCACCCTTGGGTGGAGGAGGATCCCCACGTATTTCAACATGCAAGTTGTGTTTCAAAATAGGATGTTGATCAAAGAAAATCTTATCTATTTCATTCCTTTCATTCATATGCATATCGTTTTCATGGTCTAGCAAATATTGTTCCAAGGGATCAGTAGGATGCACAGCAATAGAAGCAAGACCAATAATTTCATCCTTACTAGGCAATTCTTTTTCATGGGGTTGTCTATGAAATTTTGAGAAATTAAACTCATGAGACGTGTCCCCAAAACTTACAGTAACAGTTTCCTTCTCTAAATCTATCCTGGCATTAATAGTATTCAAGAAGGGTCTACCAAATATAATTGGACAAAAATCATCTTGTGGGGAACCAAGGACAAGAAAATCAATAGGATATTTTATTTTCCCACACAAGACTTCAACATCTCTAATAATTCCAACTAGTGCTATAGTATCTCTATTAGCAAGCTTAATTGTAACATCAATTTCCTCTTACTCGGCCGGTGCAATATCATTCATAATTTCTTTATATAAGGTAAAGGGAATTGCACTAACACTAGCACCCATATCACATAAGCCATGATAACAGTGATCTCCTATTTTAACACGAACAACAGGCGTGCCAAGAATGGGTCTACGTTTATCTTTAACATCAGGTTTAGCAATTCTAGTTGCTTCATCACAAAATTGAATAACATGCCCATCAATATTATCAACCAAGGGATATTTAACCATAGCAATACTAGACTCAACTTTAATTTGCTCAGGGGGTGTAGATGTTCTAACACAGCGCTTACGAACCACAGTTGAAGTTTTAGCATGTTCCTTTATTCCAACAGGGAAAGGTGGTTTCTCAATATAAGCAATAGGAATAACAGGATCAACATTACAAGTAATAGTTTCCTCTTCAACTTTAATAGGTTCAACTACTTTCACTTTAATGGGAGGATGATATTTAAACCAATTCTACTTAGGGAGATCAACATGAGCAGCAAAAGATTCACAGAAAGAAGCTACTATCTCAAAGTCAAGTCCATATTTAGTGCCAAATTCGCGAAAAGAATCGGTGTCTACGAAAGATTTAACACAATCAAACCTAAGGTTCATACCTGACTCCTTACCTTTGTCGAGTTCCCAATCTTCAGAGTTGCATTTAATTCTTACCAATAAATCCCATTTGAAGTCAATATATTTCTTCATATAGGAACCAACACAAGTACCGAGCATGGCCTGATTATTACGAGAACGCCGAGCATAAAAATTCTGAATAATAATTTCTCTTGAGAGCTCATGATTGGGGCTTAAGTACGACATTGACTAAAGCCTCCCCCAAGCTAGAGTGGTTCTTTCTCCTTCATGAGGACAAAAATTATAGATATAATTCCGATCACGATGAACTAGATACATAGGATAGAACTTCTGATGAAATTCCATTTTCAATCGGTTGTAGCTCCATGATCCAGTATCATCACATAGCCTATACCATGTAAATTCCTTCTCTTTCAAAGATAAAGGAAAAACCTTCTTCTTGACATGATCCTCAGGTAGACCTGCAAGCTTAAATAATCCACAAACTTCATCCACATAGATTAGATGCAAATGAGGATGTAGTGTTCCATCTCCTGCATAAGGATTAGCCAGTTATGACCCACAAGTATAGGAGATCTATCGTAATCCTTTCGATAAGTAAGAGTGTCGAACCCAACGAGGAGCAGAAGGAAATGACAAGCGGTTTCCAGTAAGGTATTCTCTCCAAGCACTAAAATTATTGGTGACAGATAGTTTTGTGATAAGATAATTCATAAAGAGTAACAAGTAACAAGTGTAGCAAAGGTGCACCAAGGTATCCCAATCCTTTTTGTAGCAAAGGATAGGCCTGGACAAACTCTTATATAAAGCAAAGCGCTCCCAAGGAGACATGGGAGTTTCTGTCAAGATAGTTTTCATCATGCTCATTTGATTTGCATTCGTTACTTTGATAATTTGATATGTGGGTGTACCGGTGCTTGGGTGCTACCCTTACTTGGACAAAATTCCCACTTATGATTAACCCCTCTCGCAAGCATCCGCAACTACGAAAGAAGAATTAAGGTAAACTTAACCATAGCATGAAACATATGCATCCAAATAAGCCCCTTACGAAGCAACGCATAAACTAGGATTTAAGCTTCTGTCACTCTAGCAACCCATCATCTACTTATTACTTCCCAATGCCTTCCGCTAGGCCCAAATAATGGTGAAGTGTTATGTAGTCGACATTCACATAACACCACTAGAGGAGAGACAACATACATCTCATCAAAATATAAAATATAACCAAATTCACATGATTACTTATAGCAAGACTTATCCCATGTCCTCAAGAACAAACGTAACTACTCACAAAACATGTTCATGTTCATAATCATAGCAGTATTAATTATCATAAACGATCTGAACATATGACCTTCCACCAAGTAAACCAACTAGCATCAACTACAAGGAGTAATCAACACTACTAGCAACCCACGGGTACCAATCTGAGGTGTTGAGACAAATATCGGATACAAGAGATGAACTAGGGTTTGGAGAGGAGATGGTGCTGGTGAAGATGTTGATGGAGATTGACCCCTATCGATGAGAGGATCATTGGTGATGACGATGGCTTTTATTTCTCCCTCTGTGAGGGAAGTTTCCCCGGCAAAACAGCCCTACCGGAGCTCTAGATTGGTTCTGTCCAAGTTCCGCCTCGAGACGGTAGCACTTCATCCCGAAAGCTCTCCTCTGATTTTTTTTCCAGGTCAAAACCCAACATATAGGAGAATATGGGCATCGGGGGCCTACCAGGTGGGCCACAATCCTTCTAAGCGCGGTCAGGGGGTGGCCGCGCCTAGCAGGCTTGTCGCCTCCTGGTGGCCCCCCTCACGTATCTGTTTCACCCAGTATTTTTTATATATTCCAAAATAATTCTCTGTAAATTTTCAAGACTTTTGGAGTTGTGCAGAATAGGTATCTCAGATTTGCTTCTTTTCCAGTCCAGAATTCCAGTTGCCCGCATTCTCCCTCTTCATGTAAACCCTGTAAAATAAGAGAGAAAAGGCATAAGTATTTTGTACCATAACGCGTAATAACAGCCCATAATGCAATATATATCAATATAGAATCATGGTGGAAAATGGACGTATGAACTCCCCCAAGCTTAGACCTCGCTTTCCCTCAAGGGAAAACAGAGATCGGTGAATATGCCCACAAGTTTAGAGATAGAGGTGTCGATAAAATAAAATACGGACATGAGGGCAACATGAACATCTTTAGAACAACAATACTTATTGTATAAGATCTCTTATGCTATAGTAACAATTCATTCACAAGATAAAGTATGAACCAACAACTCTATTGATAACCAACAAACTATGATCTCGGTCATTGAAGTAATTGAGAATTTATCATAACATCGGAAAGAGTCAATGTAAGAGCTTGTAAAGCAAACCCACATACTCAATCATCTCTTAGTATTTCACAATTGCTAGCACTCACGCGGTACCCACAAGATCAAAGCTTGAATTGAACACAGAGGAAGATAGGGACTTATAGTTTTGCCTCCCAACTCTTCACCTCAAGGGTGATGTCAACAATAATAACTCATGATCACCCACATCTGAGTGGATATATGAGTCTAGATTGTTCCCCAACACATAATGCTTGCCAAGAGAGATGAAATATAGGAAGTGGTGAAGACGACCATGACTCTTGCATAAAGGTAAGTACTAAAGGAAAAAGTAACAGATCGGCCCTTCGCAGAGGGAAGCAGAGGTTGTCATGCGCTTTTTGTTTTTGGATGCACAAACTCTTAGTGCAGAGGAATGCCACGTCGTATTGCCCTTTGTGATTGTCGCTTTTATTTGTTTACTATCACAAGTTCATACAACGCTTATTTCCCTTACAATAAAAGATCACACATATTTAGGAGCAATTTTTATTGCCTTTTTTCACTGATGAGAACTTACTTGAAGGATCTTATTCAATCCATAGGTAGGTATTGTGGACTCTCATGGAAAAACTAGGTTGAGGTGTTTGCATGCACAAGTAGTATCTCTAATTAGTGCGGAGGTTTTGGCTATTGTGAGGTAGAAGCAAGCACTACATGTTGAAGCATCTACAACCATATAACTTCTATCCGGAGGCAAGCAAATGTAACCCATTATGTTGTCTTCCTTGTCCAACATCTACTTCTTGGCATGTAATATTTTAATGAGTGGTCACAATCATAAAACATGTCCAAGATAATATATTCATATGTGAATATCTCTTTCTTTATCACTTCCTTTCAATTGCACCAATGACCAATTACTATGTTTGTTAACTCCCAACAAATTTCAATCGACATAATTTTCATATGTGAAGTCATCACTCCCCATAAGATCATTATGTATAGTCTTTGCTTTTATTCTATTATACTTTATTCATTACTCTCAAGAGCATAGTAATCTAGAAAAGCCCTCTCATCAAAACTACTTTTTATATAACTCTCGGACTTGCTTGCATAAGGGGAGCAAAAGCAAAAACTAAAAACTAAATCATACTAAAACTTTATTCCACTTGATCAAAACAAAATCAAGAAGGATCGAACTAAGAAAAACAAGAAAGACGACAAAGGAAAAAGATGTGATGGTGATAGGATACCGGGCACCACCCCCAAGCTTGGCACAAGCCAAGGGGAGTGCACATACCCATTTGCTCAGGTGTCCTTCTTCGGAGATGATGGTGGTGGAGTCGTTGATGAGGA